>CM017192.1:13794989-14064989 GCA_004837865.1 Musa balbisiana | reverse complement strand
TCCGTCAATCGGGGTCTCCGATTGGAGGCCGGTGATCGGGCGAGGAGGATTAGATATCGATCATGGCGTGTAAGGGGTTCTGGGAGTGCTTGTTAAAGCTTCTCAACTTTCTATTGACGCTCACCGGGTTGGCGATGGTGGGATATGGGATTTATTTGCTGGTGATATGGAATAAGGCCTCTTCTAGCAGCGTTGGCGAGGACCTGGCTTTGCCGACGGGCGGTGATCCCGAGTTCTTGAAGCTTGGACGGCCCATGCTTGTCGCCGTGTCCCTTTCATCGAGCTTTCTCGATCATCTTCCCAAAGCTTGGTATGGGATGCTTCTGATTCGCTGTTCCTTGGCGAAGGAATTTCTGTTCATTCCACTTGAAAAGTTTCAGTTTTTTTGTTGGTTGATGTGATCGATCATCTAGTTATGCTTGTCGCTTGTTTCATTTTGCTTATTATGGTAAAAGATAAATTTAGTCTTAGGTTAATTTATAAAGGTGCTAACAATTGTTTAAAATCCTTAATTTCGTGAAAAAAGTTTTCTTTTACTAATTTGTGCCTTTTGGTATGAGTAGATGCTGAACTGGTAAAAAGGCAGATTTAGATAATCGAAAGAATCTTGCTGCTTATGTTTATACTTGAAATTCTTTCCTCCTTTTGTGGTGTTTTGAAATTTCTTTAGGATTGTGCAGTAGTTAATTATGCATTATTATCACACACTAAACCATTCATTTTCTCTGTTTCCATTTCTTTTGTGGAGCTTATCTTTCTCTCTAACCACAATTCTTGCCAACCCACCTCGTGCTCTATATGCACTAATTTGATTTTGCTAAAATAAGGCAAACGTGAAGATTACACTAGTGCTATAAAGTCACATTTACAGTTTTGATGATTTAACTCATTGTTCTGGAAGCTAGAGTTCCATGTGATCATTTGGTTACACCTTCATGCAACTCAGTATCCATTGGAAGAAGATCCACTAATAGTGATTTGAATTTTATTGCTTTTTCCCCAAGGAATTGCATAGAAATATATGCAATATGAAGCCAAGAAAATTTTAGATTCAGCAACACCAGATTCCAGTTCAATGACTCGTATAAGGAATTGATGTGCCTGCAGACAAACAAAGAGTATTTCTAGCTGTTTTTTTTTTTATGTCACCAGTCCAACCAGGATGCCTTAACAGTACCTACAGAGTACTATTGGATATATTGCGCACTGCCAAATGTCCCTCCATACCATGCCATTCAACTGGAAAAACAATTATTGTTTTCTGTGTTGTCAGAGTTTATTCTGTAAGATTTTTTATTCTACCACCTTTTTGGCTAATAAAACTGCCTTATCATTTGGTTGATATTCATTTCTATATTGCTTTCTTCGCTAGGTTCCTTTAAGAAGACAACAATTTAAATTTCTTTATTGTTTCTAGCTATGGCTTCATATATACAGTCCAAAAAGCAAGTTTTGTCTCTGATCAGTTTCTAAATCCTTTGTCCATGTTCGTTTTTTTAACCTATCATTCATTACCATTGATGGAAATGCTAAACTAGTGATATGATGTTATTGCAGGTTCATTTATTTGTTTATTGGTGTTGGGATTATTATCTTTGTCATATCATGCTTTGGCTGCATTGGAGCATTAACAAGAAACGGGTGCTGCCTGTCTTGTGTATCCTGACATTTTGAAATTTAATTTTCATTTCTTGTATTTATGTTCATTAACTTAGGATATGTTTGCATTATATTTTATAAAATCATATGCTTGTATCGCCTTCTGGCATGCAAATTGTTCAGTTTGTTCCACTCGAGTTGGCTGGCATTAATAGTATATATATCACATGTTATTGATATTAAAAAGCTACATACAACCATATTTTTTGCAATCTTAAATAGCAAATTGTATACTCTTTGATTTAATCATTCAACGTAAAACCATTGTAAAATATTGCAAGCCTAGTGTTCCATCAAATGAGTTTGTGCTATAAGGTTGCTTGTTCTAAATGATCAAATGATAACATTATGGCCATAAACAAAGGCCATGAGGTTTCCCACTGAAGGTAGGTTCCAACCGAATAAATTGAGGTAATGCCACACCAGTATTACTTAAGCAATGTAGGAAACTGTCTTTTGTATAACTTGAGGAAAAAAAAGAACATTTCATATGGGATATTGTCATTCATGAGGACAAATAATAAAATCTCTGTCATCTTTGACCATGTGTTATTTCTCAATAAATCTAAGTGGAGACATTATCTAGTCTCACTTAAGTAGACACTCTTTTATTGTCAGTATAATGCTTTCCTTAACCCCAAAACAGTATGCTTTTCTAGTTATCTTGTTGGTTCTAGTTGAGGTGGCTGCTGCTGCTTTCATAATCTTCGATCATAGCTGGAAGGATGTGAGATACTTTTAATATCTGTAACCTCTTTTCTGCCTTTCGTTTTTCTTTTGGTGGGTTCTGATGTTGAGTTCCTGCAGCTGATTCCTGATGATAAAACTGGAAATTTTGAGACTATATATAATTTTTTGGAGGATAACTGGAAGATAGCAAAGTGGGTTGCTCTTGGAGCTGTTATTTTAGAGGTGAGTGTGATCTATGACCCTTTCGGGCTTTTAAGCAGAGGTAGAAAAAATATTTCATATTCCTTCTTTTGTGTTGATCAATATTCTGACTATTTATATTGACTTTTTGTTTTTTGAACAAAACAAGTTTTTGACTATTTATGGCCACACTTTTCACTATTGTCTCATGATTACTTCATAGAAATTCACTTCGATGATATGTTGGTTAAATCCAAAATATATTATCTATAATAAGTGTGATACTTGATCCATTGTTTTCTATCAGATGCTCCTGCTGTAAGTCTTTAGAAATTAGCAAAAGTTCTTAGAAAAGCTGCAGTCAGTTGTTACTAGTTCTTTTAAGATAACACTTAAAATGCTCCTCTAGTCGTGTATGGTCATGACCATAAAAATGGTTGTTAGTTTGTGTTCATATAAGGGATCTGGGTTGTTTTAACTTCTTTATTTTCAGAGGTCAATATTGGATGGGCATCCTTTCCTCTTGTAAGATATCTGTATAGTTCAGTTTAGGATATAGGCTTTGGTTGGGTCCAAGTAAGATATCTGTATAGTTCATTTTAGGATTTAGGCTTTATTTGGGTCCAATTTACTTGGAATCAACTTTGGTTGATCCTTGTAAGATATCTGTACAGTTCTTTTCAGGATTTAAGCTTTGGTTGGGTCCAAGTTACTTGGAAACAACTTTGTTTGATCCTTTGTGCATTCAGTGATCACTTCCTGTTAGAGGGGACCAAGCCACACAGATTTATTCAAGAATAACCTAGGATATTTTCACATGCCAGTTGCAACCCTGAAGTTGAGTAATTTCTTAAATTGTTTTGCACTAATTAATCTTTATTTTATTGAGATCATTAATTTATTATAACATCTGTGTGAAGCTCCATTGTGGACTTAGGAAATATATGAATATAATCTGCAGGCCTTTGTATTCGTGTTAGCCCTTATTGTAAGAGCAGCAAACAGGCCTGCCGAATATGATAGTGATGATGAATATATTGCTCCAAGATCTACCATCCGACAGCCATTAATGAACCGGCAAGGAACTCCGGCAACTGGAGTACCTGTTCTTGGCACTCTTGACCATCGTCCTAGCAGAAATGATGCCTGGAGCCAACGGATGAGGGAAAAGGTGATCTCTGCACTCTGCAGGAAATCTTCGATTGTATTTGCAATTTGTTACACTTGTTAGTTCTAATTTTCTTTCTCTGTGTTGTTTTCTTCTGCTAGTATGGTCTTGATACCTCTGAGTTCACGTACAACCCATCAGACCCAAACAGATATCAATCAGCTACTGCACCTCAGGTGGAAGAAAGGGGCCGCTGCATCATTATGTGAACATAGTACGGGTGAAGCTTTGCTTGCACAGTTTGCTAGACACTTCTTTTCGATGTGTGAAGCTCTCCAGAGGTTTTCCCTGTTTAATTGAATGTTTAGGTTAACTGTCACTTGAGTTTGCTGCCTGATTTCACTGCATAAAACTTCTTTCTTCTCTTTTACTTGATACATTACCTCTCAGATAAAATTGCATTGCGGCATCAAATTAATCTGACATCATATCTGAATGGACGAATGACCACCATTTGACAACTTAAATATCAGCTGTTTCATATTCTTATCTTAAGAACATGCAATATATACTTTCATGAAGAGCATTGGAAGGTGGTGAACAAGCGGCGGTAGCTTCCGCCCTTCGACATCTTTAACGTCTTTATTAGCAGAACCTTTGTTTCTTCATTTGCAAAAACATGAGCATTTATTTTCAGGTCATCCTCTGCTGTTATTTCCGAGGAACTCAAAAGCTATGTTCTTTCTTTCTTTTTAGATTTGTTCTGTTTTGACGATCTTATATTGGAGAACTTCCAACATCCATGGTCATGTTAATATCAGAAAGAATACTTTCAGCATCAGAAGAATTGATTGTTGCACTCATGTGAAACCAGGTACAGACTCTGCCTAATTTTGGTGTAAGATGATGATGATTCACTTCCCTGCAGCATAATTCTTATCGTTTTCTTCGTCCTCAACATCATAAATCAGACTGGGGGTTTAACTTTCTGCACAATTATTACTTACAAGCCTGTAATTCGAACATGTACTTAATCAAAATTACATATTGGCAACTAATATTGACAATATTTTACCCTTATTTTCACATTTTTTAGCTTGTCATTAAGCATTTATGTACCATGCATACAATTGACATTAGGAAATATCACATTAATTGTAAATACGATAATATAAAGTTGAAATCGACATAAAGGCAAAGGGATTGGGCGAGCATGTCATTGACAATGAGTCGCTCCTCTAATACAGTTGACAATAGGAACTCCTGCAACTTTGTCGACGTGATAGGTGAAAGGTCGATTCTAGTAAAGCTTATTGGAAGGATGATGTCAAATAATTAAAAATAATAATCGATTTCGAGTTTTTGTATATATATATAAATGAGTTACCAAACTAGATAAAATTTTATTTTATAGCTGAGGTGTTCTTGAGTTCGTCGATCCACCCCAATTACTTGCATTCAACAAAAACCTCTTTTGATGATCGAATCTCAGTATTCTTCAGAGTTATACGGTAGTAGAGATCACGCACTATAACAACAGCTAGGCGCTTAAAAGAAAGAAACTTCACGAAAAACAGATAAAGTAGCAGGAAAGGCAATATAAGAAGATTAAGATCCGATCCAACCATATCCTATCGAAGTGATGATTAAAGAGTGGTAGTATATAATTATCAGTGTCCAGAGAATGCAGAAGCTGTTATTGGCTGGCTGGATCACAAAATCATCAAGCACATATACATAATGCTCGTGAATCAAACAAATATTTAATATATAGTGGATGTCAATCTTCTTCGTTACCTTCTGAGTGGCCACCTCCCCTGCAAAAGCCTGCTTCATGGGTCGCCGCCACCTCCCAGTGTCTCCAGGAAAAGCTAAAAGCCGAAGCCACTCCGGGTATTCTTTTCTTGGTCTAAGCTTAGACGATCCTATCTTTGCCCATCATTAGGTCCTCCACCCCTACTTGGCAGCAGCCGACCACCACCCTGTGCGTCGGGCGCTCCTCCATGCACGCTGGCCGCGGGACGCTTTCCCACCTGCACCCGCCGCCCTCCTCCAGCTCGCACAGGAAGAAATCCTTCGGGTAGGACGGGTTGTAGACGTAGGCGAACCTCCCCTCGCTCAGGAATCCGAGCGACGACAGGCCCCACCCCCCGTCCCCCACCAGCTCCTCCACCATCGCCCGCGGCATGCTCCCTACCTCCTCCTCTACCTGCAGGGATTCCTCGTCCACCGCCCACACCCGCACGCTCTCCGCCCTCCAGCCGAACCCCGTCCCGATCCCGCCCGCCCCCCCCAGCAGCAGGCGCCCGTTCGCGAACCCGATGGCCGCGTGCCGCACGGTCGGGTCCGGCACGCGCACGCCTCGCGCCGGCCCCCACCGCCTGGAATCCACGTCGAACCAGCTCAAGGTGAAGGGTGACTGTTTCTCCAGAACGTACAGCCTCCGCCCCACCACCGCCGAGGAGATCGATTCGGACCATCTGAAGGCTTCCGGCATGGGCTCACACGAAACCCATGCGCCGCTGGCGCCTCCGTCGAACATCTCGACCGCGTTCTCTCCGTCCTCGAGGTCGCTCGCGCCGCCCGCCACCACGACGCGGGTCCCAACGACGGCCACCACCGGGTCCGTCCGCGAGTAGCGCGGCGGCTTCAGCTCGCGCCAGGAAGCGCCGAAGGGGTCTGTGGCGAGGGCTAGCGCCGAGACAGAGAGGACGCAGAGGCGGGTGCCGCCTCCGGGGGAGAGCATGTAGGAGGAGACCTGCTGCGTCTGGGGCCCCTGGCGGTGGGAAGGGTAGCTGGGCGCGCAGGGGAGAGACCGCCACGCGCGGGAGAGGGGGTCAAAGGCGGCAGCAACCTGGCGACGACCCAGGTGGTGGAGGATGAACCACGGCGGCGGGCGGCGGGGGGAGGAGAGGACGGCGGTGCGCCAAGCCTTGGAGACGCGGGAGGCGGGGAGGAGGTCGAGGGGGGACACGCGGGAGACGATGGCGTCCAACACGTCGCCGTGGAGGGCAGTATCCGCCGCCGCCGCCGCCGCCTCTATTTGTTTCGGCCGTGGTTCCATCTCTCTCTCTCTCTCTCTCTCTCTCTCTTGCCTGTGTTGACGTTATGAAGACGCCAACCTGCGTTAGGTCGCATGTCGTCGACGTGGGCCCCACCTGTGTCACATGAGATGGTGTCTGCGTGTGTCGGTCGAACCAGGCACCAGGTAGCTCCGTCAAATTTGGGCCTCACTTGTGATGATGGCACGTTGTCAAAGAGGAGAGATCGATGGAAAGACGGAACGGGGGAGAGACCGATTGTGTTGTATTTCCTTTTCGCTAGTTGGCCGACTGTTGAAAGTGGGAATGGGGTCGATCGAAGTCGGACTGGGAAGTTCGAGCTGTTCGTTGTCGTCGTGTTTTTTTATGCTTGGGTGAAGGGTGGGTGAGTCGGGGATGGTTGGGGTTTATTAAAAGTCGTTAGAAGGAGTCGAGGTGGGTGTGTGTGTGTGTGAGCCGCACGTTGCAGGATCCGATCCGAATGACGTCTTGTCTTCACGTAAGAAAAATATAATCCAGGATTAAAATAAACGACGTGAGAACCATGTGTTGCTGCAATTTGATCTGTAGTTCACAGTTCTCGTGGCAACTGTAAGTTATTGGGCACAACTCATCCTCCTCTTCTTTATGAAGGATTCGCAAAATCACGACTTTATTGTATTTGTAGATAGAGAAATCGCACTCACTGTTCACAAAAGGAACTTTATTCGTGATTGAAACATAAAGCAAGTACATATTTTGTGGATGATTGAAACACAAAAAGGGGGGATCATATTGTTTACAGCGTGGACTTCCCATGGAATCGTACCAATGTGTATGTAATAAACCCTTTTTTGTTTTTGTTTTTGGGTTTTATATCAAATCCTCATCAACAACTTCATATTATAATCTTAATCACCGGCTTTTCAGGGTCCATGTACAAGTTAGTTAATAATAACACGAAATTTGAAGACTTCTTCTCTTGCCTGCCCTTCTTCTTCTTCTTCTTCGCCAGGAAACAACAGCGTTGCAGGTCATCGCCATCTGCGCCTTCTTCTCTTGCTGTTCTTCCATCTCAGATTCTTCTCATGCACAACAGATGTCAACGAGACTTGGGAAATATGGGAGTTAACAATTTCGTGTTACAAATACCATATGCAACTTCCAAACATTTATACCAAAATTAAAATCTAACATGTCTACATATTATCTTTTTTATCCGTCTTCACCCTTTTTTACTTCTCTTATACTTTTCGTAAGATCACCGTTATTAAAATTTATACATGCAACTTCGAAATATTTATACCAAAATTAAAATCTAAAATGTCTACATGCTTGTGCTTCAAAAGCATTAAAAAAACACAATGAAATTACCTATAAGAGGAGAGAGGGTCTAATATCAGATATTCCCTTTCATCAACATCAATATCCAAGATTTCAACTTATATAAATATCAATAATTAAATCTTTAATTATGATTCAATCATTATTCTTAATACATCTCATCAATTGGGTTATGAGGCACATACGTTGTTAACATTCTTCCACATAGCTCATAAACGACACATGTAAAACAAAATTTTAAAAATCATAATAATAAGGTAAATTTTATTTTTAAAATAATTATATTTAATTATCTTTTATGTTTTAAAAAAAATTATACATGCATGCTTTTAGAAAACATGTTGATAGTTTCAATAAATATTATAATATTATATTATGTTAGACTATCAATGCAAATCATAGTGGTTATATGTTATTAGCGTCGTACTTCCTTTTTTTGTACTACAGTATTATTAGTCCTTCTTAATGCATTCCATAATTTCTCATATAGTTTATCTTGTTAGGACAATATTGTTATCACGTACAAACATTATATATATATATATATGCATAAATAAAAAATAAAATAACAAAAATAATAACTTTAATTACATAAAGTAAAAATATCAATTATAATATCTACTTAAATATGTATCATCATATCGTTTATGACTAATTATAAACTAAAAATATATTTTTTAAATATCTTAAACTATAAGACCTTAGTGAATGGACCAATAATCAATACAATGAAACTAAAATTTTTAACTAACATTTATTATTTTTAAATCTTTTATTTAACTACCAAGTATTATATACCGATATGCTTAGAATTGCAAAGTACTTATTATTCTTAAAGAAAAAAATTATTATAGTATATTACAAATATCTTTAGTAACTTAGCAATTGAGTTTGATCTCACAAAGTCTTGAGATAAACTTTCATAGTTATAAAGCTTGATTAATGATCTCAAAATATATCACTAAATCAGCTTCTACTATCAATAATATAATAATATATTATTTTATATTTGATAAATTATCCCTTCAACTAAAATAAATATAAATCTTAAAGCATACTTCTTAATATCGATATAATTTACAAAATTAATATCTAAAAATACTATCATTTCAAGTTGATCTAATCTCTTATATCTAAGCATTTAATCCTTCGTTCCTTGTATAAATCTTATTACTCTCTTTTAATATTTTATTATTAGATAAATCTAATATTTACCCAATATTCTAATTATAAAATTAATATTTAGTCTAGTATAGATCTGAGCATATAATAAATTTTCAATTATGTATACATATTGAATACACTTTATTTGATTCTTTTCCAAATCATTTTTAGGAAACTAGTTTAGATTGAATTTTTCACCTTGAGTCAGAAGTATAGCATTCGTTAAACAAAGGTGCATATTTGCATATTAAATCTCTAGAATCTTATTTAAAGCCATAAAAGATTTTCTTAGGTTTGCAAACCAAATTTTATTTTTTTTATTTTTTATGAATCCTCCGAGTTGATATATATGTATATATAAGTCATTTTTACCTCCATCTAATATAATCCAAAATCATAATGAACTACTAAGGTCATGACAATTCTTAATAATTTTTTAAAAAATAAAAAATATCTCATTATAGTCAATGTCCTTTTTCTAACTAAAATCTTAATCATGAGTCTAGCTTTATATATTTTGATATTAACTTTTAAATCATGTTTTGTCTTAAAAACTTAAATATTACTAATTCTTTTATAATTATTAAGCAATTCAATGATATCTCAAATACCATCTAGTCCATTAATTTTAACTCTTCTTTCATTGTATAGTATTATTTTCAGAATTATTACATTTTATAGCATATAAAAATGTCAAGGGGTCCTTTTTTATTCCTATATTATAATTTGATTCTAGTAGATATATCACATAATCAAATAACATATTTTCTTTTTCTTTGAGATATTCTCAAAAATGCTAGTTGTGATTGTTATATAAATTTATCAGTAGCAATATTTTTTAAAGTTCATCAATATAATCATATTATTTGTTTTCCTTAATTTGTTTAGTAATTTGAGGAATAATAACTTCTTAAATAGGAAATGATAAATGAGTATTAACTTTATCTCCTGAATATCAAATCTTCGAGCTTTTTTACTACAATTGGTTTCACGATTTTATGGGAATTTTACATCATCAGACTCAAGAGCAATAAAATTTATATCCTTCAAATTTTTTTAGATAATTAGTGAAATATTCAGAAATAATTCTTAAATCTAATTTCTTTTAACGTAAGTTAAATACTTCTCTAATGAATGACCCTAAACATAAAAATGTCTTAAATCAGGGTTTTTACTAGTTTTTAACTCAAACCAAGTTGTTAGAATTAACTTACTAAGGACCTTATTCAAGATATACATTGTAGTTTTAAGAGTTTTACCTCATATTAAGTCATGTACGGGAAAAACAAAATCATCATAACCGTATCTATAAGAGTATGATTATGCTTTTCAGCAACATTATTTTATTATGGCACTCTCGATAATAAATATTGAGTATAAAAATTTTATTTTTATAATAATTTAATAAATTGATTAAAATTATGAAAATTCACCACCCTCATCATCAGATCTAACTATTTTAACCTTTCCATCTAATTATTTTTTAATTTTATTTATATATACCTAAAGGTGTCAACAATTTAATATCTTATATTAATTAGATATATATATAATTATATTTTGATAAGTCATTTATAAAAGTGATATAATATCTCTCTATAAAATAAAAAATATGAAGTAGTTAGATATATATAATCTTAAGGAATCTTGATGTTTCATTCTAATATTTGATTATATAATTATTATAAATTTATGATTTACATTAATTTTGTATAAACCATCATATAAAATTTTATAATAATTTTTTATTAAATAATAAATATATTAAGTTTATCATCACTAAACAAATAATATCTTAATAATTTTAGATAAAAAAATCATATTTTTAGAATTAGAGAAATATAATATACATCATTCAGATCTATCAAATGAATCATCTCTAAATGTAGGCAATAAGTATCCACTATTATCGCTTTTCCTGTAAGATGATTCGTTATAGTAATAAATCTTTTATATTATTTTGGTTCCCAAGTAAAAATTAATTACTATAAATTATTGATAACATAAGCTAAAGTATCATAATTAATCCACCAATTATTAGAAGGGACCTCTATAACGTTTGATTCGAAACATATAAAAGTCAAATTTATACATTTCATTTTTGAATTAAACATAGTCCTTCACATGACTTTTCTTGCTATAGAAATAGTAATTTACTATAAATATTTTCTCTATAAATTTATATATTATTTATAAACTCAACTAATTTATTTGATAAATTATCTTTCAACTTCTTTTATTGTTAGCCATTCCTTAAATAATAACTAAAATATTATTTTATTGTTAGTCATTCCTTAAACAATAACTAAAATATTATGAGTCTTTTAAACTTTAACCTTGGTTTTTACTAAATATATACTAATTAGCTCATTTAAGTTTTACTTATCATTTATTTATGTTATAATAAAATTTAAATAATTCAAACTAAGAATCAAGAGAGTTAAGAATAAATTATACATGGAAGGATTTATCTACATTAATGCTTAATATTTTAAACTTTATAATTTTACCAATAATAACGAGGATATATCTTACAATTTCTCGAATACTATAATATTGAGTTATAGTTAGTTCTTTTATTTAAATGCTAGTCAATGACTTGTTAATGAATTTAAATTATTTTTAAAATATTTTAATGCATTAGTTTTATATGAAGTTTAAATATTATTAGCAATTGTTATCAAACTAAGCCTCTAAGATCTTTCCAAATTATTCATTTTAATTATTTATCTCACAAAGCTTTTAACAATTAAATCTGTGATCCAAACAAGATTTAACACATTTAGTATAAATTACATATATTCAAACCATTCAAAGTAATTTAATCCAGAAACTATAAAGACACTAGAAATATAATAAGGAAAGTACTATGATTAACAAACTAATACATCATTAATGCTTTGAGTTTCCAAAAAATACGAGGAACTATTGATATATCCATATTTCACATTTGGATAAAATATTAACATATTTAGCATTTACTAAAAATAATAATTATAGAAAATTAATAGTATGTATGTGTTATATGTTATAATGTTGTTATCTATGGATATATAACTCTAATTTTATATGATCTTTTAGAATGATATTATTCTTTTCCATCACATAATTAATTAAAGAAAATTCATATTAAGAATTATCTAAATCTCTTAATTAGGGCTTCATTTATGAATATTATTTTATAATATCATTTATGATTAATTTTTAATATAATTTGATAAAGTTATTAATTCAAACCATTTTAGTGACTTTAAGACTAATAAAAATATAAAATAAATGATAGATCATTTATTATAATTTGTATCCTGCAAATCTATCATCTTAAGTCACTTTGACAACTACCAATTAGATAAAACTTAAAGGATATAAAATATAAATAATATTTATTTTATTTTTTAATATTATTATTATTTAGAAACCTATTTAGTAAAATAATATAATAATAAGTGAGCATAAAATTCAATAATCACAATAAGATAATAACAATAATTAAAAATTAATATCATATTAATACCAAAGTGAATATTATTTTACAATTTTTATGCTCATGTATTTAATATCACATAAATATTGAAATACAATAATTAAAATGACATAAGTAACTAAATTTAAATAATAATAAATCATATCATATGAATAATAAAAAAAATCTATAATTTATTTTTCACTCTAATTCAAAGAAATTATTTATCAATTTTTTATGATATAATTTTTTATCATGAATTATGATTGTTGAGAGAATAATGTTAAATTTGAAGGGTAAAATCGTGCACAGATGATATCAATCGGAAATAATCAATTTCATACGGATAAATTGAAATTAGTGTCATATATATATATATATATATATATATATATATATATATATATATCTCGAAAATATTTGATTTCTTAGAGGTAAAACCGACAAAATAACGAACAGGAAGCCCTAAACGCATCTTTCTTCTTCGTCAGCGTTCCATTCTCATGAGCACTGTCGTCCGCTGCCTCACGGCCCTCGGTCGCCGCACGCAGCGCCACCGCTGCCCCATCGTGAGCCGCGGTTCTTTTTTCGACCGGTAATGCAGCGCCGCCACCGCTGCCCCATCCGTCGGATCCTCCACCTGTAGGCGACCCGACCGATGGCGAATCCAACAGCCCCAATTGCGACAAAACAATCGGCCAAACCACCGCCGTGCCCCATCACAGTTCTCATCTCGGCGACCAGCCTGCGATGCTATTCGTGACGCCGTCCACGGTCGGCAGCATGCATTCTAAAGCAGTTTCACCCGCGTTGCATCATAGTCCGCAAGTAAGAGTGTCTTTCCGATCGAACATAATACATCAAATAAATAATTCAGAAATAATATTAATCCAAAAGTGAAACAATAATTGAACAAATTCAATCATATATATATATATATATATATATATATATATATATATATATATATATATATATATATATAATAATAATAATAATAATAATTTTTGATAATTAGATTTCATTAACTAGAAATAGATCTGTAATAAAAAAAACATTAATGTCAAAGATTAAAATATAACATATCATCTGAGAAAGAGGTGTGTATCATTATTCAATATCGAATCAAAATATTTTATTTGATATCGAATCGAAATACCTCTTTTTATTACCGTTTTCGATCCTTGCAGGAAACTAGCCCTCTTTTATCTCTCCCCTGTTTGTGAAGCATCACAAAAAGTCCTACCTATTATAGGCGATATCTCTCTTCACCTCTCTCCTATTTTTGGACGTCACAGAAAGGTAAAACCTTTTGTGATAAATATCGATATTTGAAAAGAGAGGATCTAAAAAGATATCTTGAATATTTTCTTTCATCAAAATTAATAATATTCAAGATTTAGATATATATATATATATATTGATATTTAAATATTTGATTAGAATCCAATTATTATCGACCAACGAATCTGACTGTGTCAAGTACAGTGAGATAATAAAGACATAGTATATGATTGATTTGTTATTGATGAAACATGGAAGCCTATTCACAAAATGTGTTGCCAAGTGCACGATGGTCAAGTCAAGTGAGATTGCCCAACACGCTGATGAAGACACAGATTTCTGAAGGAGAATGCTTTAGGTGGTAGGTGTACTGCCAAAGCGACCTTATTAGTATTTGCTGTTGTAGGATCATGGTATTGGAAACTTATTCATTACATGGATTCTGAATCCATGCATCGTCTCCTTTTTCAATACATGAGACTGAAAGGTTTTGGCTTTGTTCTTAGGGAGACTGAAAGAAAAGTGTAAGCTTGCAGGGCAAAGATATGTGCACCATCTATGTTATAAGATTGCTACAAGCATTGAAGGCTGGATTTACAAAGGTTTAATTGGAAACAGAGTCCAAAGTAATCAAACAACTAATTCGAATATTTTTTTCATTTTATTATATTTTTATTGCATTCAGTGCACACTTATTCCGGTCTATAATTTTGGGTCATCACATACTGTGAAATGTTCTTTTTTAATTTTTCCTAATTGAAGAAACCGGATCAAAGGCTTTAGATCGGCCCAATTATACGAAGAACTCCGAACCCACAAACCGTACTTGAATGACCGATTCAGATTGATCGATCTACTTCACCTAATAATAATAGCCTGGAGAGGATGGAGCTCAACGCACTAATTGTACACCTATTGTTAGTGTCAACTACTTTATGCCGTGGTCTCGGGGCCAACGCGGCATGGTTCAAGTCCGAATGAGCGGGGTTTTTGCTGGGAGGACTTCGGGGTGGTTGAGGTGGCCGGCTCCGGTGGTCCAATCGCGGCTGAGTCTCTTTTGTCTCCGGGAATGGGTTTTCTCGCCTGGATGCTCGGTGGGGGACTCCGTCTTCGTACCTGCACACAGGTCGGGTCGGAAGAGCTCGACCCGACCCCTCCGATAATCAAGTTAGACAAAGTAGAGAGGTCTCCTTTTGTGTGTGTTCGATCCCCCTGGCTTTCTACTCAAGGGCGGGGTTTATATATGGTGACTTACTATGTCTGATGTGCCTGTTTTGTAGCGTCTGACAGTGATGTTGGCGTGGCGTGAAGGATTGGGCCTGAGCAGGGCGTTAATGCGCCTCAGTCGGCGTTCCAGTCCGTTTTGACCAGGTGCTGCCGGGTCGATCGAGGTGTGAGGCGTCATCTGGGGCAGTTGACGTCAGCCCGGGTCACATCACCATTATTGCCCCTATCACATTCTCTCCCAGAAGGAGCTATGCGTCGGCATTGTAAAGGGGAGTCCGAGGCATGGCTTCAGCTTCATGAGATTACCCCCGTCGGGCTGTTTGCCGGCATCGTGCCGAAGGATGGCTAAGGCGGGCAGGTCGCGCAAAGGTGGCTTCGGGCAGATCGTGCCAAGGGACACGGCACAGGCGGGCAGGCCGCGCAGAGGTGGCCTCGGGCAAATCGTGCCGAGGGACATGGCTCAGGCGGGCAGGCCGCGCAGAGGTGGCATCGGGCAGATCATGCAGGGGGACACGGCTCAGGCGGGCAGGGCGCGTAGAGGTGGAATTTGTCTGGGACAGACAGCGTACGCGGCGCAGGCGAATAAGACCTCTCCTGCCAGCGTAGGAGTCGAGGGGACAGTAACTTTTTTGAGGTCGCCTATTTTCGAGAACGGGAAGACAAGCGCTCTGGCACCTGCACCGTGCGCCAAGCGGCGGCCACGTTAGACCTCATTTATGGCGGGGCGTCGCTTGGTCTGCTCGATGCGACGTGCATCAGGAGAGGGTCGCACTCCGATTGGCCGCTTTTTGGCGGGATTTCGTCTATAAATGACGCGTAGTTGGCTACCCACACATCTCCTTACATCTATTGCGTCGCTTCCTCGGATCACATTGTTTCGTTCAACCCGGCCATCCTTTTTCCCTTCCCCAAGTTCGGTAAGGATGGTTTCTTCCTCCTCTTTGTCCCCACTTTCCTCGTCCTCTTTTTCCTGTAACATCGGCGGACAAACACTACCACCGAGCCCTAAGTCATCGTCCGATGAGAAAGCGGCCAGGGCCCTTGAAGCCTTAATGTGGCCGCATGATCTCGACTCCACCGTGAGCGAGTCATCGCTCGGCTACCTCTGGGGACGCTTTGGTATCCCGGAGGATTTTACCCTCACTACCCCTGAACCGGGGCAACAGGCGTATGACCCCATTCCGAAGGGTTTCGCCCTGACCATAGACGCCCTCGAGGCAGGGTTACGCCTCCCCCTTCACCCTGTTATCAGTTCTTGCGTCTCGTGGTGGTGCGTCTCTCCGTCACAGATAGCGCCTAACTCTTGGCGATATTTGGTGGCGTTCTGGGGGAGTGCCATTACGCTGGTATTACCCCGACCCGATCCCTCTTCCTTTCCTGCTTTTGTCTTTCTAGGGGGTCGGGGGGTTACTACTTGTCCGCCCGACCGGGCTTCCGGGTTAGTAGGGCTCCTTCTAGTAATAAGGGGTGGAAGGGGCGCTTTTTCTACATGTGCCGCTCGGAGGGCTGGAGCTTCGGGATCCGGTGGGCGGCGCGCATGTTCGATAACACCGCCCTGATCCTGAATGACGAGGAGCGCAATGACCTCCGATGACTTAAGGAGATTCTCCCAACTTCTCGAGCCATCGGGCAAATGACCGAGGGGTGGCTGGTTGAGGCGGGCCTTAGCCCGACCCCTCGAGGTATGCCCGTAGTGGGTAGCGTTAGGATTTTCAGAAGGGTCGCGCTTTTTAGCACCCTGACTGATGTTGATGTTTACATGCAGAGATGGTGAATCTGACTGCCATGCGCGGAGGATGAGTCTCGTCGGTCATGGCACCCCGGCCACCGGCTGAGCCTAGGTTCGGCATGAGAGAGGCGCCGGTGGAGCTCGAGGCTGGTCGGCCTCGAAAGAAGGCGAAGACCTGCACCTCGAAAAAATTGGACGTGCCGATGACTCAGCCGGAGGGAGGAGTCTCCACAGACACGGGACGCGGCCGACAACGGGACCTCGGTCGTGGTGAGGCGGGGCCGAGCAGGGAGGTGGCGGAGAAGGCGCCTCGGGAACCCTCCATCCGCGACCTATGTTGCCTCCCTGCAGGAACACCGGGCGAGCCTTACCAAGCCCGGGCGGTGGGCGAACTCCTGGAGGGTCAGCCCTTTGACCCGCTGGTCACCCGGTGGGGCGGGCTGACCCGAGGGGACCGGGTATGGGCCGACGGGGAGTCGACGGCCTTGTTCGCCAGAGGAGGACTCCACCCTGACATGTCCAGGGAGATGTACGTCATGCCTTTCGATGTTCTGCTCGGCAAGGCTGCTAAGTCGTTGCTGTAGGTAAGTGGTTCGTTCCTGGGTCGCCTTTGTGCCCGAAGAGTTTTTGTCCTGACCTTTCTTCCTTGTAGGGGCACCACTACGCCACGACTTTGATGGATCGAGCCTGCGATGCGGGTCGTGCCCTTGGCGTTTTGGTCGACCGGAACACCGAGCTGCGTAAGCAGTTCGAGGAGGTGCACGCGGGGGCGGGCCCAAAGGCGGTCGCCGCGGCTGAGCAGCATGCCTCGGATTTGGAGGCGGAGGCCACAAGGCTCAGGTCAGAGATAAAGGTCGCCGAGCAACGCGCCTCGAACCTGGAAGTGGAGACGACCCGTCTAAAGGCTAAGGTGAAGGCGGCGGGGGAGCAAAATAAAGAGCTCCAAGCGCTGGTGAGGATGACTCGGACTGAGACTCACCTGGCGAGGAAAGAGGTGGCTTCTCTCCAACAAAAACTAGAGGAGGCACTTGCTGAGGCGAAGAGAGCCTCCAAAGCTCTGGCTACCGAGGCGGATCAGCGGCCGGAAAAAGACAAGAAGCTGATCGAGGACTATAAAGGTTCTTCGGGCTTTCAGCTCGGCCTAATCTGGTCGGGGCAGGTTACCTATGAGTATGGGTACCGGATTGCCTTGGCCCAATTTAAGGCCCGCCATCCTGGCCTAGGGGTCGAGGAAGACCCCTTTGCCTCCTGCCCCGAGGACTCGTCTGTCGACATGCCAGACGAGGTTCCTTTTGATGATAGTGCCGAAGCTCCCAAAATGTAAGGGCTCGGCTTGTAATTCGTCCGGTCTTTGTAACCAATTTTTCCTTTGAATAAAAGTTTTGCTCAGATTTCTGTCTCTTTCTATTACACGAAGAATCTTCTGAGGTTTTGCACATTCCATGTCCTCAGCAAGGGGCGTCCTTGCATAGTTTCGAGTCGATATGCTCCGGCTCCGATGATGCCAACGACCCTATAAGGTCCCTCCCAGCTAAGGGCTAGCTTATCGTGCGCTCGGGTAGGATCGCTAATCTCGGCTCTGCGCAAAACCAAATCGCCTAGTTTGATTGGTCGCGGCCGCACCTTCCAGTTGTAATTTCTGGCCACAGCTCTCTTGTAGGAGAGAGCTTTTAAGTGCGCGTCGGCACGACGCTCCTCGAGCAGGTCGAGGTTGGCTCGTAGGCCCTGAGTCGAAGTCCCTTCTTCATAGTTTTCCGTCCGAATTGTGGGGAAAACCACTTCCGACGGAAGGACTGCCTCAGTTCCGAACACAAGGCTATAGGGGGATTCCCCAGTTGCGGTTTTAGGAGTGGTCCGCAAGGACCACAAAATACTTAGGAGCTCGTCCACCCAAGTCGATCGGGCTACGGACACCCTTTTCCTGAGCCTGTCCAGAATAGAGTGGTTGGTCACTTCTGCTAAACCGTTTTATTTGGAGGTGTGCCACCGAGCTGAACCTCGACTGAATCCTGTATTTCATACAGAATTGTCGGAATTGTGCGCTGGCAAACTGGGTCCCATTGTCGGTGATGATGGTCTTTGGCAGTCTAAACCGAGTCAAAATGTTTCTCCACATGAATTTTTCCACCTGATGTTCCGTGATCATCGCCAGCGGCTCGACCTCAACCCATTTTGTAAAGTAATCTACCCTACGACGAGATACTTCCGTTGTCCCGAGGCCGGTGGGAAGGGGTCGAGGAGGTCCAATCCCCATTGCACGAATAGCCACGTGTAGTCAATAGGAGCGAGTGGAACTGTAGGCTACCGGGGGGTTCGGGTGTGCCTCTGGCAAGGGTCGCATCGTCATACATAATCCATTGCATCCCGTGACATGGTGGGCCAATAGTACCCCTGGCGAAGGATCTTGTGCGCCAAGGCTTGCCCAACGACGTGCTCACCATAAATCCCTTCATGGACCTCGGCCAAGACCGAGCGAGCTTCTTCCGACTCGAGGCACCATAAGAGGGGATGTGAGAAGGACCTCTTATAGAGACCTCCATTCACCTCAGAGTACCATGCCTACACGCGGCGTATGCGCCGAGCCGAGGCCTTATCGGCCGGGAGAGTACTGTCTCGCTTGAAGCACAGCATCTCCTGTATCCACGTAACCGGAGTGTCCGCCGAAGACACAACCGACATCGAGATGGCGCAAGATGGTAGCTCCTCAATCTCGGGTCGGGCTTCGGAACTTGACTTTGAGGCCAGCTTGGCCAGCTCATCGGCACGCTGGTTTTGATTCCTTGGGACCCTAGATATTGTAAAACGGGAGAAGCTAACGGTCAGACTTTTTACCTCTGCCAGGTACTTCGCCATGGTCGACTCTTTGGCTTTGTATCCCCCGCCTAGTTGTTCGGCCACTAACTGGGAATCGGTGATGGCGTGTATGGCGTTGACCTGCATCTCGAGGGCTAGCTTGAGTCCCGCCAGGAGCGCCTCGTACTCGGCCTCATTGTTGGTGGCCTGGAAGCCGAAGTGCACGGAGCGCTCGAATGACCATCCATCGGAGGCTGTCAAAACTAGGCCCGCACCGGCACCCTTCAGACCAGCCGATCCGTCCACGTGCAAGGTCCACATCTCCTCCTCCCGATCGGAGTTCTCATCCTCGATCGGAGTGAGCTCTGAGATGAAGTCGGCCACTGACTAGGCTTTGATGGCGGTTCTTGGGACGTATAGAATGTCAAATTCACCGAGCTCTACCGACCATTTGAGGAGGCGACCTGCAATGTCAAACTTAGATAAAACCTGTCGGAGCGGTTGGTCGGTGATTACCTCAATCGGGTGAACCTGGAAGTATGGGCGGAGCCTTCGCGCCATTAGCACGAGTGCCAAGACAAGCCTTTCGATCGGTGGGTACTGCTCCTCAGGTTCGTTAAGGACGTGGCTGACGTAGTAGACCGGGAGTTGCTCTCCGACGGCTTCTTTTATTAAGACGAAACTAACAGTATGCTGGGAGGCGGCTAGGTAGACGTTGAGCTTCTCCCTCGATGAGACTGAGGCAAGGCGGGGAAGGTTGGCGAGATGCTGCTTCACGTGAGCGAAGGCTGCCTCGCACGCCTCAGTCCACTTAAAGTTCCTTGAGTCCTTCAAGGCCCGGAAGAAGGGGAGGCAACGATCGCCCGACCGGGACAGGAACCTGGACAGGGCGGCGAGCTTCCCGTTCAGCCATTGCACTTCTCTCATTGTCCGGGGGGCTTGCATACCGTTGATCGCCTGGACCTTTTCTGGGTTAGCGTCGATTCCCCTCTCATGCACGATGAATCCAAGGAATCTTCCCGAGCTGACACCAAAAGCGCACTTGGCCGGGTTAAGACGCAGGCCGTATCTTCGCAACGTATCAAACGTTTCGGCCAAGTTGGCTAGGTGATCTGCCGCTATACGGCTCTTTACTATCATGTCATCGACATAGATCTCCATGTTTCGCCCTATCTGTTGGGTGAACATCCTGTTTACGGCTCTTTGATACGTGGCCCCTGCGTTCTTGAGTTCGAACGGCATGACCTTGTAACAATATACCCCTTGGTCAGTGAGGAAGGCTGTGTGTTCCTGGTCTTTAGGTGCCATTCTGATTTGATTGTAACCAGAGAAGGCATCCATGAACGAAAGGCGAGCATATCCGGCGGTCGCGTTGACCAACTGGTCGATCCTCGGGAGGGGGTAACAGTCCTTCGGGCATGTGCGATTGAGACTGGTGTAATCAACACACATCCGCCAGCTCCCGTTAGGTTTCTTTACTAGGACCACATTGGATAGCCATTGCGGATATTGAACTTCCTCTATAAACCCTGCCGCCCGAAGTCGTTCCACCTCCTCGCGGATGGCCAATTGCCGGTCGGGGGCATGCCGCCGGGGCTTCTGTTTCACTGGCCGAACATTGGGCGCTATATTCAAATGATGCTGGGTAGTCTTCGGGTCGACGCCTATCACATTGGAGGGCGACCACACGAAGACGTCGACGTTCTCCTGGAGGAAGCCAACGAGTTGCTCCCGTTCTCGATCGGGAAGTTCCGACCCGATTCTAATAGATCGGTCGGGTCGATCCTTGGTCAGTGGTATGTCGTGAGTAGGCGCCGTCAGCTCGGGGTGCGGGGTTGACTTCTTCATTTCCCTGGGATCACTGAGGGGTTGCTCAGTTCTTGCCCTTTTGCACTGGGAGACTACCGCCAAGTAGCAACGCCTGGACTCACAAGGGCTTCCCAAGACCTCGCTGGCCCCATGGCGGGTCAGGAACTTCACAATTTGGTGGTAGGTGGAGATGACGGCCTTGATTTTGTTGAGGGTCGGCCGGTCGAGGATTGCATTGTATGCGGCGGGGAGGTCGACCACTAAGAAGGTGGACATGACCGTCTTCGATCTCGGTGGGGTTCCCAAAGTTATTGGTAGAGTAGTCGCTCCTATCGGCGAGATCGAGTTGCCGGTGAAGCCGGTAAGTGCCGAGTGCGTCGGCACTAGGGCTTCCTTCTCTAGCCCGAGCTTTTGGAAAGCATCCCAGTAGAGTACGTCGGCCGAGCTCCCGGTGTTGATCATGACCCTTCTCATTTGAGCATTGGCAAGCCTGGCTGTGATCACAAGCGCATCATCGTGCTCGGGTTGCTCGACTCCACCGTGGGGGAACATGACCTCGAGCTTGAGGCCAGGCCCGAGGGCGTCGGCTCGAACGGAGCGGGCATATGCCTTCCTTCCAGACATGCTGTCTCCCCTAGCTGCCGGGCCGCCCACGATCACGTTGATCAGGCGCTCGACGGGACCCTCCGGGCAGGGGGAAAGCTCTTCACCTTGCTGGGGGTTCCGACCGAGGTGCCCTTTCCGAATGAGCTCCTCGATTTGCCGCTTCAACTCACGACACTCCTCGGTGTCGTGCCCATGCTGCCTATGAAAATAGCAGTACTTCGACCGGTTCGCGAGTTCCCATGGGTTTCTCATTGGAGCGGGATCCCTGAGCAACCCTTTGTCTCTTATCTGGAGAAATATCTCCGTTCGAGATGGGCCCGAAGAGGGTAGTTGCGACGTCAACACTGATGGGCCAGGCCGCTCGAATTGATCGTTCCGGTCTTAAGACCGCTGTACCACGTGCGGGCCGGTCCTCTCAAAGTTGTGGGGAATGCCCTGCACATCAAAGCGTCAGAGGTCCCGTATAACGCCATCTGGGCACGGAAGGTAGCCACGTGGTCCGCTAGGTCGGAGGAGCCGTCGTACGCGTCCAAAGAGGGGAGCCTAAAGTTCGGGGGAATCGTCTGGTCCTATATCTCGGGTGCAAACGGAGATCCCCGGCACGCTTCCTTCCCGAGCTTGCCCTTTGATCCGCTGACCTCCTACTGCACTTCGTCGAGCCGTTGACTAACGAAGCGTAACTGGGCTCGGAGGGAGTCCGCCGAATCCGAAGATAACGCCTCGGGCTCCGTGCAGATCCTCGGGAGCATTGTCATTCGATCCCCGGGCGGGGTCGGCCAGGCCCGAGGGGAAGTCAATACCTCTGGGGGTACCGTGTGATCCTGAGCTGGCGGATCCTGATGCCGCAGTGGTTGGATCACAGGCATTTGCTTCGAACGAGCGACGAGCGGGATAATGGTTTGTACCATACTCGTCAACGCTCAAACTTGTAGAGCAAGATCTTGAAAAGCCTCATATGACACGGGCGACGGGTCGGTTGGGAGTCCCACTGGTGGTGATAAGCCTGGGTTGTTGAATAACTGCTAGTAACGCTCGGAGGTCATGGTGGGCAGCTCATCTCTAGGTTCATCCCGCGAGGGGTGTTCTCCCGGAGCCACTCTTGGGTGCGGCTCCTCAGGCACGGGTTCATCCAAGTCGATCTGTTGATCCCTTGACATTCGGGCCCTCCTTTTAGCGCCAATATGTTAGTGTCAACTACTTTATGCCATGGCCTCGGGGCCAATGCGACATGGTTCAGGTCCGAATGAGCGGGGTTTTTGCTGGGAGGACTTCGCGGTGGCTGAGGTGGCCAGCTCCGGTCGTCCAATCGCAGCTGAGTCTCTTTTGTCTCCGGGAAGAGGTTTCCTCGCCTGGATGCTTGGTGGGGGACTCCGTTTTTGTACCTGCACATAGGTCGGGTCAGAAGAGCTCGGCCCGACCCCTCCAACGATCAAGTCAGACGAAATAGAGAGGTCTCCTTTTGTGTGTGTTCGATCCCCCTGGCTTTCTACTCAAGGGCGGGGTTTATATAGGGTGACTTACTGTGTTTGATGTGCCTGTTTTGTAGCGTCTGACAGCGATGTTGGCGTGACATGAAGGATTGGGCCTGAGCAGGGCGTTAATGTGCCTCGGTCGGCGTTCCGATCCGTTTTGACCAGGTACTGCCGGGTCGATCGAGGCGTGAGGCGTCATCTGGGGCAGCTGACGTCAGCCAGGGTCACATCGTCATTATTGCCCCTATCACCTATCAATCAGGTCTTGTATACCGATCGAACTCACCATCAATTCCAAGTACGAGACACATAGGGGTATCGAACATAAAACGCTGCATGCATGCTGCGTGCCGACGAGGCTTGTACAGTAGTAACTACACGATGCATTCTGGGCGAGATAGCTGTCGATGTTGCCTCGCATGCTTCGCAAGTTTCTTTATCCTCTCTCACCGATAAACGTTGTCGACTCCGAGTAAAAAGAGCTTGTGGTCAGGGAGACTGCGCACCAGACTAGTTATCTTTCCCTTTTGTTTTCACTGCACGTCGCTTGTGTTCGATGAGATCTCCGTGTCTAAGCATCAATTCCTGAACGCTATAACTCGCAGTGTTCTTGACGATTCATCGAAGGCGAGATGCGCGGTGGGCGGCAAGACGCGGGTGGACGCGAGGACGTGTCGCGTTCCGGCTTCTCTGTTTCAAGACCTTCCCCCTGAAGCCATGTATCCCGGCGTCCGTGACAGGTGGATCCGTATTACCCGGATTGCTTCGTTGCGAGACAAAAGAAGACAACAACGAAGCTAGTATCAACTTCTCTGAAGGAGGACATAATGCTGCTCCTGCTCCCAGAGACCAGTTATGAACCCCACCCCACTTCCAGTGTTCTAATTTTGTGGTATGATGTGATCTTCTCTGATGCTGGAAATCCACACACATCAGTGAGAGCTTTTTAGGCGTGATTCGATCGGTCAATCCAAACACCGCAACTACCATCAAAACGTCAAGAGCTAAATAGGGTCGGACGCGTCTCTCTCTCTCTCTCTCTCTCATATCCTCCGTGACGCTCCCCGCAACTTTATTGGGTTCCCAATACCACGAGATGCACCAATACGCAATGCTCGGTTCCTACATTGTATCTGTTGCTTTCCCCCTTTTCGTACATGGGAAGAACAACTTAGTAGCATCACAGCACGTGAACTACGTGGGGAAGATGACTCGTCGGAGCTATTCCTTGAACAAAGATAACGTTAACAATGTTCTTGTAGAACAGTCATAAAGAGCGGAACAAAGAGTTTGTCCAATCGACCCCCTTTTGCGTCGCCTGTGACTACGCCTACACAAACAAGGAACAGAGGATGCAGAAAATTATACAGAATAGCTACACAGAAGACGTCGTGACTTCTGCTACAGAGGCAGCAGAATGGAAGCGACAGGGACAGAGCTAGGAATCCAAGATCTCAGTGACCTCGCCTTCTCGGCACACCCCAACCTCGATTGCCATCGTCCTGTCTCCCCTCTTCCCCTCCTTGGGCGAGGCCTTCACCCTGCAGCAGTTCCTCCTTGGAGACTGCCAAAAAGAACATGATCAGAATTCATTAGATTGCGAATCTATAAACATGTCACCATAAATAAGTAGTTCATCCTTGGATTCTGATCTGAAGAACCACCATAAATAACTGCTTACTCGGTCCCAGAGGCCCGGGTCGGGCTTCTTATAGACGAGGATGCGGTCCACGAGCGCACCGGGGTCGGGCATCCTCCACCGGCACGTCGGGCGCGAGTCGCGATGGCGCTCGTACATCGTGATGGTAGTCCGTCGGGCGGCGTCGTATCGGGTGGCGGAGAGGTAGTAAACGAAGGGCCGTTGGCAAGGGTGGCGCGCCACGGGGCGTGTGTTGAAGGCGTAGGCCGTGTAGTCGGCGCGGCGGTACCAGTTGAGGAACGTCCGGGCCGGCATCTCCATCTCCCGCGGCGACGTCACCCCCCGCGCCACCAGCACCGCGAAGCCCCAGGCCACGGACACCGTCCACGGCCGCTGGGTCTCGTAGCAGATGGACTGCTGCATCACCCCGGCGGGGTCGAGGCGGACGGGGCCCTCGAAGAGCCGGCGGAGGGCGGCGGCGAGGGGGGCGCTGATGGCGAACCCGCCGCCGCCGTAGGCCATGCCGTAGGAGAAGTAGATGTTCTGTAGGTGGGACTCGGAAGGAGACCCGATGTAGTAGGGCTGGCGGTGGTCGAAGCGGGAGAGGAAGCGAGCCAGGTTGTCGGCGATAAAAACAGTGTCGTCGTCGCCCATGACGAACCACCGGACGCTAGGGAGACGGAGGCGGAACAAAGAGTTTGTCCAATCGACCCCCTTTTGCGTCGCCTGTGACTACGCCTACACAAACAAGGAACAGAGGATGCAGAAAATTATACAGAATAGCTACACAGAAGACGTCGTGACTTCTGCTACAGAGGCAGCAGAATGGAAGCGACAGGGACAGAGCTAGGAATCCAAGATCTCAGTGACCTCGCCTTCTCGGCACACCCCAACCTCGAGAGTCTGCCAAAAAGAACATGATCAGAATTCATTAGATTGCGAATCTATAAACATGTCACCATAAATAAGTAGTTCATCCTTGGATTCTGATCTGAAGAACCACCATAAATAACTGCTTACTCGGTCCCAGAGGCCCGGGTCGGGCTTCTTATAGACGAGGATGCGGTCCACGAGCGCACCGGGGTCGGGCATCCTCCACCGGCACGTCGGGCGCGAGTCGCGATGGCGCTCGTACATCGTGATGGTAGTCCGTCGGGCGGCGTCGTATCGGGTGGCGGAGAGGTAGTAAACGAAGGGCCGTTGGCAAGGGTGGCGCGCCACGGGGCGTGTGTTGAAGGCGTAGGCCGTGTAGTCGGCGCGGCGGTACCAGTTGAGGAACGTCCGGGCCGGCATCTCCATCTCCCGCGGCGACGTCACCCCCCGCTCACCAGCACCGCGAAGCCCCAGGCCACGGACACCGTCCACGGCCGCTGGGTCTCGTAGCAGATGGACTGCTGCATCACCCCGGCGGGGTCGAGGCGGACGGGGCCCTCGAAGAGCCGGCGGAGGGCGGCGGCGCGGGAGCGGACGCGTGGGAAGATGGGCTGGACGACGTCGAGGTGGTGGAGGGAGAGGAGCGGAGCCACGGGATGGGCGGTGAGAAGGCCGAGCAGGTCGCCGTAGACGTCGTACTGGTGGAACCCCGGGTGTCGGGTGAGGGGCACGCCGAGCTCGGCCATGCAGGCTTGGATGCGGTCGTCGCTGCCGTAGAGGGCCGGATAGCGGCGAAGGCAGCGGTCCTGGACACGGGAGAGGGCGGCGGCGAGGGGGGCGCTGATGGCGAACCCGCCGCCGCCGTAGGCCATGCCGTAGGAGAAGTAGATGTTCTGTAGGTGGGACTCGGAAGGAGACCCGATGTAGTAGGGCTGGCGGTGGTCGAAGCGGGAGAGGAAGCGAGCCAGGTTGTCGGCGATAAAAACAGTGTCGTCGTCGCCCATGACGAACCACCGGACGCTAGGGAGACGGAGGCGGAAAGTCTCGGAGACGATGCGGGAGATGCGGATGGCGGAGCGGTCGCCGCGCCTGTGGGTGTAAGGGAACCGGGACGTGTCGCCGGATATCTTTAGGGGCGGAAGGTCGCGGGTGTAGGACGAGTTGAATTCCTTGACGGGCTTGTCGAGCCAGACGAAGCCACGCATCTGCCGGGGCCGCCACCAGAGCCTGATGTATTCCTTGCGGCGCTCCCACAGCTTGGCGGACGCCGCGATGCCGAACACGATGTGCTGCAGCCCAGTTGCCGTCTCCGTCAGAGCAGCCGCAGAGGTGGGCCGTGGAGGCGGAGGAAAAGGAGGCGGGGACGATTTGGCGATGGTATTGATTCTGCTAGCGCCTCTCTTGGTTTGATTGGAGGAGGAGAGGTGGATGAGGGAGTCGGTGGTGGTGGAGGAGGTGGAGCAAGGGGGGCTGGAGAGCAAGACGTGGAGAGGGTAGACGAGGTAGATCACGATAATGGAGAGGACGAGAAAGATCATCAGCCTTGGGATGGAGGAGGAGGATGACCACAGCTTGGCATCCCTGGAAGAAAGAAGGGACACAGAAGGCTTGCTATTGCCATTACTCCAGGCATCCTTGTGCTTGCCGCCGCCACCACCTTTCATGGCTCCTTCACTATACCAGAATCTTCCTCTCCTTGCAATACCTTATCCGTACGTTGTCGCTGTTTTGGCTCTGAGAACATGAGGGGTAGGAGAAGAAGCCGGCGACAGGAGAAGAAACATCAAACGGTGAGAGAAATGAAGTGGGAAAAGAGGAGGAGAGACGAGAGGAAGAGAGAGACATGCGCCTCTTCCAGGGAACACGCGTCCTCCTCTCTCTCTCTCTCTCTTTCTCTTTCTCTCGTTTCTTGGGAAAAATAAACGTGGTCAGAGTGAGATCAGGATGTGACGCTTTATGTCTACGGTACCTGAACTCATCAACTCGGTACAGAGCACCGAGTGGAACCAGGTCGAGTTAAATACGATCTAAATATTTTGAGAAGGGCAGCAAACACGCATCTGAAACGGTGCGAATCCTCTGACTGGGCTTTCTGGCTTGCTGGAGAATGAGGAGGAGGAAGGCTCCCGTGAGTGTTTTTCGTTCCTCGCTGATGCGCTGCCACAATCAACTTTTCGGAAAGCGGTGTTCATTATCTGATGCAGCAACATTATAGATTTCATCAAAACAGACCCTACCAGTTGGGTTATTTCACATTATAGTTAATGTTGTATTAACGAATAAGCACGAACGATGCTTATTTGTGACTACATAAAAGTTTTATGCGACGTAAACTTCGAACATATATTTTTTTATACAGGTCATATAGCTAACTAAAGTTTTATACGACTATATGATTTTTTATTTAGTTGAAGCCATATAAATGACTTGGCCTAGTTCGAGCTTCAATTTGGCACAAGAGCGAAGAGTCAAGTCCCAAAAACTGATGGGAGAGTAGAGGGAGTAGAAGTGTATGAAAAGCTAAAGTGTATCGATACATGTATCTCAGAAAATTATCATCGGATTCACTCTTGACTTAGATCTCTTCGACACCTAAGTAAATCATAAATCCATATGGAGGATAGTGAAAACGAGAGGAGAAGAAGATAGACATAGAGAGAAACAAAAGGATTAATTTATACTTGAGAGTCCCTAATCATAAATAATTAGGAGATATTATTTGAATTATTCCTTAGAGAATACTTTCTACTGTGATATTATTTGAATACTTTCCACTGTGATATCTTCATGTGTCCATATGGTAAATTTCTAATAGGTGATTTTTATAATTATAACTTATGATTAGGAATATTTTCTTTAAATCAATTCTTATTAGAGAATTTTTTTGTTGTGATAATTGTTGATATGGTGAATTTGGCATAACTGATTTTGTCAGTCACTCGTCATATTGGTTGGCACATATTAGGTTTCTAATAGATGATTTTGCTCTTATCCTCCATTGTTTTTTTGAAACAAGTGATTTCCAAAAATGAAGTATAATACTTTTGGGTACTTTGGTGAGATCTTGAGCTAAGAAAATGACATCAAGTGGTTCGAGATACGAAGGGGCACATACGGTTTGAGAAGCTTTGGATCAAGAAAACTACATTAGGGCTCCAAATGCTTCTGTTTAAGAGAGGTGTATCAAGTGCATGATTATAATTTTGGTCAAGTAACTATTTAGGGTGCTCGAAATACTTTTACCTAAGGTGATGAACCGAGATCTTTAGATGCTTTTGCTTTGGGGGGCATATCGGTGCAAGATTATGCTTCAAGCCTGGTTAAAAAGTTAGGTTTAAATTATCTAAAATATTCTTTGGATGTTTTAATCCCAATAAATAGGTTAGGTTTAAATGATTCATTTGCTTTATAATGATTATTAATGGACTTTTTGGTTGCATAAAATAACAACTACTGATAAATTGAGAACAATAACACTAGATTTTATATTGTTCTTTAGATGTCTTACCACCTATTATTGGCCTAGGTCCAAATAATATGTTTAATTTCTAATAATTATTAAAAATATTTTCTGGTTGCACAAAATGACTAACTAATTATAAATTAATATCTATAGCACTAAATTTGATATGATGTAGTACATAATTTTTAGATAGATCTTGATAAGTTTTATCATAAATAATCCATATCATTAACTATAAAAACATGCTTTGCTTATAACTTTGTTATTGCAAATTGAAGGTCAAATTAAGGCTTGTTCTATGAGTCCTTACTAACTTGTCATCTGATTTTAGAATAGTAAAGGAAGCCATTTTCATCATAATGGAAGTTTTAACCTCAAGAATCTTTGTGAGAAGAAATGATTGGCTAAATTTTATTGACAGTAAATATGAATTTATATACACAAAGAGAAATTATAGTACTTGTATAATTTTCTCAATCAATAATAAATATAAAATATTTATTAAATCATTTCATGATTTAGAAGATCATGTTGAGATCATGATCTTTATTGATAGAATCATGATAATATGTTATCATAAAATTTATGATTTAGAGTTATCATAATATAATATCAAAATATTGAGAGGATAATGATAATCTTATTATGATTTATTTTTCTCAATAATATATTTCCTAATATGCCTCCGTAATATAGTGCTCCCATCAAAGACACCAATCTTAAACTGAAGTAGAAGGAATTGTTGGTGAGATAAATGCTTGGTAAGAGCATCTGCAAGTTGATTAGAAAATCAGACATGAGAGACATATAACTCAATATTGTAAACCTTATTATGAATAAAGTGAAAGTTGATAGTTATATACTTCATTCGAGAGTGAAATATAGGATTAGTACATAACATAAATATGTTGCTCCGATATTATCACAATATATAGATAGAGCTCAAAGATTGTAACAAATAGTTTATGTAGCAATGATCAAATCTAATAAAGTTTAGCGACTGTAGAAATAATTGCCCGATATTCAGCCTTAGTAAAAAATCTTGCAATAGAGCATTGTATCTTGAAACTCCAAGAGATTGGATTGTGATCAAGAAATACAATATAAGTACTATTAGATATCTTGTCATCCTTATTAATTGCCCAATCAACATTCGAAAATATATGAAGTAATAGAGGAGAGTCTTTTCAAAGAAATAAGTCATGATCAATAGTGTTCTTTAAGTATCAAAGAAGACATTTAATAGTTGTCCAATGATCGGAAATGAGCATGTGTATGAATTGAGATAATTTATTCATTGCATATGTAATATTTAGATAAGTAAATGTCAAATACTATAGACTACTAGCAACTTAATGATACTCGGTAGCATCACTAAGATTAACACTATCAGATAATGTAAGAGGAACACTTGTAGAGATTAGTATAGTAACAGTATTGGCTTCAAATATTTTGGTGCGATCAAGAAGGTTATGAATATATTTCTGTTGAGAAAGAAATAAATTATTTATTGTGTGGATTACTTGAATACCAAGAAAATAGTTGAGGGACCCAAGATCTTTGATAGAAAACTTATTTTCAAGTTGTTGAATAAACTGATTAATTATTATTGGTTTATTACCAATAATAATTAAGTCATCCACATAAACTAGTAAAAAGATGATTATGCCTACATAAGAATAAATGAATAATAAATTATCAAATTATAAATTATGAAATTCAACTAAGACTAGATATATTCGAAGTTCATGATGCCAAGCATAAGAGGCCTGCTTGAGATTATAAAGAGCTTTGCACAACTTATAGATATGTTGAGGAAAATTTTGATTAAGAAAGCTTAAAGGTTGCTTCATAAATACATTCTCGGAAATATAACCATGAAGAAATATATTATTCATGTCCAACTATCGAAGTCACCAATTGTTAAACAAAGTAAAATATAAAATAAGATGAATTGTTGTTGGCTTCACAACTGGGATAAATGTGTCATGGTACTCAATGCTTGGACGTTGATGAAATCCCTTTGTAATAAGTCTTGCTTTATACTTATTGATAGATTTGTCAGGATTTCATCTAATATGAAAAATCTCTTTGCACCCTGTAATGTTTTGACTTAGATGAGATGAGACTAAGTCCCATGTACCATTCCATAATAAAGCATTATATTTTTCAAACATTGTTGCTTGTTCATTAAAAAATTTTAATTGTCGAAGGCTAAGAATTTTTTTTTTGAGATTGTTTTATGAAAATAAAGAAGCATTTATTTAGTTTAAAGAGTTAATTTTTGGATATAGTAACCATTGGATGAATTTGTATAGAGTCAATGACATCTCTAAGATGTATTAAATAAGAAGAATTTAAAGTAGGGGGTACTAAAACCAAAATTTGTCATGAATTATCTTGTTGCGTGATATTCTCATGAATCAACTGTATTGTTTATCATGCACCATCGAGGAAGGACCTGGTAGGGTCTAAGTAGATAAAATATTTAGATTGATAGGCGGGGTTGAGGTTTCAACTTGAACAGACATGATAATATGAGATAGCTAATGAATTTGGAGAATCCAATTAATAAAGTTATTAAAAATTAGTCTAGGTAAAAAAGAATCAAGTAATTTATAAGGAAAAGTAGATTCCACAAAATTAATATGACAAAAAATGAAAATTCTTTTGGTTGATAGATCAAAATATTTAAAAGCACTTTGATTAGTGGAATATCTAAGAAAGATACATGGTTTTGATCATGCTTCCAATTTGTTATGGGTGTAAGGTTTTAACCATAGATAACATAGATACAAAAAACACATAATTTACTATAGTTAGAAGTGGATCTAAATAATTTTTCAAATAGTGAAATTATGTTTAGAACTAGAGTGGGTATACAATTAATAAGATAAGTTAATGTGACGAATGCATGAAACCAAAATTGAAGAGGTAAGGAAACTTGAGGAAAGAGTCTGAAACCAATTTGAATGATATGCTGATGACAATGTTTTGCGATCCTATTATGTTCAAGAGTATGTGGAGGGGTGAGAAAATGAGATATTCCATTAGTTTCAAAAAAAAATACAAAGTTTTTAAAATTTATCACCAATATCAGAATAAAATAAAATAATAGATTTTTGAAAGAACTTTTTAACAATAACCATATATATTTTGTGAAATGATCAATAAAAATAAAATAGTAGTTACATCCATTATAAAATTGTATTGGTAAAGTAGGGGGTGGGTGGGTGGTGAATTAGTGATTTCATGAAAACCTTGGTTTGAAAATTTTGTTTGATCAAACCTGTATCAAAAATGTATTTAACTTAAAAATGTTCATGAGAGTAGTGAGCAAATAAATCAGTTTGTAATATGAATGAAAAGCATAAAGTAAATACAAATCAATTTTATAGTGGTTCAGTCGTCTCAACCTACATCCACTCCCGATTCCTCTTCTGTCGAGGCCACCAATGTTCACATGATCTTCTTTTAATAGACACAGACTAACTACTATCTTTACAACTCTTTCTCCTTTCTATAGGTTTAGGAGAGAACCTTTATAAGTCTCACATATTTTTTAGAATAAGCTCAAAACTTTAAAGAGGAGGAGGGGGACACTTAACACTTTTCAAGACTTTACAACTCAAAATCACTAGACTTTTTGTTTACTTTTCTTGCTATCTCAAGTAGGAAAGGGTGGGTATTTATAGGCCCTAAATGTCTTAAAAAATAAAACAAAAAAGAGTCTCATCCTAGGTTTTAAGAGTACTAGCGATACTACTACCAGTATTGGGCGGTACTACCACCTGCAGGATCGACCCCTGGCGGTACTATCACCCAGTCTAGGTGGGACTATCGTTTGACACATGGGAGACTGTGTATTGGTAGTACTACCACTAGTCTAGGTGATACTGCTAGTGATAGGTGCCCTGCAAGCTAATCACATGAGTGATGACACGTGTGACTTGACATGTAGTCTTTTTGCTTATTATTATTTGATATTTTATCACTTTATATTGACTATTGCTTGAATATATTGTGATGTCCATGGATCTATGCAATGAGAATCGGATCATGATGTGATCACAATAATGAGATTGATTCACCTTTAAACATAGATCCTAAATAATCCCGGTCATAGGTTGCTCGAGAGTGACATCAAGATAACCAAACAGACTGGTGTGATATATACCCATCCATATAATGGATGCAGATGGTCTCAAAACTGCTCATGTGGGGACACTAGAGATATAGTACAGGTGCTCATTGGAGAATAAGTTCACTGATTGATCCACTTACGGAATGCTGAATGGTTGATAATGCCTTATTATTATCAGACAGCGATTCTGTAGTCCCAGTGGTGTATTTGGTCTTTAGACTTGAGACACTAAGGATGTCTTATATGAGTGCTCCACTCTTTGATACCAGACTGATAGGTTTGGATGTCCTAGATCTAGCACAACTGGTCATCAAGAGTGGCAGTCAATCTTACGAGGGCTATTGAGTATTGATAGAGGATCATTCGCTCTCGGTTCATGAGAGAAATATCCCATGTGTTCTTGCTCAGACAAATCCCTGGCCAGGTTTATTCGAATTGAGAGAGAAAGAGTTCTCCGAGAGAATCCGATTAGAGTGAGACTCGAGTAGAAACCGTATGGGTTTGATAGCACCATGCCCGATATACAGTCTTTGGGATATTAGATAGATGAGGAACTATATGTACATGGTAATTGAGAACAAATAGGTCCAATGGATCAGATTCCCCTGTATCGTCTAGGGGTTGCGGCGCAGTGGCATAGTATGTCCGTAGTCAATGAATCGAGTGAATTATTATGGAGATAATAATTCATTGAGCTAGAAGGAGTTCTGATAGGTATAACTTACGGCTAGCTCAATATTGGGCCTAGAGGGTCACACACATATGGTAGACATTCCAATGAGTAGAGGTTCGGATATGAGATATCCGTTGGAGCCCCTATCTTATTAGATAACCAATAAGCCCTTGAATTATTAGATTCTATGGATGAGATCCAATAAGTACCCATAAGAGATTATTGGATAGAGATCCACTATTCTAAGAGGCTTGGGTAGTTGAATAGAGATCCAATACCCAATAGGGCAAGATCCATTAGGGTTAAGTTGATAGGGGACCTCTATAAATAGGAGGAAATCATAGGTTCATAGGCTAGAGCCGTTTGGTTGCCTCTCCTATTCTCCTCCCCCTCTCCACCTTAAAGCAGGCATAGAGTTTTGAGGAGCGTTGTCGTAGCCCTACTGTGTGGATCACCGCTAGAGAGGAGAGAGCTTGACCTCCTTCATCCTCTCCTAGAGATCTGCAAGGATTCAGGGATATATGATCTCCCTAGGTAACATAATCTATTTCACACATAGTTTTCTATTTCGTAGATTTTACGCACCAATCTTCGTACGACGACGAACATATCTTTGGGAATTAGGGATTTTGTTTTTTGTTTTTCCACTGCACATGTGATGTTGCCCCCAAGATTTTCCAACAGTGTTATCAAAGCTATGTTGATCGTGCGAAAGATTAGTTTTGAACTACGTGTGTTGTGTTTTGGAGAAGCTTTTAGCATCAAAATCGTTGACGCAAAAGCGAGAAAGGGCAACAACTATTGCTGCCCTCGCAAATGGTAGCACTGTCATCTGTGTGCAGCAAGCTTACTGCCGATAGCCGGTAGCCTGTTGGTGCTGCCATTAGCAGCCCGCATGCAGAGGCACCGCGGGGCAACAGCGCCTATGACCTTCCATCGTTATAGGTAGGGACCGATTCTCGATGTACGTTGAGTTGGTCAAGTCCCTTGAGGCTCATCTATATTGCGATTCGTTATCTTGCCTAATGACATAGAGATGTCATCGGTGACCTGAGGACATGGTATATTTGGTCGAGTCCCTCGAGGGTATATCATTGAGTTAGACTCATTTTGTTACGATGGTGTTGACTTAACCGAACATCATGGTTGGTTGAGTCTCTCGAGACCATGGTGATTCAGAGGCCGAATAGGACGGGAATCACAAGGAGTTGTGATCGACGAGAGTTGCCTACTTTTTGGACTTAGTGTGATTGGTCGAGTCCCTCAAGGTTACACTAAAGACACTGATTGGATCCCGATCCTCACTAAAAGTCTGTCGGAGACTTCTGTTTCACATGCTGAGGGTGTCGCATGATTCACTAGTAAAATAGTGGGAGCAGATTAAGATAGAAGTCCGTATCTTGATTATTTATTTTCTACAAAATCTACATGTTATTTATTTCTGTTGCATCTTTATTTTAAAAAAATGTTGCTTTCAAATCCCTTATGTGGCATACTTGATATCAATTATCTCACTAGTCCAAATTATATGAATTGGCTCCGCAACTTGAGAATTGTTCTTACGGCGAGAAAATCACATACGTTCTTGATACAGTGATGCCTATGCCCAAGGAAGGAGCAAGCGAGGATGAGATCACTCGTTACATGAAGTACATTGATGACTCCACTCTTGCCCAATGTTACATGTTGGGCTCCATGACTCCTGAGTTATAGAGACAATATGAAAAGATGGATGTTAGATCCATTCTCCTATATGTTCGTAAACTGTTTGAGGAACAGGGAAGGACTCAATGATATGAGATATCTAAGAGCCTCTTCCATGCTAGGATGACTGAGGGGACACCAGTTCAGAGCCTCTTACATCAAGATCTATGTGTGCAATGGTGCATCTCCATGCCCTATGATCGTCCATCTTATCCTCGTCAGTTCCGTCGACATCTCGATGCATCTCCATGCATCATAATCGTCCGTCTCATGGGTCTCGCTATCGCATACACGCTCCCGCTGCGCCTCTTCATGTGATTATAACTTAATCATATGCATACAGACCCGACAATAAACGAGAAATATAATGGAGGCTCGCAGGCCCCAATAATAATAATCACAAGTACACACATCACATAGTCCATGATCATCCGTCCACACATCATACATCACATGTATAAGTCATTATCATGTACAAATACTAGATAATAATAAAAAATAATAATCAACTAAACTTTTTAATTAATTAATATTTTTCTAAATCAAGGACATGTAGGGATTTTTTTGAATTATGAGGGGTATTTTTATAATTTGGTCAAAGGATAGAAATTGGAATTTCTCAAATTCTCAAGGGCAAAACTATCTTTTGCCTAGAAAACCCTAATGCCCTTCTCCCTCTCCCCTACTTTTGCTGCCGCCGCCACCCTACCAACGACGGCCTTTGCAGCGGGGGCTGGGGGCGCTACCCCTGCCTACAGGCGGCGCCTCCCCTGTGGTTGGGCGCCACCATGGGCGGTTCTGCCCACGGGGGCTGCATCCGCAGCCACCACCCCTGCTGGCCGCTCGCCTGCGGGCGAGTGACGCTGCTGGCGCTGTGCGCGCAGGTAGCACCCATGGATGTCACCGCCTGCACGTCGTAGGTGGCTCTTCCTGCGGGCGGCCGGCCGCTTGCGGCTACGACTGCGCACAGCAACAGTTGCCGTGCGCAGGCGGCCTACTTACCGGCGCCGCCTGCCATTACGGGCGTTGTGGCCATAGGCAGCGCCCGCAGGCTGCCAGCCCCGCCGACCGCAAGCCTGCTGCATGCAGGCGGAGCGTCTGCGCATGCGTTGCCTACGGTTGCACGCACGCAGATCGAGGGCAGTAACAATTGCTGCCCTTTCTCGCTTTTACGTCAACGATTTTAACGTCAAAAGTTTTTCCAAAATATAACACACATAGTTCAAAACCAATTTATCACACGAACAGCTTGGCTCTGATACCACTATTGGGAAATCTTAGGGGCGACATCACATGCGCAGCGGAAGAACAAGAAAACAAAATCCCCTATTCCCAAAGAGATGTTCGTCGTCGTGTGAAGATTGGTTCGTAAAAAATCTACAAAACAAACTACATATATAATATATTGTGTTACATAGGGAGATCGTATATCCCTGTTTCCTTGCAGATCTTCTAGGAGAGGGTGAAAGAGGTCAAGCGTCCTCCTCTCTAGTAGTGATCCACACAGTAGGGTTACGACGATGCTTCTCAAAACTTCAGGCCTGCTCTGAGGTGGAGAGGGGGGGGGGGGGGGGAGGAGAATATGAGATGCAAGCAAAGGCTTTAGTCTATGAGGCTCAGAATCCCTCCTATTTATAGAGGTCCCTTGTCAAACCCTAATGGATACTCCCCTAGTGGGTATTGGATCTGCATCCAATTACCTAAGCCTTTTAGATTAGTGGATATCTATCCAATAATCTCATGGGCTCTTATTAGATCTCGTCCATGGGATCCAATAATTCAGGGGCTTATTGGATATCTAATAAGATAGGGGCTCCGGCGGATATCTCATATCCGAACCTCTACTCATCGCAATGCCTACCATTTGTGTGTGACCCTCTAGGCCCAATATCGAGCTGGTCGTGAGTCATAGCTGTCAGAAACTCCTTTTGGCTCAGTGAATTATTATCTCTGTAATAATTCACTCGACTCATCGACTACGGATGTTTTAGGCCACTACGCCGTAGTCCCCAGACGATATAGGGGAATCCAATCCATTGGACCTGTTTGTCCTCAGTTACCGTGTACCTATAGTTTCTCATCCATCTAATATCCCAAAGACCATATATTGGGCATGGTGCTGTCAGACCCATACGGTTTTTACTCGAGTCTTGCTCTAATCGGATTCTCCCGGAGAACTCTTTCTCTCTCAACCCGAATGACCCTGGCTAGGGATTTATCTAAGCAAGATCACATGGGATATTCCTCTCATGACACAAAGAGTGGATGATCCTCTACTGACACTCAATAGCCCTCGTAAGGTCGACTGCCACTCCCAATGACTAGTTGTATTAGATCTGGGACATCCAAACCTAAAAGTCTGGTATCAAAGAGTGGAGCACTCATACAGGACATCCTTGGTATCTCAAGTTTAAGGACCAGATACACCACTAGGACTATGGAATCGCTGTCTGACAATAAGGCATCATCAACCATCCAGTATTCCGTAAGCGGATCAATCAGTGAACTCATTCTCCAATGAGCACTTATACTGTATCCCTAGTGTCCCCACATGAGCAGCTATGAGACCAGCTGCATCCATCATATGGACGGGTATACAGCACACTAGTCTGTCCGGTTATCATGATGTCCCTCTCGAGTAACCTATGACAGGGATTATTTAGGATCTGTGTTTAAAGGTGAATCGGTCTCATTATCGTGATCTCATCACGATCCGATTCCCATTGCACAGATTCAAGGACATCATAATATATATATGCATATATGCAATAGACCATATAAAGTGATAAAAACTAAAATATAATAAGCAAAAAGATTTCGTGTCAAGTCACACATGCTATCACTCACATGATTGGCTTGCTGGGCACCTATGACTAGCACCTAACATATAAGTTCCAACTTTACATACGTCCAGTAGAGTATCCCATCCTCCTGAGAGATATGTGAGACATATTAGAGGAGAGGATGTTAAGGATATTGATCCTCAAACCTATGAGAAGGCTATTATGAGTATAGATTCCGGGAAGTGACAAGAAGCCATGAATTCTGAGATGGATTCCATGTATTCCAATAAGGTTTGGAACCAAGTTGATGCGCTTGAGGGTATTGTACCCATCGGTTACAAGTGGATCTTCAAGAAGAAGATCAGAGTAGATAGAAAGGTAGAGATCTATAGCAAGGCTAGTGGCTAAGGGGTATCATCAAAGACAAGGTGTTGACTATGACGAAACCTTCTCACCCATAGTCATGCTAAAATCTATCCAAATTCTATTGGCTATTGCAACACATTGTGATTATAAGATTTGGCAGATGGACGTAAAAATCATATTCCTCAATGGCAACCTCGAGGAGAAGGTGTATATGATACAGCTCGAGGGATTCGTGTCCAAGGACTGCCCAGATAAAATATGCAGGTTACTTAGATCCATTTATAGACTAAAGCAAGCTTCCTGAAGTTGGGATGTAAGATTTAATAAGGCAATCAGATCTTATGATTTTGTTAAGAACGAAGATGAGCCTTGTGTGTACAGGAAGGTAAGTGGAAGTGTTATCACTTTCTTGGTGTTATATGTGGATGATATCATGATCATTGGGAATAATGTAGGAATGCTATCCACATAAAGGCTTGGTTATCTAGACACTCCTATATGAAGGACTTAAGGAAAGCATCCTATATCTTGGGATAAAACACTCTTGAAGAAAGGGCGAACATGGATAGGATACCCTATGCCTCAGTAATAGAGTATATCATATATGTCATGCTATGTACTAGGCCTGATATAGTGCATGCTCTGAGTGTCACGAGCAGGTATCAGGTGGATCCAGGCTTGGAGCACTAGAAAGTAGTAAAGTGTATCCTTAAGTACTAAGAAGGACTAAGGTGGATCCAGGCTTGGAGCACTAGAAAGTAGTAAAGTGTATCCTTAAGTACTTAAGAAGGACTAAGGATCTTTTACTAGTATATGGAGGTAGTAGCTTCAGGGTTGAAGGCTACACAGACTCGAGTTTCCAGTCCAGTCCGATGTCGATGATAGCAAGTCGAATTCAAGGTATGTGTACATCCTGAATAGAGGAGCAATGTGCTAGAAAGAGTTCCAAGCAAAATACTACTACTGATTCGACTATAGAGGTGGAGTATATTGATGCAGCATAGGTAGCAAAGGAGGGAGTCTGGATGAAGAAGTTCATCACAGATCTATGAGTCATGCTAAGAAGTAAGGAGTCGATTCCCTTATATTGTGACAACAAAGTGGCGATCGCTTAAGCGAAAGAACTCAGGTCTCACTAGAAATGTTCTGAGGAGGTTCCTCCTGATCAGAGAGATTGTGACCCTAGGAGATGTAGGAGTGGAAAGAGTTCCATCCGAATATAACAATGCAGATCCACTAACAAAGTCGTTATCTCAGATTGTCTTTGAGAGTCACAGGGGTCTAATAGGGATCAGACACATATTTGATTGGCTTTAGGTCAAGTTGGAGATTGTTAGTCATAGGTGCCCTGCAAGCCAATCACGTGAGTGATGGCACGTGTGACTTGACACGTAATCTTTTTGCTTATTATTATTTGACATTTTATCACTTTATATTGACTATTGCTTGAATATATTGAGATGTCTATGGATTTGTGCAATGAGAATTATATCATGATGAGATCATGATAATGAGATTGATTCGCCTTTAAACACAGATCCTAAATAATTCCAATCATAGGTTGCTCGAGAGGGACATCGAGATAACCAAACAGATTGGTGTGCTGTATACCCATCCATATGATAGATGCAGTTGGTCTCATAGCTGCTCATATAGGGACACTAGGGATATAATACAAGTGCTCATTGGAGAATGAGTTCACTAATTGATCCACTTACAGAATGCTGAATGGTTGATGATGCCTTATTATTATCAGATAGTGATTTCGTAGTCCCAATGGTGTATTTGGTCCTTAGACTTGAGACACAAATGATGTCCTGTATGAGTGCTCCACTCTTTGATACCGAACTTATATGTTTGGATGTCCCAGATCTAGCACAGCTGGTAATTAAGAGTGATAGTCGATCTTATGAGGGCTATTTAGTGTCAATAGAGGATCATCTACTCTCGGTGTCATGAGAGGAATATCCTATGCGTTCTTGCTCAAACAAATCCCTAGCCAGGGTCATTCAGATTGAGAGAAAAAGAGTTCTCCGGGAGAATCCGATTAGAGCGAGACTCGAGTAGAAACCGTATGGGTTTGACAGCATCATGCCCTGTATACAGTTTTTGGGATATTAGATGGATGAGGAACTATAGGTACATGGTAACTGAGGACAGATAGGTCCAATAGATTGGCTTCCCTTGTATCATTTAGAGACTGTGGCGTAGTGGCCTAGTACATCCGCAGTCGATGCATCGAGTGAATTATTATGGAGATAATAATTCACTGAGCTGGAAGGAGTTCTGATAGGTATGACTTACAACCAGCTCGATATTGGGCCTAGAGGGTCACACACATATGATAGGCATTACGATGAGTAGATGTTCGGATATGAGATATCCGTCAGAGCCCCTATCTTATTGGATATCTAATAAGCCCATGAATTATTGGATCCTATAGATGAGATCTAATAAGTACCCATGAGAAATTATTGGATAGAGATCCACTAGTCTAAGAGGTTTGGGTAGTTGAATGAAGATCTAATACCCAATAAGGTAGGTTCCATTAGGGTTAAGTTGATAGGGGACCTGTATAAATAAGAGGGAATTAGTGGTTTATAGGCTAGAGCCTTTTAGTTACCTCTCCTATTCTCCTCCCCCTCTCCACCTTAGATTAGGCTTAGAGTTTTGAGGAGTGTTGTCATAGCCCTACCGTGTGGATCACCGTTAGAGAGGAGGGCACTGGATCCTGATGCATCATGCTTTCCTTTGGCATATTGCTCGATCCATCGGTATGTTAACTCCCGCAACATCTAATCTTGGCATAACATCTGATTCTTTCGACCTGATGCTCGATCTTTGACTTCAACCCAACGTCTGATTCTTTTGCTTCAATCGTTTTGTCTTTTTATGATCGAAGTTAGTCTTGTATCACTTTTCTTAAATCGTAGATTAGATTACAAACTTCATCAATTGATTCATTATCAAAATCTGAGATTCAACATCCCAAACATTAGAATATATAAGTTTAAGAGGAGAATTACTTATGAGAGAAGATGTAGGAAATGGAAACTTGTATACTTTATTGCTTTTACATAAGTTATATGAAAAGGGATGGTAAGATAATGATGATAAAGGTAAATTATAAGAATGAATAATATGATTTAGAACCTTCAAAGAAGAATGCCCTAAGCGATTATGTCATTCTTGAAATGAAGCCTTGATGGTAGCTAAGAAAATATAGATTTGGATGGTGCAATAGTTGGTCACTCATAAACTCCATCTTTATTTAGCCCCTCCATGAGATGTGCCCCCGTGTTGAGATTTTTCACAACAAATGAAGAGAGTAAGAATTCAAAAGAAACATTATTAGAAGAATATAATTTACAGATAAAGATTAGGTTCTTCTTCATATTAGGAACATAGAGAATATCAAAAAGTAAAAAGGATTTTGAGAAGGATGGAAGGTTTGTAGTACTAGTGAGTTATTTTGAGATTTTTGATATCACCTTCCATGATATCATCTGAACCATCATAATCTGAATGAAGAGATATATTATTTAAGCCAAATGTGACATGATGAGAAGTCCTAAAATCAATAAACTAGTATGTGATGGTGGTAATGAAAACTGAGCAGATGGTGTAGTAGGATATATAGAATAAAATGAGTATAAAGGCTGAAACATCCAAAAATTCGACAACAATTCTTAGTAACATAGCATTACAAGTCACATATTTGACATATGACTTTGTTATTGAATTTTTTACTAGATTTGTTGACACTTTTATTATGATGTTGCTGCATGTTACCTCTAGAATGATTATTTGGATGGTTATATTACTGGTTATGGATCTTGCCGCTAGAATTAGCTTTGTTAGCAAAATTAGCGATGATAGAAATAACATCAGAAGATGGTGACTCTCCCTTAAGATAAGCTTTATGTTAGGCTGACAGCCCAAATTCAGCCCAATGTGGGTTGAATCAGCCCATAGCCCACACCCCCTCTTAACCTAACCCTAATTAACATTAGGGGGGTGTGGTAGCTACGTTTTAGGAGTAGAAAAGAGGCTATAAAAGGGCAACAACGAGGGCAGCAAGCAATAATTTTGGTAGCACTAAAGAGGAGAAGAAAAGGGCAGAAAAGCAAAGAGAAAGAAAGGGAAGAAGACAAGGACAACGCAGAGAGACTATTCTCAATCATCTAGCAGTGTTCTCATCTCAGGTTAGATCAAATCTACAGTAGACTCTTGCTGTGATTACTTGGGGAGGTTTTAGATATTGTGGGCAATGACGTGATCCTTGTATCCTAGTTATTCTCTTGTGATTGTTGCTAGGGTTTAGGACAAGAGATTGAGATTTGTATATTCATTATTCTCATAGTGGATTATCTCTAGTTTGCCCCGTGGTTTTTACCCTTCACATTAGAGGGGTTTTCCACGTATATCTTGGTGTTTCATTTGATTGTGCTTCCATTTAATTCCGCTGCGTATTATGGTCTTCTAGTACTTGTTCATATATAAAGGTTATTCCGCATTATATCCCCATCAACTAGTATCAGGGTAGGGTTGTAGTGATTTAATTTTGTATTTGAACATGGAGGCCAGTAATGTTTCTCGCATGATTAGTTTAAATGAAAATAATTGGATGATATGGAAACCAAGAATGGAAGATCTCTTGTATTGCAAAGATTTGTATGGACCTTTGTAGGGGGATAGTGCAAAACCCACAACTATGACAGATGATGAGTGGAAGAGGTTAGATCGAAAAACAGTTGGGTTTATTCGACAATGGCTTGAAGATAGTGTCTTTCACCATGTTTCTACTGAAATTTCTGCATATTCTCATTGGAAAAAGTTGGAAAGTCTCTACGAAAGAAAAACAGCTGGCAACAAAGCTTTTTTGATCAGAAAACTTGTGAACCTAAAATATAGAGAGGGTGCTTCTATTGTTGAGCATTTGAATGAAATGCAGAGTATTATTAACTAGTTATCTTCTATGAAAATGTCTCTTGATGATGAGTTGCAGACATTGTTACTTCTCAGTTCATTACCAGAAAGTTGGGAGACATTAGTGGTTTCCCTTAGTAATTCTGCGCCAGATGGTGTTGTCACTATGAATCAAGTAACAAGCAGTTTGTTGAATGAGGAGTTGAGAAGAAAGAGTTCAGCAACATCTCAAAATGATTCACAGGCACTTATCTCGGAGAACAGAGGAAGGTCAAAGTTTAGAAGCAGTTCACGCATGGGTAGGAGCAAGTCAAGATCAAGAAAAGATATTGTTTGCTATAACTGTGGTGAGAAAGGACATTACAAGAACCAATGTAAGCAACCTAAGAAGAGCAAGAAAAAGGGAAAAGAAGTGGAGTCTATAGAGTCAAAAGATAATACTACAGCTACAGTGCAGGGTGGTGATTATTTGATTTTGTCTCCTTCTGATGATATTTTTTCTTGTGTGTGTCAGGATCTTGAGTGGGTGATTGACACAGGTGCTTCTTATCATGCTACACCACGGAGGGAGTTTTTTTCTACATACAGGTCTGGAAATTTTGGTGTTGTGAAGATGGGTAACTATGGCACAGCAGACATCATTGGCATGGGTGATATCCATTTAAAGACCAACCTTGGCTGCAAGTTGGTCCTTAAGGATGTGAGGCATGTGGTTGACTTGAGACTAAATTTAATTTCAGTTAGAAGACTAGATGATGAAGACTATGATAGCAGATTTCATAGTGGGCAATGGAAGCTCAGTAAGGGTTCTCTTGTTATAGCTAGTGGAAAGAAATGTCATACTTTGTACAGGTTGCAGGCTAAAGCTTATGGCGAGCAGTTAAATGCTATAGAGAAAGACTTCAGCATGGAGTTGTGGCATAGGCGACTGGGACACATGAGCGAGAAGGGGCTGCAAGCTCTTTCCAAGAGAGAGGTATTACCAGATCTCAGAGGTATACATCTAAACCCTTGTATTGATTATTTGGCTGGTAAACAACATAGAGTTTCATTTGCTAGTCCTGCTTTGTCTAGAAAAATGCATGCCTTAGACCGTGTTTATATAGATGTATATGGTCCTTTGAGGACAAAAACTCCTGGTGGATCTGTTGATGTTATTGGTATAAGTGGTGCACTTTATTTTGTCACTTTTATAGATGATTTTTCCAGAAAAGTTTGGGCCTATGTTTTGAAGACCAAAGATCAGGTGATTAATGTCTTCAAAGAGTTTCATGCTAGGGTTGAAAGGGAGACAGAAAGGAAATTGAATGCATAAGGTCAGATAATGGTGGTGAGTATATAGGATTATTTAATGATTATTACAGGTCACATGGGATCCAACATGAGATGACAGTTCCTGGTACACCTCAACATAATGCTATTGCAGAGAGGATGAACCGCACCATCATGGAAAAGATCAGATGTATGCTTTCACAGGCCAAGCTACCCAAAAGGTTTTGGGATGAGGCTTTGAGGACTACAGTTGATGTGATCAACTTATCACCATGTACAGCCCTAGATGGTGATGTTGCAGAGCATGTATGGTTAGGAAAAGATGTTTCCTACAAGCATTTGAGAGTGTTTGGTTGTCGTGCATTTGCACATGTTCCAGACAATGAGAGGTCCAAGCTGGATGGTAAGTCTAAAGAATATATTTTTCTTGGTTACTCACATGATCAGTTTGGTTACAAACTTTGGGATCAGAAAAGCAGAAGGTGTTCAGAAGCAAAGATGTAGTTTTCTTTGGGGATCAAACCTTTGAAGATTTGAAGAAGAAGACACCGGCTAAGACTTCTACAGAAGGATTAGCAGATTGTGACCCAGTTATTCCTCTAGTATATCAGGGTGATGGGGGAGATGTGCAGGAAGATAGTGTAGAGCCTAATATTGATCTACCTGCAAGACATGTGAGCAAGAAGACGTTGGAGAGCAAGTTCCAACAGAACCTCCAGTTGAGAAGATCTCTAGACAACGTCAACCTTCCAGAAGATACTCTACAGATGAGTATGTGATGCTTACTGATGCAGGTTGAACCAGAGTGTTACCAGGAAGCAGTTGAAAGTGAGCAGAAAGAGAAGTGGTTAGTTGCTATGCAGGAAGAGATGGATGCTCTTCAGAAGAACCACACTTATGATTTGGTACTGCTGCCAAATGGAATGAAAGCCTTAAAGAACAAGTGGGTTTTCAGGTTGAAGACTCAAGAATATTGTTCTCAACCAAAGTACAAAGCTAGATTGGTTGTGAAAGGCTTTGGTCAAAAGAAAGGTATTGACTTTGAAGAGATATTTTCTTCTGTTGTTAAAATGTCTTCTATTCGTGTTGCTCTTGGTATTGCTGCTAGCCAGGACTTGGAGGTTGAGCAGTTAGATGTGAAGACAGCTTTCCTTCATGGGGATTTGGAGGAGGAAATTTATATGGAGCAACCAGAAGGCTTCAAAGTTAAAAGTAAAGAGAACTTTGTCTGCAAGTTGAAGAAGAGCTTGTATGGGCTGAAGCAAGCTCCAAGGCAGTGGTACAGAAAGTTTGATTCATTTATGATAGAAAATGGATACAAAAGAACAGCTTCAGATCATTGTGTGTACATCAAATGGTTTGGTGATAATTTTATTATTCTCTTACTTTATATTGATGACATGCTTATTCTTGGGAAAGATATGTCTAACATTGATAGGTTGAAGAAGGAACTGAGTGTCTTTTGCAATGAAAGACATGGGGCCAGCAAAGCAAATACTGGGTATGCAGATTTTTCGTGACAGGAAAAATAAGAAGATTTGGTTGTTGTTAGGATCGGAGCGGCACTAAGAGGGGGGGGTGAATTAGTGCAGCGGATTAAAACGTCGGTTTTGGAAACTTTTTCGTACGATAAAAACCGAACTTGGAAGTGCTTAACTTAAAAGCGTGTTCGTAAATATGTGCAGCAAAAGTAATGAGGAAGTAAAGCACTTATACAGATTTGCAGTAAGGTAAAGTGCAATAAGTAAATGCAAACCAGAGAACACGCCAAATTTAAAGTGGTTCGGTCAAAATGACCTACATCCACTTGCGAAGCCTTCTTCGATGAGGCTCCCAACTTTCACTAGCAAATCACTTTGAAGGGGAAGGACAAATACCCTTCTTACAACCTTTTACAAGTGGTTCACACTCTTACAAAGTTTCAATGAGAAAGAAGGAGGTGAACACTCAAGCAATTTGAAAGTAAGACTTGCTAAGGCTTTGCTAAGACTTTTTTTCACTCTATTGCTTCTCTAAAAGTTGTTCTCTCTGCTGAGAATTAAGGGGTATTTATAGGCCTCAAGAGGATTCAAATTTGGGCTCCAAAATTTGAATTCTCTTCGGTTCCCGAAGCTAGCGGTGCCATCGCCTGTTAGTGGCGGTGCCACCGCTTGTCAGTTTTGACACTAACAGTGTACTGGGCGGTGCCACCGCCCAGTCCAGTGGTGCCACCGCCTAGCTCTCGGGTGCTGGGCGGTGCCACCGCCTGGATCTCGGGTGCTGGGCGGTGCCACCGCTTGGCTATTTCAGCTCACTGGTTGGGCTCCAAACTTGGCCCAAACCAGTCCGAACTCGGGCCCAATTGGCCCCTACTTGGGTTATAAGATTAACACCTAATCCTAACCCTAATTAATGTGCTAACTACGAATTTAAAGACATTTCCTAAGCTATTACAAAGTCTGCAAGTCAAGACTTCTTCTGGCGAGCTTCCAGCGAACTTCCGAAAAACTCTCGGAAACCATTCTGCGGACTCCCGACAAGCTCCGAGACTTCACGATTTGATCTTGGCGAGTTTTGATGAGCTTTTTCGGAAAGCTACGATCTTTCTCGGTGAGCTCCGCGAACTTCCGACGAACCTTTCTACGAGCTTCCGAAAAACCCTTCGGCAAGCTCCCTACTCATTCTCGGCTAGTTCCGACAGCATTCCCGATGAACCTTCTGACTTCCGTCGAACTCTCGAACTCCCAACGAATCCTTCGCGCTTGACTCCGGCACTTTGTTTCACTTTATGTCTTCATCGTTATCGTAGTTAATCCTGCACACACAAGCCAAAACTCTACTCCGATCTAGACAATTATTACAACGCGAATTGACATTCTGTTGCCCGACACATCATTGGTTGGCACTTCGTCCGATTCTTCAGCGCATCGTTCTCTCTTGCGGCTTGTTGTCCAATCGGCAGTTGACCTCCGCAACCCCAATATCCTTGGTGCAATTCCGCTCTCCTTGGCCCGATGCCCAATGTCCGAAGCATTCTACCGTCCAATATCCTGACATGATCTCCTTCGGCGCAACGTCAATTCCTTCTACGTCAACTGTCTAATCCTGATCGAGTAGACCTGCATCACTCAAAATGCAGTTAAACATCTAAACACAATCAATTAGTTTCATCATCAAAATCCGAGATTCAACAGTTGTCACAGGAGAAATACATCGAGAAGGTATTATAAAGATTCAGTATGAGCAATGCAAAACCAATTAGTTCTCCTCTTGCAGGTCACTTCAAGTTGTGCTCAGAACAGAGTCCGTCAAGTGATGAGGAGAAGGAGAAAATGCAAAAGGTTCCTTATTCTTCAGCAGTTGGAAGTTTAATGTATGCAATGGTATGTACGAGGCCGGACATCGCATATGCAGTTGGTGTTACTAGCAGATTTCTTGCAAATCTAGGTAAAGAACACTGGGCAGTAGTGAAGTGGATTTTTAGATATCTTAGAGGGAGCTCTAAGGTTTGTTTAAGCTTTGGAGGTGGACCACCTGTGTTGACAGGTTACACAGATACAGATATGGCAAGAGATATAGATACGAGGAAGTCTACTTCGGGTTATATACTTACTTTTGCAGGGGGAGTTGTGTCATGGCAATCCAGGTTGCAAAGTGTATTGCTCTCTCCACCACAGAAGCAGAATATATTGCTGTTATAGAGGTATGCAAAGAAATGTTATGGATGAAAGAATTTTTACAAGAATTGGGGCTGAAACAGGAAAATTATGTGGTGCATTGTGACAACCAGAGTGCCATCCATTTATGTAAGAACCCAATGTTTCATTCCAAGTCAAAGCATATAGATGTCAGATACCACTGGATTCGAAATGTATTTGAAGAGAAGCAGTTACAACTTCAGAAAATTCACACAGATGACAACGGAGCAGACATGTTGACAAAGACTTTACCAAAAGAAAGACAGGAGATATGCCGACAGCTGGTCGACATGGCTTCACATTGAGGAGTCATGAGATAGCCTCCCTCATGGGCTGAAGGGGGACGTTGTTGGGCTGACAGCCCAAATTCAGCCCAATGTGGGCTGAATCAGCCCACAGCCCACACCCCCTCTTAACCTAACCCTAATTAACATTAGGGGGGTGTGGTGGCTACGTTTTAGGAGTAGAAAAGAGGCTATAAAAGGGCAGCAACGAGGGCAGCAAGCAATAATTTTGGCAGCACCAAAGAGGAGAAGAAAAGCGCAGAAAAGCAAAGAGAAAGAAAGGGAAGAAGACAAGGACAACGCAGAGAGACTGTTCTCAATCATCTAGCAGTGTTCTCATCTCAGGTTAGATCAAATCTATAGTAGACTCTTGCTATAATTACTTGGGGAGGTTTTAGATATTGTGGGCAATGACGTGATCCTTGTATCCCAGTTATTCTCTTGTGATTATTGCTAGGGTTTAGGGCAAGAGATTGAGATTTGTATATTCATTATTCTCATAGTGGATTATCTCTAGTTTGCCCCGTGGTTTTTACCCTTCACATTGGAGGGGTTTTCCACGTATATCTTGGTGTTTCATTTGATTGTGCTTCCATTTAATTCCGCTGCGTATTATGGTCTTCTAGTACTTGTTCATATATAAAGGTTATTCCGCATTATATCCCCATCACTTCATAATCTGAAAGCTTATCACAAAGTTTTTCAAAAGATATAGAACTATCACGAGTATGAATCACAATCGAGATCTCCTTATAATTTGAGCTAACAGCATTTAATACATGAAAAATGATATCTTTTTTATCAAGAGATACATCAACCATAGCAAGTGTATTAGCTTGAGTTTTAATAGCCTATATATAGTTAGAAATATATTTTATGCCCTTAGAAAGTTTGAAAAGAGTTTCTCAAAGTTGCATAAGGCGATCACGAGATTAGTTAGTATACATTATTGTAAGCTTGGACCATACTTCATAAGACGATTTTGTAGAGGCTACATAGGGAATGATTTAAGGAGAGAGAGAGAGACAATGATAACACTTCTAAGAAGATGATTTTGATGAATCCAAAAAGTGTATTTAGGATTAACAACTTTAAGATTATTCTCTCTAATCATTTGTAAAAGACAAGTGATGGTGCTATTTACATTACCCATAAGTGTTGGGAAACCTGGAGCGATATCACATGTACAACAGAAAAATAGAAAACAAAATTTGAGAATTTTTTATAGAAAAAGAAGGTTTTATTGTCGTGCGAAGACTGGTGCGCAAAAACTCACAAAATCGAAAACTACACATATAAGAAAGATATGTTACCTATGAAGATCATATATCTGTGAAAACCTATAGATCTATAAGAGAGGATGAAGGAGGTCAACTATCCTCCTCTCTAGTGGTTATCTACATAGTAAGGGCTACAAAGTTGCTCCTCAAATCGCTACATAATCTTCCTTTCCACTCGCACCATGTGATCAAGAAGGGATCGACTCTTTTTGTTGTCCATATGCCCTAAACTATAGGAAAATCTAGGGGTGACATCATATGCCTAGTGGAAGAATGAAAAACAAAATTCCCAGATTTCCTAAAAAGATGTTCATCATCGTACGGATATTGGTGCGCAAAATTTGTAAAAATGAAAACTGCGTATATGAAAGATTGTGTTTTACCTAGGGAGATCGTATATCCCCGAATCCCTACAGATCTATAGAGAAGGATGAAGGAGGTTAAACATCCTCCTCTCTAACGATGATCCATATAGTAAGGTTGTGATGACGCTATTCAAATCTCTAGGCATACTATCCGAGGATAAGAAGTGGAGAGGAGAATAGGAGATGGTAACTAAGAAAAGCTCTAGCCTATGAACCTTTAGTTCCTTTCTATTTATAGAAGCCTCATATCAACTTAACCCTAATGGATCCTACCCTATAGGGTATTAGATCTCCATCCAACTACCTAAGCCTCTTAAATTAGTGGATCTCTATCCAATAATCTCTTATTGGCTCTTATTAGATCTCATCCATAAGATTCAATAATTCAGGGGCTTATTCGATATCTAATATTCGAACCTCTACTCGTCACAATGCCTACCATATGTGTGTGACCCTCTAGGCCCAATATTGAGTTGACCATGAGTCATACTTGTTAGAATTCCTTCTAGCTCAGTGAATTATTATCTCCATAATAATTCACTCAACTCATCGACTACAGGTATACTAGGCCACTACATTGTAGTCGTTAGGCGATATAGGGAAATCCAATTCATTGGACTTATCTATCTTCAATTATCATGTATCTATAGTCCCTCATCCATCTAATATTCCAAAGATTATATACCGGGCATCATACTGTCAAACCAATACAGTTTCTACTCGAGTCTCACTCTAATCAGATTCTCCCGGATAACTCTTTTTATGTCAATCCGAAAGACCCTGGCTAGAGATTTGTTTAAGCAAGAACACATGAGATATTTCTCTCATGACACCGAGAGTGGATGATTCTATATTGACACTCAATAGTCTTCGTAAGATTGGTTGCCACTCATAATAACTAGTTGTGCTAGATCTAGAACTTTCAAACTTATAAATCCGGTATCAAAGAGTGGAGTACTTATACAAGACATGCTCAGTGTCTGAAGTCTAAGGACCAGGTACACTACTGGGACAACGAAATCGTTGTTTGACAATGAGGTATCATTAACTATCTAACATTCTATGAGCGAATCAATTAGTAAAATCATTCTCTAATGAGCACCTGCACTGTATCCCTAGTGTCCCCACATGAGTAGCTATGAGACCAACCGCCATCATCATATGTGTGGGTATATAGTACACCAGTCTGTCTAGTTATCTCGATGTTCCTTTCGAGTAACCTATGACTAGGACTATTTAGGATTTGTGTTTAAAGGCGAATTGGTCTCATTATCGTGATCTCATCACGATCCGATTCTCATTGCATAGATCCATGAAAATCATACTATATTCATCTAACAAGCAATATAAAGTGATAAAATATCAAATAATAATAATACGCAAAAAAACCGCATATTAAGTCACACGTGTCATCACTCACGTGATTGGATTGTAGGGCACCTATGACTAGCAATCTCCTACTTGACCTAAAGTTAATCACCGATGTGTTTGATCTCCATTAGACCCCTATGATGCTAAAAGATAATTCGAGACAACAGCTTTGTTAGTGGATCTACGATATTATCTTCGGATGAAACTTTTTCCACTACTACAGCTCCTCAGGTCACGATCTTTCTAATAAGTTGAAACCTCCTTAGAACACTTTTGATGACACCCGAGTATCCTCATTTTAGTAATTGCCCCGTTGTTATCGCAATATAAGGAAATCAGTTCCTCGTTGCCCAACATGACTCCGAGATCTATGATGAACTTTTTCATCCAGACTTTCTTGTTTGCTGCCTTTGTTGTAGTAATGTACTCTGCCTCTATGGTTGAGTTAGTGGTAGTATCTTGCTTGGAACACTTCTAACATACTGCTCCTCCATTCAGGGTGTACATATACCCCGAATTTGACTTGTTATCATCGACATCGGATTGGAAACTCGAGTCTGTGTAGCCTTCAACCTTAAGGCTACTACTTCTATGTACCAGTACTTCGCAAATACTTAAGGATATACTTTACTGCTTTTTAGTGCTTCAAGCCTAGATATGCTTGATACCTGCTCTTGACACTCAAAGTATATGCTATATCAGGCCTGATACATAGCATGACATACATGATAGATCTTATCGCTGAGGCATAGGGTATCCTATCCATATTCACCCTTTCTTTAGGAGTCTTTGGGGGCATACTCCTAGAAAGTGATATCCCATATCTTATCGATATGAGACATCTCTTAGAATTTTTTATACCAAACCTTTTAATAATGGTGTCTATGTACCTGGATTGGGACAAGCCAAGCATCCTCTTGGATCTATCTCTATAGATCCGAATCCCTAAGATATAGGATAGCATTCTTACATCATTCCCAATGATTAGGATGTCATCCACATATAACACCAATAAGGTGATAGCGCTTCCACTTACCTCCTTGTATACACAATGCTCATTTTCATTCTTAACGAGGTCATAAGATCTAATCGCCTAATCAAATCTTATGTTTTAATTTTGGGAAGCTTGCTTTAGTCCATAAATGGACCTAAGCAACCTATATACCTTATTTGGATAGTCATTGGACACGAATCCCTCAAGTTATATCATATACACCTCCTCCTCGAGGTTGCCATTGAGGAACGCGATTTTTATGTCCATCTGCCAGATCTCATAATTATAGTGCGTTATAATAGCTAATAGAATTTGGATGAATTTTAACATAGCTATGGGTAAGAAGGTTTTGTTATAGTCAACACCTTGCCTTTGACGATACCCCTTAGCCACTAGCCTTACTTTATAGGTCTCTACCTTTCCATCTACTCCGATCTTCTTTTTAAAGATCCACTTGTAACCAATGGGTATAATACCTTTAGGCACTTTAACTTGGTTCCAAACCTTGTTGGAGTACATGGAATCCATCTTAGAATTCATGGCTTCTTACCACTTCCCAAAATGTATACTCATAATAGCCTCCTCGTAGGTTTGAGGATCAATATCCTCTAAGCAGCGATGACATTTCTGTATGTTCTTGATCTCCCAAGTTTTGTATGAAGCATCTTCCAAGGTTGGTGTCTTTGCAACCCCATTCACATATTTAAACTTTCCTTTACTCATTAGAGACATCTTCATGGATTGAGACCACTATAAAATTTCACCTACTTAGTTTAATGGTAGAGTTTTGAAGGGTATGACTCTCAAATTGAAGGGCAGATTGAGTGTGGACATGTTTAAGAAGATTAGAATCAAACTTAGGAGTTTTTGACATGGCTAGAAACAAGAAGAGTCACTAGAGAGGGCTTTCAGCAATAAAAGCCGAGAGAAAAACATTTCTATCGTATACCATAGACGATAGAGAAAAAAAACAGAACCTAACCTTGCTCTGATACCATGAACAGGACAATAGAAGAAGAGAGTTTCACTTTTACATATAGTCGAACCATAATAAAGAAAAAAAAGAAAGAACTACCTACCCACATATCTCTTAGGAGGATGGAATACTTTATCAGATCTATGTAAAATCAAAACTTGTGTGCTAGGTACCTGAATAGACTTGGATTGTAAAGTAGTGCTTAAGCTAGGTTCTCCAACCTCGCTTAACTCTTTCACGCTCCCACTGTCTCTGCTAAGAATGTGTTCCTTCTCAAGGAACACCTGTCTCTTGGCTACAAAGATCTTTTGGTCCTCGGGATGATAGAAATAATATCCATAAGCTTTCTTGGGGTATCCCACAAACTTGCACTGCTCCGTCCTAGATTCCAACTTATCGGGGTTGTGTCTTTAAACATAGGCAGGGCAGCCCCAAATCTTAACAACCTTAATATTGAGCTTCTTCTATTTTCATATCTTATATGGTATAGGTACTACCGACTTAATTGAAACTCTATTCAGAAGGTAAACTACGGTCTCTATGACATATCTCTAGAATGAGATGGATAGGTCAGTAAAGCTCATCATGGACTGCACCATATCTAACAGTGTATAATTTCTCCTTTCAGATACACTATTAAATTGAGGTGTATAAAGAGGTGTCCATTGGGATAGAATCTCATGGCTCTTGACGAACTAGGTGAACTCTATACTCAAGTACTCACCTCCTTGATTTGATCGAAGAGTTTTGATACTCTTTCCAATCTGGTTCTTTACTTCATTCTTATACTCTCTCAATTTCTTAAAAGTCTTGGACTTGTACTTCATGAAATACACATGTTATACCTTGAGAAATCATTAGTAAAAGTAATAAAGTAGGAGTAACCACCTATGGTATGAGTTGACATGGGTTCACATACATCACTATATATAAGTTCCAACAACGTAGTGACTCTCTCTCCGGTTGCACTAAAAGGAGAGTTAATTAGTTTTCAACGAAGGCAAAGCTCGCAAATTATATATGACTCATAATCAAATGGATCTAGATATCCATTCTTTAGCAACTTTTAAATCCTTTCCTCATGGATGTAACCTAGCCTATAATGCCACAGATATGCACTGTTCACCTCATCTCGTTTCCTCTTGGACACACTTACATTCATGATATGTGGAGTAGTGTCTAGCATAAACAGACCATTATGTAATCTTTCTCTCATGATGATCCCATCATCTAATAATATTGAACAACCATTGTTCTTAAAAACTAATTTATTTCCACTAACAATCAAATATGAAATAAAAATAATATTTTTGATAATAGAAGGAACAAAATAGCATGCATCTAATGCAATAATAGCTCCACCAAGCAGATATAGGGTGACCTCACTAACGGCTACTACAACAACTTTTATCCCATTGCCCATTTTGAGGTCTATCTTGCCTCTCACCAATATTAGGTCTTGTAAGAACCTGCAACGAATTACAAATATGATAAGCACTACTGATATCCAATACCTATATGTTTTCATAAGAGTTTGACAAATAGAGACATATCATGAATGTACTTGAAGCTTCTCCAAGCTTCTATTTCGCCCTCTTTGCAAGGTACTCTTTGTAGTTCCTCTTCTAGTGCCCATCTTTGCTACAGTGGAAGCATTGACCTTTGTCCTTTGCCGGGTCCTTTTTAGCAACATTTGCTTTATCCAATTTGACCTTGCCCTTCTTAGGGGACTTTTCTGTCTTCCTTTTCTTTTTTGTCTCACTACTATAGAGAATTGACTTCTCTTTCTTGATAGTGCTCTCTGCCTCCCTCAATATATTAAGGAGCTCAAGGAGAGTCACCTCAAGCTTATTTATATTAAAATTCATTATAAACTATAAAAAAGAATCTGGTAGGGACTAAAGCACAATATCCACATACAGGTTATCCTCTTGGACTATTCCTAGACTTGTGAATTTCTCTATCTACTCAATCATCTTTAGGATATAGTTTTGAACTAGTGTCCCCTCAGTCATCCTAGCATAGAAGAGGCTTTTGGATATCTCATATTGCTAAGTCCTTCCCTATTCTTTAAATAGTTTCTAGACATATAGGAGAATGGATTTAACATCTATCTTTTCATGCTGTCTCTATAACTTAGGAGTTATGAAGCTCAACATATAACACCAAACAAGAGTGGAGTCATCGATGTACTTTAAGCAATGAGCGATCTCATTCTAGCTTGCCTCTTCCTCAGGTGTAGGCATCACTATATCAAGGACATACATGATTTTCTTCACCGTGAGAACAATTCTCAAGTTGTGAAGCCAATCCGTATAATTCGGACCAGTGAAGCGATTAACATTAAATATGCCACATAAGGGATTTGAAAGTGACATTTTCTGAAAGTAAAGATATAACAAAAATAAATAACATGCAGATTTTATAGAAAAATAGATAAAATATGAACTTCTATCTTAATCTACTCCTACTATTTTCTCTAGCGAGTCACGTGACACCTTTAGCACATGAAACGAAAGTTTCTGGTAGACTTCTAATGGGGATCGAGATCCAATCAGCATCTTAGTATAACCTTGAGGGACTCGATCAATCACACTAAGCCCAAAAGGTAGGCAACTCTTACCGATCATAACTCCTTGTGATTCCCATCTTATTTGGCCTCCGAACTACCATGGTCTCGAGAGACTCGATCAACCATGGTGTTAGGTTAAGTCAACACCATCATTATAAGATGAGTTTGATTCGATGATATACTCTCGAGGGACTCGACCAAGCATATCATGTCCTTAGGTCACCGATGACATCTCTATATCGTAGGCAAAATAGCAAATCGCGATATAGGTGAGCCTCGAAGGACTCGACCAACTCAACTTTGTTGAATCTTGTATTTGGATGATGAAACCACTTGATATGTGTTTATGATTTAATCCGTGTTTTGAGTGATGCAGAATACTTTGATCAAGATGAGACAATTAAAGTAGGAAAAATGATGTTGTGCCGGAGAAAACATGTTAGAAGATTGGACGTCGGGTTGGTGGATTGGTCGACGTATCGACAGAAGGCTTCAGGCTGTGGATTCAGGCATAGGGCCAAGAAGAGTGGACATTGCGCCAAGAATATCGGAGTTGCAGAGTCAACTGGCCGATTGGGCAATAGGTCACAAGAGAGGACGATGTGCTGAAGAATTAGACAAAGCGTCGAGAGACCAATGACATGTCGAACAATTTGATTAATGCTTAGTATTAATTGTCTAGATCAAAGTATGTTTTATATGTGTAGGATTAACTACGATGGCAAAGCATGGAGCAAAATGAAGTCCCAGAGTCAAGGATGCGATCATATTGGGAGTTCGAGAGTTCATTAGAAGTTCGGACATTCGTCGGAAGTTCTGCGGGAACCAGCCGAGAAGTCACAGAGCTTGCTAGAGAAGCTCGACGGAACTCACCAAGAAGATTGTCATAAAGTCTAGGAGCTTGCCAGGAGTCTACCGGAACATTGCTGAGAGTTTGTTGGAGGTTCGCTGGAAGATCACCGGAAGATCGCTGGAAGCTCGTCGGAAGAATTGACATAGGAATTTGTTTAGCTTAGAATGTGTCTTAGGATTCATAGTTAGCACGTAATTGGGATTGGATTTGGGCCAACCCAATTAGGGGCCAGCTAGGCCCATGTAAGAACTGTGTTGGGCCCAATAAGAGGCCCAAATAGTGCCCAAAGAAGTCTTACCGTCGTGGCATAGTCTTCGAGACTGTGTTAAGCGGTGGTACTGCCAGTTTGGGTGATTGTACCACCCTTGGCAGGGTGCTAGGCAATGGTACCGCCCAGCACTAGCCCCTAGGCGATGGTACCGCCAAACTTGGGAGGTGGTACCGCCCAGAACAGTGTCAGTCAAATTGACACTGGGCGATGGTACCGCCCGTGCCCGGGGAACCCGGGATGGGAAAGATTTAGGCTCTAAGTTTGAATCAACTTGAAGCCTATAAATACCCCTCCCATCCCTGGTTAAAGCACACAAGCACAGAGCATTCAAAAGTGAGAAAACTCTACTGTAATCTCTTTAGAATCCTCCTCCTTGAGTATAAGTGATAAAATAGCTTAAGAGGAGAGTGAGTGCTTGTAAGGGTTATCTCCTAAACCCGTTAAAAGGAGAAGAGGGGTGTAAGAAGGAGTTGGTCTTCGTCTATTGAAGGAAGACCTCTAGTGGATGTCAGTGGCCTCGACTGAAGAGGAATCAGAGGAGTGGATGTAGGTCACGATTGACCGAACCACTATAAACTGCCGTCTTCTCTAGTTTGCATTTACTCTTTGCTGTTTATCTTTAATGCAAACCTCTTTAATAGCTTACTGTCTTCTATTCATTTACGAACGTGTTTCAAAGTGAAGTTTCCGAAATTGGTTTTACGTCAGAAACAGTTTTATCGTACGAAAGTTTTTAAACTGTTGTTATTTTAACGCTGCACTAATTCACCTCCCCCCACCCCTCTAAGTGCTCTTGATCCTAACAATTGGTATCAGAGCCTCGTTATTTCTCAGTTTATTTAACACCCAAGATAAATGACTCTTTATGGCTTTCAAGACGGTCACTCTCTCATTCATCCTCCCTTTTTCAATGGGACGAACTATACTTATTGGAAAACTCGAATGAGAGTTTTCTTACTTTTGTTGAATCTCGATTTATGGAATTTAGTCGAAAATGGTTTTCAAATGTCTTCTCTTCTAATGTATCATTGGAATGATTTGGAGAAGAAGACGTTTTCTCTAAATGCAAAGGCTATGAATGCCTTGTTTTGCGCCTTAGATAGAAATGAGTTTAATCGTGTTTCTACTTACAAAATGATTTTCGATATTTGGCGCACTCTTGAAATCACACATGAAGGAACTAGCAAAGTGAAAGATTCAAAAATTAATTTTTTAATGCATGATTTCAAGCTTTTTCGAATGAAGCCAAGCGAAACCATTATTGACATGTACACCCGTTTTACGGATGTCGTCAATGGTTTAAAAGCTCTTGGCAAATGTTTTTTGAATTTTGAACTTGTTAGTAAAGTTTTATGCTCACTCTCTAAAACTTTGAATTCAAAAGTAACGGCTTTATAAGAATTAAAAGATTTGAACCATTTCCCACTCGAAGAACTTATCGGGTCATTGATGACCCATGAAATGATGTGCAATGCACGTGAAGAACTTGAGAACCACCTTCCAAAAAACAGGAAGGATTTGGGACATAGAACATATGAAGACCACTCGAGCATAAGCTCAAGTGATGGTGAACTTGAACTTGCAAAGAAATTTAAAAAGTTAATGAAACAAAAATTAAATAACAAAAAGAATGGAACTACTTGATTTGAACACAAGAAGAAGAGCACAACTTGGGATGAATCAAGCTCCTCCGAAGACGAGGAGAAAATCAACAAAGGCGAGTTAGCAAACTACGCCTTAACGGCTTTCAACGATGAGATAATAAAAATGCCCTTAATTTATTTCGAAATTACATAATACTTTTCATGAGTTATTTTTAATTTAGTTTAGGATTAATTTTCTTGAAAATTGCATGTTTGATAATTTAATAATGAAAAATAAAAAATTAGGAATCATGCTTATCATTATAGTAATTTTGAAAATAATCATGAAAATTGTATGTTTATAATAAACAAAACGATTTTGATTAAAAATGCCTTATGAAATATGATATCATGCCTAATAAATTTATTTTTTAAAATTATGCATGATGATTTGAGTGATTTATGTTTTTTGAGTGATTTATGCCTTATTGATCTTGATGATTTTTATGATGATAAATCTTGCACTTTCATTTTAAACGATAATATATATATTTTGATTTGGCATAAAAAAAGATAAAGACATGCTCGTATGAAACAAACTAAAAAGAGGAAACCTTTCTCAATGAAAAATTTCTCTATTTTATCGATTTTTCAAGAAGATTAATGAATATATTTGTATCACTTTTGTGAATCTCTTGAAAATGATTTTGAATTGAAGATTTGATGATTTAAAATTAAATATATTTTTATCCAAATCATGATCTTGATTCCTTGATACTTATAAATTAAGATTTATTATGAATCAAGATTTTTTATTAATCATTCTCCTATGATTCTACTCGATATTTTCTTAAGAGGAGATTTTCTAAATGAATCATAATTTTTCCTTGTGAGTTCTTGGATTTATTACTTGATTTTCTTTTAAAACAAGATCTCTTCTTTGTACTCCTATGATTTTTCTTGATATTTTAGCTAAAGAAGAGATTTACTATATAAATCATATCTTTTGGTATTCAAGTGATTTTATCCTTCATGACATGATTTCTTTGTATTTATGGCTTGCATGACTTGAAATGTTTTGGAATGATGCATGCAACACTATGATTTTTCCCTTAGATAAAAATGCATGCAACACTATGATTTTTTGAAATAATGTGAAAATCAATAATTATCATTTTTTGATAGAATGATGATTTGGAATCATGCATGTAATGATGATTTTTTATTTTATATACATGATGATTTGGCATTATGCATGCGATACTTTAACTTATGACAATGATGCATGTAATGAGGAAATATTCATGATAAAATAATTATTTTGACATTCATGAGTTGAATTTTCATCTATGCTATTTACCTTTGTCATGATTTAGAAATTAACATAAATGGTTTTCCCTTCTTTTTGACAATGACAAAGGGGGAGCAAAACTTGCTAGAAAGCAAATTTGCTAGCGTGCACAATTCGAAAAGAGGCAAACTTGCTAGCTTGCTCATCTCAAAAAAGAAGTAAGAAGTGCTATTTTGCAAATCTCAAGAGAAGCAATGTTTGCCAAGTTACACATTTCAAAAAGAGGCAAAATAGTCCATCTTGCACATCTCAAAAGATGTAAAAATTTTGCTAACTTTTTATGTGTAAAATTTGATAGCTTGCATTCGCATACCAAAAGTGCTATCTTGCCTATCTTAAGATGCAAAACATGCTAACTTGCACTTTGCAACGAAAGCAAAATTGCTAGCTTAAACATTGCAAAAGAAGCAAAAATTTGCTAGCTTGCAATTTGCATATTTTAAGAAGCAAGAGTTGCTTTCTTATATATCTCTAATTTGCTAGCTAGCATGATGTAGCACTTGCTATCCTAGAAATGCTCTCTTGCACATCGCAAAGAAAAGCAAATATGCCAACTTGCACATCCTTAAATTTGCTAGCTTTTAAATTGCATGATGATAAAACATGACATTACGTTTTTCATGCAATGAATTGAACTTGTATGCCTAAATACATGAGAGTTGGAACTTCTCCTTTTTGTTGATGACAAAGGGGGAGAAGTATGTTGATGTCATGCATGATTTGATCATGACATATTGCTTGGATATTTGAATCCAAGAGTTTCTATCAATAAGCCATATTGATAGAGGGAGTTTGTTTAAACTCTGGGAGTTAAGGTTAACTCCGTCATCAAGTGGTTGTCATCATCAAAAAGGGGGAGATTGTTGAATCTCATATTTTGATGATAAAACCACTTGATATGTGTTTATGATTTAATCTGCATTTTGAGTGATGCAGAATACTTCGATCAGGATGAGACAATTAAAGCAAGAAAAATCATGTTGTGCCGGAGAAAACATGTTAAAAGATTGGACGTCGGGTCGGTGGATCGGTCGACATATCGACAGAAGGATTCGAGCCGTAGATTCGGGCATTGGGCCAAGAAGAGCGAACATTGCGCCAAGAATATCGGAGTTGTGGAGTAAAGTAGCTGATTAGGCAATAGGCCGCAAGAGAGGACGATGTGCCGAAGAATCGGACGATGCGTCGAGAGACCAATGACATGCCGGACAATTTGATTAATGCTTAGTATTAATTGTCTAGATCAAAGTATGTTTTACATGTGCAAGATTAACTATGATGGCAAGGTATGGAGCAAAATGAAATCCCGGAGTCAAGGATGTGACCACGTTGAGAGTTCGAGAGTTCGTCGGAAGTCCGGACGTTCATCGGAAGTTCTGCAGGAACCAGTCGAGAAGTCGTGGAGCTTGCCAGAGAAGCTCAACGAAACTCGCTAAGAAGATCATCATGAAGTCTAGGAACTTGCCGGGAGTCTACCGAAACATTGCCGAGAGTTCGTCGAAGGTTCGCCGGAAGATCGCCGGAAGAATTGACATAGGGATTTGTTTAGCTTAGAATATGTCTTAGGAATCGTAGTTAGCACGTAATTGGGATTGGATTTGGGCCAACCCAATTAGGGGCCAGCTAGGCACATGTAAGAATTGTGTTGGGCCCAATAAGAGGCCCAAATAGTGCCCAAAGAAGTCTCATCGTCGTGGTATAGTCTTCGAGACTGTCAGGTGGTGGTACCGCTAGTTTGGGTGGTTGTACCACCCCTAGCAGGGTGCCAAGCGATGGTACCGCTAGTCTGGGTGGTGGTACCACCCAGCACTAGCCCCCAAGCGGTGGTACTGCCCAGCGCAGGCGATGGTACCGCCCGTGCCCGGGGAACCCGGGATGGGAAAGATTTAGGCTCCAAGTTTGAATCAACTTGAAGCCTATAAATACCCCTCCCATCCCTAGTTAAAGCACATAAGCACAGAGCATTCAAAAGTGAGAATGCTGTAACCTCTTTAGAATCCTCCTCCTTGAGTCTAAGTGTTAGAATAGCTTAAGAGGAGAGTGAATGCTTGTAAGGGTTATCTCCTAAACCTGGTAAAAGGAGAAGAGGGGTGTAAGAAGGAGTTGGTTTTTGCCTATTGAAGGAAGACCTCTAGTGGATGCCGGTGGCCTCGACGGAAGAGGAATCGGAGGAGTGGATGTAGGTCACGATTGATCGAACCACTATAAACTGCCGTCTTCTCTAGTTTGCATTTACTCTCTGTTGTTTATCTTTACTGCAAACCTCTTCAATAGCTTACTGCCTTCTATTCATTTACGAACATGTTTCAAAGTTAAGTTTTTGAAATCGGTTTTATGTCGGAAATGGTTTTATCATATGAAAGTTTTTAAATCGTCGTTATCTTACCGCTACACTAATTCACCCCCCCCTCTTAGTGCTCTTGATCCTAACAAACTTATGTCGAGAATCGATCTCTAACTATAACGATGGAAGGCCATATGGGTCAATCTAATTGTCTCACGTTTACCGACTTAATATTATCGAGAGAGGGGATTTTGATTTGGTCTCCTAATATGACATGTTACACACATACATATTTAATATATATCTACATCGCATGCAAATATATATACATATCTAGTAGATATATAAACAATTACATATCACATGAGCAATCACACCAAATGATCATGGACCACAGCCTAATGTGATCAGGCCCGAGCTAGTGGGCCTAATCACTCACATCAAGATCTATATGTGCAACGGTATATCTCCAAGCCCTATGATCGTCCATCTCGTCCTCGTCGGTTCTATCGGCATCTCGGTTCATCTCTATGCATCATGATCATCCGTCTTGGCCTCGTGGGTCCCACTATCGCTTCCACACTCCCACTGTGCCTTCTCGTGTGATTACAACTTAATTATAGGCATTCAGGCCCAACAATAAACGAGAAGTAAAGTGGTGGCTCACAAGCCCCATAATAATAATAATCACAAGTACACATATCACATGGTCCATGATCATCCATCCACATTATATATCATTATATAGGACTACTAGATAATAATAATAGTTAATTAAATCTTTTAACTAACTAATATTTTTTTGAAATTAAGGACATGTAGGAAATTTTTTGAATTATGAGGGGTATTTCATAAGGATAAAAGAATAGAATTTATAATATTTGAAATTCCAAGGGGCAAAACTATCTTTTGCCAAAAAACCTAGCCCTCTTTCCCTACTGTTGCGTTGTAGCTGCCGCCACCTTGTTGACAGTAGCCACTATGCTAGGGGGAGGGGGCGCAGTGCCTACCTACAGGGGCGCTTGCCCGCGGGCAGCACCACCCTTGCAAGTAGGCGCCCCCATGTAGGCGCTGCTACCCTCATGGCTGCCTGCCTATAGCCCACATGTTGTTGGCTGTAGGCGATCGGCTATTGCTCGTCAGCCACCTACATGTAGGTGGCCAGGCCTCAGCCAAGGCTACAAGCAATCATTGGCCAACCTGCAAGGGCAACAATAGTTTCTACCTCTCTCACCTTTTGTGTCAACGATACACGTAGTTCAAAATAAATCTTTCACACGAACAACCTAGCTCTGATACCACTGTAGGGAAATCTAGGGGTGACATCACATGCGCAATGGAAGAATAGAAAATAAAATTCCTTGATTTTCCAAAAAGGTATTTATCGTCGTGCAAATATTGGTGCACAAAATCTATAAAAATGAAACTGCGTATATAAAAGATTATGTTTTACCCTGGGGAGATCGTATATCCCTGAGTCCTTGCAAATTTGTATAAGAGGATGAAGGAGGTCAAGCGTCCTCCTTTCTAGCAATGATTCGCACAACAAGGCTGCGACGATACTTCTCAAATCTATAGACCTACTATCTAAGGAGAAGAAGAGGAGAGGAGAATAGGAGATGGCAATCAAGAGAAGCTCTAGCCTATGAACCTTTGATTTCTTCCTATTTATAGAGGCCCCCTATCAACTTAACCATAATAAATCATGCCCTATTGGCTACTAGATCTTCATCCAACTACCCAAGTCTCTTAGATTAGTAGATCTCTATCCAATAATCTCTTATTGGCTTTTATTGGATCTCATCCATATGATCCAATAATTCAAGGGCTTATTGGATATCCAATAAAATAGGGGCTTTGACGAATATCTCATATCTGAACCTCTACTCGTTGTAGTGCCTATCATATGTGTATGATCCTCTAGGCCCAATATCGAGCTAGCTATTAGTCGTACCTATCAGAATTCCTTCTGGCTCAGTGAATTAATATCTTCATAATAATTTACTTGGCTCGTCGACTACGGACGTACTAGGCTACTATAATATAGTCCCTAAACGACACAAGAGAATCTAATCCATTAGACTTGTCTATCCTCAATTATCATATAGTTATAGTACCTCATCCATATAATATCCCAGTGAATGTATACTAGATATGGTGTTGTTATACCCATATGGTTTCTATTCGAGTCTCGCTCTAATCGGATTCTCTCGGAGAACTCTTTCTTTCTTAATCTGAATAACTTTGGTCAGGGATTTGTTTGAGCAAGAACACATAAGATATTCCTCTCATGATACCAAGAGTGGATGATCCTCTATCGACACTCAATAGTCCTCGTAAGGTTGGCTGCCACTCCCAATGATTGGTTGTGCTAGATCTGAAACTTTCAAACCTATAAGTCTGGTATCAAAGAGTGGAGTACTCATACAGGATATCCTTAGTGTCTAAAGTCTAAGGACTATGTACACCATTGGAACAACGGAATTACTATCTAACAATGAGGTATCATTAACCATTCAGCATTCCGTGAACGAATCAATCAGTAAACTTATTCTCCATTGAGTACTTGCATTGTATCCCAACACGAGCAACTATGAGACCAATCACCTCCATCATATATACGGGTAGACAGTATACCAGTCTATCTAGTTATCTTGATTTTCCTCTCGAGTAACCTATGACTATGATTATTTAGGATCTGTGTTTAAAGGCGAGTCAGTCTCATTATTGTGATCTCATCATGATCCGATTCCCATTGCACAGATCTATGGATATCACAATATATTTATGCAATAAGCAATATAAAGTGAGAAAATATTAAATAATAATAATAACAAAAAAAGACTGTGTGTCAACTCACACATGTCATCACTCACGTGATTGGCTTGCAGGGCACCTATGACTAACAACTGGGGCTGTTGGCTGAGGAGGAGAGGTAGAAAGGAGTATAGGAGGTGGCGGCCAAAATAGGCCTTGCTTATGACCCTTTGGTTCCCTCCTATTTATAGAGGCTACTTATCAATTTAATCCTAATGGATTCTGCCCTATTAGGTACTAGATCTCTATCCAACTACCCAAGCCTCTTAGATTAGTGTATCTCTATTCAATAATCTCTTATTGGATCTCATATATAGGATCTAATAATTCAAGTGCTTATTGGATATCCAATAGGATAGATGCTCCAACGGATATCTCATATTTGAGCCTCTACTCATTACAATATCTACCATATGGGTGTGACCCTTTAGGCCCAATATTGAGCAAGCCGTAAGTCATACTTGTCAAAACTTCTTTTGACTTAGTGAATTATTATCTCCATAATAATTCACTCGACTCATCGATTACGGGCATACTAGGCCACTACGTCGTAGTCCCTAGATAATACAGGAGAATCCAATCTATTGGACCTGTCTATCCTTAGTTACCATATATCTATAGTCTCTCATATATCTAATATCCTAAAGACCGTATACCAAACGTGGTGCTGTTAGGCCTATATAGAATCTACTCAAGTCTCACTCTAATCGGATTCTCCTGAAGAACTCATTTTCTCTCAATCTGAATGACCCTAGCTAAGAATTTGCCTAAGCAAGAACACATAGGATATTCTTCTCATGACACCAAGAGTGGATGATTCTCTATTGACACTTAATAACCCTTGTAAGGTTTACTGCCACTCCCGATGACCAACTATGCTGGATATGGAACTTCTAGGCCTATAAGTTCAGTATTAAAAAGTGGAGTACTTATATAGGACATCTTTGATATCTCAAGTCTATAAACCAGATATACCACTATGATGATGGAATCACTATTTGACAATGAAGAATTATCAACCATCCAATATTTCGTGAGCAAATCAATTGGTGAATTTATTCTCTAATAAACACCTACACTATATCCCTAGTGTCCCAATATGAGTAGTTATGAGACTAGTCATCTCCATTATATAGATAAGTATACAATACACTAGTCTGTCCGGTTATCTCGATGTCCCCTCGAGTAACCTATGACCGAGATTATTTGGGGTCTGTATTTAAAGGTAAATTAGTCTCATTATCGTAATCTCATCATGATCTAATTCTCATTGCATAGATCCATGAATATCATAATATATGCAAGAGGCAAGATAAAGTGAGAAAATATCAATAAATATAAGCAAAAAAAGTATGTATTATGTTACACATGTCATCACTCACGAATTTGCTTACAGGGCATCCTATGCCCGCAATAAGATCATAGCTAACTAATAAGATAAAATTTGACTATTACCAAAAGTATAGTTTATGAATGTTGAGTTTGAGAGGAGCTTGGACTGTAACGTTAATGGAAACAAGGGAGTATTTTCCAAGAATAAAATTGGAGTGATATGAGATGAGCTAGATCCATGAATATCATAATATATGCAAGAGGCAAGATAAAGTGAGAAAATATCAATAAATAATAAGCAAAAAAAGTATGTATTATGTTACACATGTCATCACTCACGTAATTTGCTTACAGGGCACCTATGACCAGCAATAAGATCATAGCTAACTAAAAGAGAATAAAATTGAATATACCAAAACGTATAGTTTATGAATGTGAGTTTGAGAGGAGCTTGGACTGTAACGTTAATGGAAACAAGAGTATTTTCAAGAATAAAAGAATTGGAGTGATATGAGATGAGCGACTAGTTAAAGACACATTACCGGCTATTTCAAAAAGTGGAGAAGAAAAAGATCCATAGTGGCTTACAAGAAAGAAAAGCTTACTAGAGCGTAAAGCTCAACAAAAATTACAATGCTACCTTCAACCAATAGTGGTAAAGAATCATAATGTTACCTTCTTCAACCACAATGAAGGATGAGGTACAAAGCAAAAATAGAAGAAAAAAAAATTCCTTAAAGCTACTATGGCTCTTATATCAGGAGAAAATATGACTAGCTAAATTTTATTGATAATGAATATAAATTTATACATGAAGAGAGATTATAAAATATAGTAATTATATAATTTTCTCAATCAATAATAAATATAAAATATTTACTAAATCATGAAATGATTTAAAAAATCATGATGAGATCATGATCTCTATTGATAGAATCATGATAACATGTTATCATAAATTTTATAATTTAGAATCATTATAATATAATATTAAAATATTGAGAGGATCATGATTTATTCTCAATAATATCTTTTCTAATACTTTAATTTCTCTGTAATAGAAGGAAAGAAGGATGATCGCCATAGGAAAAAGGCTTTTTCATTAGTCACTCATGTATTTAAATGATTATTTAGGAGGGTGTTGATCCTAATAGAAGGTCTCTGCTTAAACTAGAGACCTAACTTCTACATTCACTATTGGGGATCAGAAGGAAGCTAAACAGGATATGGAGCTTCTATTTATTTTCTTTGGTTTCATTACTCCCCCCGCGCCTCGTGACATTAGTGGATTCTTGTATCTATATATCATTCATATGTACAAATGAATTTTTTGTTACATGCATATTCTCCTAAAATATCATATAATATTATTAATAGCTTACTTAAAATAATTATTTAGATGTTTTAACACCAAAGTTGGCTTAGGTTCAAATAGTATATTTAAATAATAATTATTATTAAATCTCTTCTTGGGTTGCATAATATGACTAACTACTTATAAATTAATAATATTAACACTATATTTTATATGAAACTTATGAAATTCCTAGAAACAATATGTTGCCTAATTAAACCATGAATTACGAATGTTTGGAAAAACCCTATTTCCATTTCTTGAGGTAATCAACACTGATATAATGAAAGTGAAGGAATGCCCCGAATAATCAACATGTTTACTAAGCAGAGTCTCATGAAATCTTTCTCTTTGCCTTCAATTACATATGAAGATGACAGGTAAACTTTAACATAATCATCCCTCATTTGTTATCCATGGATTTCATTATCATAAAGTATATGCACGACCTCTTGTATCAATTTCTCCTGATATATTACTAATTTTCCTTAGCTTAGATCTACTTATTACTAATAGATCTTAATAAAAAATATTATATAATATCATTGTATGATATCGGACATGATTTTCATGTCTATTTGTAATTTATTATTTTTCATCAATCATGTGAACACTACAAGGTAGTGCAGTTAAAACCATGTGTTTTTATTCTCCTAAAATATCATATAATATAATTGATTACTTATTAAGAAAATTTTTTGTTTATCTTAAAACCTATTATTGGCTTATGTCTAAATAGTCCTCAATGATTGTTAAAGGTCATCTCAGGTTGCATAACATGAATAACTACTTATAAATTAATGTCTATAATGCTAAATTTGTTATGATCTTTTTTGATGGATATTGACCATATTTATCATAAATTATTCACATCATAAACTATAAAAACATACGTTACTTAAAATGAATTCTATTATCTATGTATAATTCATATCGACCAAATTACATACTTAGTTCTCAATTATCCATTTGATTTCCAATGATCATTAAAGGTCTCCTCGAGTTACATAAAATGGATTACTACTTATAAATTAACAACAATACTAAATTTTATGTCAAGCTCATGAACCCTTAATCAAAAGCATAATATTATTGAATCATATTGGATATGATTTTCATAAGTAGGTGTGACTTATTGTTTTCATCAATGATATGAAGGCTATGATATACTGTAGCCATAAACCATGTACTCATATTCTGTAAAGCATCATATAATATTATTGATAGCTTACTTAAAATTACTTTGAGTTATCATAAGATTAATAATTGGTTTGGGTCCAAATATTCTATTTGATTTCTAATTTATTAAAGATATTCTCAGGTTACATAAAATGACTAATACTTATAAATTAATATTTATTATAATATTATCTTATCTTTGTAGTACTGATTTTTGATATAGACAAGCTTTATCACAATTACTCTATATCATTAACTATAAAATCATTCTTTGTTTGTAAGTTTGCTACATACTCAAATGGATCATTGTAATTATATATCATTCATATACATAAATATTAATTTTGAACATAAGGATACAAATATATTATTATAAAGAAAAGGTTGTAAATAATTGTACATAAATCTAACTATATATAAATATGTTAATGATACTACATATAGATATGATATCATTGATTGATTGATTAATATTAGATATGATATTCACGTATTATTCTTTAATAAAGATATAAAGACTGCAAGGTACTATAGTTATAAACCATATACTTCTATTCTCCTTTAGCAATTGATAGCTTATCTAAAATGTTTTTTAGATATATCTTTAAATCCAAATGATCTATTTGATTTCCAATGACTAATAAAGGTCTGATTAGGTTGCCTAAAATGGCTAACTACTTATAAATTAACAGCAATAACCCTAAATTTGATATGATATTTGTAGTAAATTTCTTAGATAGTTCTGGACATGTTTTATCAAAAATATTCCCTAGCATAAACTATAAAAAGATTGATAGCTTATCAAAAAGATTATTTTGATGTCTTAACACCAGTGATTGGCATAGGTCAAAATGATTCATTTGATTTCTAATTATTATTAAAGGTTTTCCCCGGTTGCAAAAATGATAGCTACTTATAAATTAACAACAATAACACTAAACTTTATATGTTATTTATAGTTCTAATTTCTTATATGAATCTGGACAAACAATATCACATATAGTCAATGCAAATGTCACATCCTACATTTATAAAAAGAATAATAAATTAATATTTTATTATTCATAATTTATAAAATAATTTTTTTTTATTTTTGATTTCAAATCATTGTCTTTACAATAGTAAATATTATATTAACTAAAAAAAGAACCATATCTTCTTGGTAAGGTCACAAGTCTCTTCCACTCAAGCTTCAAATCTATTACAAAATAGTAGATTACTCTGAAAATAAATATAAGATAAAAATATATCAGTAACTATATGTTGGTAGGAATCTTGAAAAATTATAAAAATAATCTTCAATATTCATAAAATATAAATAAATATCAATAATTCAATAAAAAATGATAATATATTGATTTATCATAAAACTTATGCATCAGAAAAACGATGATAATTTCTTACATAATAAATAAAATGATGCATTAGCCACATACAATACATACATAATAACAAAGGCATACATCACCCGATAGTACGCTCTCACAATAGCGGATGTAGAGGCATATTTCACGGGATGGATTCCTCTTAACAGCAGATGGAGATAATCCATATCGCACTCCCAACAGTGGATGGAGTAGTATTCCTTACCCGCCCAAGTAGGGACACGTTCCTCCCAATAGAGGATGGAGGAACCATCTAATCATCACGTTTGATAGTCTGCTAATCCCTGAAGGGAATTGTCATGCCTACCCTCGATAGGGATACATAAACATCCCTGATCATTCATTTATACTTATTCATTCACTCACGTATGCATCAAGAAATCAATATGATTAAATATTATGAGAGGTCATACTTGATGTAAATTGGTTAGACTATATTTATTGGTGGATCTACATTGTGATAGGCTCGTAGCTCCTTTCACATGTTGTACTTTCAATATGAACTACTAGTTTTGTCACATCTACTATATGATAATAATCATATCAATATCATAAACTTAAGAAAGTAAAAAAATCAATAATCATTTTCAAATGATATCTTTAGATAAAATATTTAAATTCGTCAAATCATCAAGGTATGAAATATTAATCTCTCAATAGTCCTCAATCAAGCACAACCCTAATTGGAATAACTCAATTGACTTAAATCAAACTCACTTCCATTATGACCTAACAGAACCAACCTCAAATCCTTATAAAATCGATCTGGAATCATCCTATACTGATCTAATTTAGATTTGATTGATATTGATTAGGTCCAATAGGTTTAAACTAGTCAAGTTAATCTAGAATCGCTCTAAACTGGCTTTAATTGATTAAACATATCTGATTTAGTCAATTAATAAGCTCAAACCAATAAAGAGAGAGGAAATTGAACTATGTCGTATAGTGCTAGCCCGAATCGAACCAACCTACCTAAGTCTTGGACGAGTCACATGCGTTGCATATGTCTATTCCAAGTAATAGGTTGAATTGAGGTACAATGAGCTAGATAGAGGAGCGGTGATATTTCTAATACAAATCGCATAGCTAGACAAGCTTAACTTTATGGACTAGGCTAAGCCTCACTCATAAGTTGAGCTAAGACTTACCATTGAATTAAGCCATGCTTGGCTCGCGAGTTGATCGAACCTAGACACATGAGTGGGGGTCGTATCTGACCACATTGACTAGGTCATACTTAGCTGCATGAGTTTGCCCATGCCTAGCCACATTATTGGGTTGTCACATGGGTTAGGTCATATATGAATACATAGATTAGGTCGTACATGGCCACATGGACTGGATTATGCCTAATCACATGAGCTAGGCTGTACTTGGCCACATGGGCTAAGTCGTACATGACCACATGGGTTGAGTCAATCTGGTCTGATGGATCAACCTAACTCAAGCCAGACCCTAATTAGACTCCTCTTATCAAATTAGATTTTAAGATTTAAAATTATTAAAGAATAACTCAAATCCATTAATTAAAATTTTAAATTCAGGAACTTAAATTTAAAACTAATTACATCATAGAAATTCATACATAATCCTTGAAACATAAATATATCTATTTAAATAAATTAAAATTCTTATATTAATTCAAAAAAATAAAAATTTTAATAATTAAATCAATATTAAAATTTACTTAAGTTCAAGAGATTAATATAAATCAAATAATCATTCTAACATCATAAATCAATTATCATTATTTACTAATCATAAAATTTTAAAATTAATATATCATTATATATCATAAAATTATAATAATCTCAATATCAAGATTTCAAAAGATAAATCAATACTAATTAGAAAAGAAATGATCATATCTCTCCTCAGCTATTCTTTTCTCGATATCATCTCCTCAGGAAGTCTTCTTCTTATCATCCCATTATTAGGCTTAGTGAGGAATGATGGAGGAATAGTCCCCTTTATATCCGAGAAGATGAGATCTCCTTGAAGGATAAGTAATAATTTAATTTAATTTTTAATTTAATTTTATTTTACTTTCACACACAAAGAAAGAAATATGACATTTATTTCTTATACTTCACACATGAAAATAGAATGTAAACTATTTACTTCCTAAAAATCAAATCATTTATTAATAAATAAATAAATAAATAATTTAATTAATTAGTATAATTCTTAACTTATCCATATGATTAAAGAAATCAAATTTAATCATTTCCTTAATTATAGTACACAAACATATAAGTTAATAATAAAGTAATACATCATTTATAGTAATTAATTTATATTAAAGGGAGAAATTATAGATTACAACAAATGGATCTTTGCTTTTAAATTTGTTACATGCAAATGGATTCCTGTAGATATATATTATTCATATAGATGAATGGATTCTTTGTTACATGCTTAGGTTGCCAATGTATATTCGATTTTCAATTATTGTTAATAGTTTTCTCGGGTTGCATAAAATGATTAACTACTTATAAATTAATTGACAGTGATAACAATAAATTCTATATGAAACTGATGAATCCTTAATCAAAAGCATAAAATAATATGATTGAATAATATTAGACATGATTTTCATGTCTTTCTATGACTTATTATTTTCATCAATGATGTGAAAACTTTGATGTAGTTATAAACTCTATCTGCAATTTAATGTACTGTAGTTGTAAACCATGTACTTGTATTCTCCTAGAGTATCATATAATATTATTGATAATTTAAAATATTTTTCAAATGTTCTAACACCAATAGTTGGCTTAGGTCTAAATAAATTGTTTGATTTTTAATGATTATTAAAGATCTTGTTTTTAACTTTGTTATTAAAGATCTTGATTTTCAAATGTCCTAATTATAAAATCATGCTTTGCTTTTAACTTTGTTAAATACTTGTACAATGCAAATGGATTATGGTAACTATATATCATTCATATAGACAAATGGATTCTTTATTACTTGCTTAGGTCCCTATTATCATTTTGATTTTCAATTATTGTTAAAAGTTGCATTTTTTTACTAGCTACTTATATATTAGCAGCAATAACACTAAATTTTATATGAAACTCATGAACCCTTAATAAAGAAACATAATATAATATCATTGAATGATTATTAGACATGATTAATAGGCTTACATCCAAATGTACCATTTGATTTCCAAGAATTATTAAAGCTCTTCTTGTGTTCAATGAAATGACTTGCTACACATACATTAACAACAATAATACTAAATTTGTTATGAAATTTGTAGTTCTAATTTCTTACATAGATCTTGACAAGCCTTATCATAAATACTCCAACTATAAATACATGTTTTGCTTTTAATTGTGTTTCAAACTTATATAAATACATTTCTAGTTCTCAAATGTATTCTTGTCAGATCTAAATTTTCAACATAAGAATAAACATATACAATTACATTTTTCTATGCATAAATTTTCTAAGAATTTCATGTGTATAGACTTTTTTCATAAGTCTAATAGTATATTTTTTTTGTTGAATACACACATAATGAAGCTATAAAGATATTCAACTTTAAAATATGGTTGATACGTATATAGAAAGCTACAAAATGATAAACACAATCGTTATCAATTTCTTTACAAAATGATAAACACAATCGTTATCAATTTCTTTGAATCTCATGAACCATTAATCAAAAGCATGATATAATATCATTGAATGATATTAGACATGATTTTTTTGTCTATGTGTGCCTTATTAATTTCATCAATGATTTGAAGACTACCATATACTATAGCTACAAGCTATATACTCATATTCTTCTAAATTATCATATAATATTATTGATAGCTTGTTAAAATATTTTTTAATCTCTTAATAACAATAATTGGCTTAAGTCCAAATAATCTCTTTGATTTTCAATTATTATTGCATGTCTTCTTAGTTTCCAGAATAGACTAATTGTATATAAATTAGTAACAATTGTTGAATCTTGATGATGAAATTAATTGATAAATTAATGATCTAATCCATGTATTGAGATACGTGATGTAGGACTAACTATGATCGTAAGAAAGGTAAAATAATTAAAGAATAATTGAATATTGGGTCGGAGTCAATGATCGGGCATCGGACTAGATGAATCTGAGGATACACCGAAGGATCGGATGATGCAGTGAAAGCTCACTAGGAGTTCGCCGAAAGTTCACCGAAAGTTTACTAGGAGTTTGCTGAAAGCTCATCGGAAAATCGCCAAAAGTTCACCGAGAGTTCGGTTGAACAATTGACGTACTAAACAACTTAGATTGCTTGTATCATAATTGTTTTAGCCTTAACTATTATAGTTAAGATTTTAATTTAAATTAATTTTGGGAGAAATCCTACTAACTCAATTAGAGACCAACTAGGCTCAAAATAGGGTTGAATTGGGTTGGTTGGATGGCTTATTCAACCACTTGGAGCCACGTCAAGCGATGGAACCGCTTGAGGCTTGACCTCCCAAGTGGTATGGGTGGTGGTACCATCGATAATTAATGTTGTCAGGTGATGGTACCGCTAGAGCCCAGTCTTTGAGGCTCTATCAGGCAGTCGTACCACCCAGATTGAGTGGTGGTTCTGCTTAGTGTTACTCTGCAAGTGATGGTACCACCCAATAATGGTGGTGGTACTACTAGTACCTTGGAAACTAGGGATAAACTACTTTTTGGCTCTATTTTGTAAGCCATTGGGGCCTATAAATACCCTACTCTTTCCTGTTAGGAAAGCAATCAGCATTGAGAGGGAGAAGTGAATTAGTACAGTAGTAAAAACGTCAATTTCGTAAATATTTTCATACGATAAAAGCTAAACTTGGAAATGCTTAACTTGAAGGCGTGTTCGTAAATGTATTGATTGCTCAAGACGAAACGCAAACTAGATTTTTATAGTGGTTCGGTTGTCATGACCTACATCTACTCCGCCGATTCCTCTTCCGTCAAGGCCACCGACATCTACTACCGATCTTCCTTTAATAAGCGAAGATCAACCTCCTTCTTACACCCCTCTTCTCCTTTTCATGGCTTTAGGAGACAACCCTTACAAGCACTCACTCCTCTTAAACAAAATTCTAAACTTAAGACTTAGAGGAGGGGATCTCTCAAGTAATTATAATAGCATTTTTCCACTTTTAATCTCTCTGTGCTTGTGTGTATTAACTAGGGATGAGAGAGGTATTTATAGGCCTCAAGTTGATTTAAACTTGGAGCCTAAAATTTTTTCATCCCGGATTTCCTAGGTATGGGCGGTACCACCACCTATGCTAGGTGGTACCACCGCTAGTGTCAGTTTGATATTGACACTGCACTGGGCGGTACCACCGCCCAGTCTGGCGGTACCATCGCTTGGGAGGCTGTGCTGGGCAGTACCACCTCCTGCAACCTCTCGGAGATTGTGTCTAAGCGATATTACCGCCTAACACAGTCTCGGAGACTGTACTACGACAATGTCACCTATTGGTCACTGTTTGGGCCTTTCATTGGGCCCAACACAGTCCTTACATGGGCCCAACTGGCCCCTAATTGGGTTGACCCAAATCCAATTCCAATTATATGCTAACTACGAATTCTAATACATACTTAAGCTAAACAGGTCCATAAGTCTAGTTTCTTCTGACGAGCTTCCAGCGAACTTATGATGATCTCTCGGCAATGTTCCAGTGGACTCCAGGCAAGCTCTTGGATTTTATGACGATCTTCTTAGCGAGTTTCGACAAGCTTCTTTGGCAAGCTCCAGGACTTCTTAGTTGGTTCCGGCAGAACTTCCGACAAACTCTCAAACTCCCAACGAAATTGCGTTCTTGATTCCAAGACTTCATTTTGCTTTATATGTTGCTATCTAGTTAATCCTGCACATGTAAAACACACTTTAATCTAGATAACTATTACTAAGTATGAATCATGTTGTCCAGCATGTCATTGGTCTATCGACGCTTCGTCCGATTCTTCGGCGCATCGTCCTCTCTTGTGGTTTATTGCTCAATCGGCCAGTTGACCTCTGCAACTCCGATATCCTAGGCGCAACATCCTCTCTTCTTGGCCCGATGCCCGAATCCATGGCCCGAAGCCTTTTGTCGATACGTTGACCGTTCCTCTGGCTCGACGTCCAATTTTCTGATATATTTTTCTCTGGCCCAATATGATTCTTCTTGCTTTAATTGTCTCATCTTGATTGAAGCATCCTGCATCACTCAAAACACAAATCAAATCGTAAACACTTATCAATTGGTTTCATCATCAAAATATGAGATTCAACAATCTCCCCATTTTTTATGATGACAACCAATTGATGACAAAGTTAACCTTAACTCCCCCTATCAATATGCCATATTAATAGAACCTTGAATTTAAGCTAAATTCAAGTCATTGCAAATTTCATCATGAATATTTGCAACACATCATCATGCATAACATGATCAAACTTCTCCCCCTTTGTCATCAATAAAAATGAGAAGTGTAACTTTCTAAGTGTTTGAGATATAAGTTCAAATTGTTGCATAATAAATATAATTTCCAGTTTTATCATTATGCAAGATAGCAATAATTAAAGATGTGCAAGTTTAGCATGTTTGCTTTTCTTGAGATAGGCAAGATAGTACTTTTGCTTCTTTTGAGATAGCAACTCTTTGCTTCTCTTTAGATTACAAGCTAGCGATTCTAGCAAATTTTACATCATGCAAGATAGCAAACTTTTGCTGATGTTCAAGATATTAAGTTCTTCTACTTGGAATTTGTAAGCTAACAAAATTTACACATATGAAAGTTGGTAAGATTTTTGTATCTTTTGAGATGAGCAAGCTTTTTGCTTCTTCTTGAAGTATGCAAGCTAGCAAAATCTGCTCCCCCTATGTCATTGTCAAATAGAAGGGAAGAATATAATATTATAATTCTTTTCCCTTTTAATCAATCTTCACATCATAACAAAGGTAAAGTATCAACCTTATTTCAATATATTTGTGCATCATTATAGTTTCAATTTACAACATGCACAATTTTAAAACTTTACATATCATCCTTACTCTATGCATGATACTAAAAATAAATCAATCATCATATCATACATGATACTCATAAGCTAGCAAATTTTATATCATTTCAGTGTATCAAAACAATATCATGAGTATTTCATGCATTCATATTATCACATGAAGAATATCAAGAAGAACTTGATGATGAGATATACTTCATGAATATAAGGAATTTTACATAATAAAATTCAAGTCATAAACTTCAAAAGAAGTCACGTAGCATATCATGGTTTATTGGAATAAGTCTTATTTTCAATGAATAGCAAAAAGAATAGTATGAGAACAAGATCACAATTCATGCTTATCAATAGATATAATTCACTTTGACAAATCTCATTTTTAGTAAATAACAAAAAGAGAAATGGGTGTTCAAAAACAAAATCTTGATTCATAGAAAAATTTCAAATATCAATATCGAGAATTCAAGATCATGATTTAGATAAAATCCATTAAATTCAAATCATTTTTATAATCCATGATATTCACAAAAGCATAATAAACATGGATTCATTTAGTAAATCTCTTCTTTAAATAAAATACCAAGAAGAATCATAGGAGAATGATTAATGAAAAATCTTAATTCATAATAAATCTTAATTTATAAATATCAAGGAATCAAGATTGGATAAAAATTTATTCAAATTTAAATCATTAAAATCATTTTCAAAGTCCAAGAGATTCATAAAAATGATACAAATAGATCCATCAAAATCAATAAGAAAGAGAAAAAAAATTTTCAAGAAAAATATTTTCCTCTTTTTAGTTGTTTCAATTCATATTATTTATTTCATTTATGCTAAATAAAAACATGTATCATGTTTAAAATCGAAAGTCCAAGATTTTTTATGACAAAGATCAATAAGGCATAAATCACCCAAAAATCATCATTACATTATTTCATCAAGCATGATTTCATAAAGTGTTTTCAATCAAAAGTAATACGGAAATCATTAAGATACACATTATCATTAAAACATCTAGCATGATTTAAGTCTAACATTTTGTTCCTTTATCATAACACATGCAATTTTGATGATTATTTTCAAAATTACTAGATAAGCATGATTCCTAATTTTTTGTATTTTTATTTTTTAAATATGTAATTTTCAAGAAAAATAATTATTCTAAAATAAATTAAAAATAACTCATGAAAAGCATTATGTAATTTCGAAATAAATTAAGGACATTTTGATTACCTCATCGTCGAAAGCCGTTAAGGCATAGTTTACCACCTCGTCTTCATCGAATATTATTTTTACAGATTTTGATATTATTTTTAAGGTGTAGTTTGTCATTTTGATATTATTTTCGATATAGATTTCATCGAATCAAGCTTTTCAAATTATTGAAGTTTTTCGAATCGATGTAATTTTTACCGTAAGCACTAATTCACCCCCTTGCCCCCTCTTAGTAGCAATTTCAGCCATAACAATTGGTATCAAAATCAAAATTTTCCCATTTAGTTTAACACCCAAGAGAAATAGCTTTTACCAATAATCAAGAGGGTATTTCTATCACTCGTCCTCCTATGTTCAATGGGACGGATTACACGTATTGGAAAACTAGAATGAAAATTTTCTTACCTTCTATAGATTTTGAGTTATGGAACATTGTTGAAAGTGATTTTGAGAAGTCTTCTAAACTAATGAACGAATGAAATAATTTAGAAAAAAAGACTTTCTCCTTAAATGCTAAAGCTATGAACACTTTATTTTGTGCTCTAGATAAAAATGAATTTAATTGGGTTTCTATATGCAAAACTACACATGATATTTGGCACACACTCGAAGTCATACACGAAGGCACAAGTAGGGTTAAAGAGTGAAAAATTAATCTTTTAGTTCATAACTATGAGTTGTTTTGTATGAAACCAAGCAAGACCATTAGAGACATGTACACCTATTTTATGGATACCGTCAATAGTCTAAAAATACTTAGTAAAAGTTTTTTTGATTTTGAATATGTTAACAAGATATTAAGATCCCTTTCAAAAAGTTGGGATCCTAAAGTAATGGTAATACAAGAAGCAAAGGACCTAAATAAATTTTTGCTTGAAGAACTTATCGGGTCCTTGATGACCTATAAAATAACGTATATAGCATATGATGAACTTAAGAATAATCTTCCAAAAAACAAGAAGGACATGATACTTAGAACCAAAGAAGGCCGCTTGGGTGAAAACTTAAGTGATGATGATGATGACTTACCACTTTTTATAAGAAAGCTTAAGAAATTCTTAAGAAGGAACAAAATAAAACAAGACATTAAGAACAAAAGTAAACTGAAAAGGACCAAATAATATACTATAAATGTAAAAAGTCGGGGTACTTCAAAAATAAATGTCCCCAAGTGAAGAAGAAGCTACCAAAGAAAAAGAAAGTGGTCAAAGCTACTTGGGACGACTCAAGTATATCCGAAGATGATGAGCCAACCAACAAAGAAGAAGTTGCTAACTACACATTGATAGCATTTGGCGATGAGATAAGTGATTCAATCGAAGCTTATTTATCATTTGATGAATTATAAAGTACTTTTCATGATTGTTTTGATGAATGTAAATGAGTTGGTAAAAGATATAAATTATTGAAAAAGGATTATGCTTATCTTTCTAGTGAACTAAAAAAATTAAAAAAATGAGCATGATAAGTGTATGTTAACTCCTTGTACTCAATGTGAAGAGTTAGAGTCATTTAAAAAGGAAAATTTATTACTACAAGAAATATTAGAAAATTTTAAAATAGGTAACAAATCCTTAAATATAATCCTTGCTAATAAGAGTCATGTTGAAGGAATTAAGTTTGTGAGTAACACTCAACAAAAGCCAACTATCTTTGTTAAATGACCTCCATTACATGTCTCACCTAGAGAAAAATATGGTCATTTTATCTATAATGTCCATTTAAAAGGTATAGTCCACATAAATTAGTTTGGTTCATAAGGAACTATAAATGATAGGTAGATCTATTTATGAGAGACCCAAAGTTAAATTGGTACATAAAAGAAAATCTTCTTTTTTGTAAATGTATTTACAATCACAAGTTAGGAGCAAGAGATGATACCTTGATAGTGGATGCTCAAGGCACATGACCGGAGATCCAACATACTTCTCTAAGCTCACTAGCTAAGACGAAGGATTTGTCACCTTCAGAGACAATAATAAATGAAAAAATATTGGCAAAGGAAATATAGGTAACAAATCAAATCTTTTGATTAAAAATATTTTATTAGTAGATGGTTTAAAACATAACATGCTAAGCATTAGTCAATTATGATAAAGATTATAATATCAAATTTGAATATAATGCTTGTATTATAAAAATACCACACATAAATAGATATTTGAATGCCTTAAGGACCAACAATGTCTATACTATTGATCTTGATGAGTTTTGTGATGAAACTTGCTTTTCGATTTTAAATGATGATATATAGCTTTAGCATCGAAGATTAGGCTATATAAATATGAAACTAATTTCATAAATTACAACTAAAGAACTAGTAAAAGGTATGCCTAAAATTAAATTTGTTAAAGATAAAGTTTGTGATGTATGCTAACTAGGAAAACAAATAAAAAGTAATTTCAAATCAAAGAATCAAATAAGCACCTCTAGACCACTACAATTAATCAATATGGATTTATTTGGATCAATTAATACAACAAGCCTAGGGGATAGTAAATATGTTTTTGTAATTGTTGATTATTAGAGTAGATACACTTAGACATACTTCTTAGCACATAAAAGTGATTGCTTTAAATATTTTTTAAAATTTTATAAATTAGTTCAAAATGAAAAGAGTTTTATGATTGCCTCTATTCGAAGTGATTATGGTAATGAATTTTAAAACTATGATTTTAAAAAAATTTATGATTTAAATGGGTATAACCATAACTTCTCTACTTCAAGAAACCCTCAATAAAATAGAGTTGTTGAGAAAAAAAATAGGAATTTACAAGATATGGTAAGAACCATGCTTAATAAACATATCTATCTAAATATTTTTGGGCTGACGCCATTAACAAGGCATGCTATATCATGAATAGGGTTCTTATAAGATCATTACTTTCCAAAACTCCATATGAATTATGGAACAATAAAAGACCCAATATTTCATATTTTAATATTTTTTATTGTAAATGTTTTGTTTTAAATGAAAAAGATGCCTTAGAAAAATTTGATATAAAATCCGATGAAAGCATTTTTTTTTGTTATTCCTCTATGTCTAAAGCATTTCATATCTTTAATAAAAGAACTTTGGTTATAGAAGAATATATTTATGTTGTTTTTAATGAGCTTCTCGAATTAAAAAAAATGATTTTGATGATGACTTTAATTTTAATGCTTTAAATTTCAATGAAAACTCTCCTCCCCCAAATAATTTGGATGCATCTTCTTCCAAAGAATCATTATTTAAGGATTAGAAGTATGTAGATGCTCATCTTAATGAGCTAATCATTGAAGATACATTAAAATGTGTTCAAACTTGTTCTTCTTTTAAAAAAATTTATGTGAATGTACCATTTTTATCTCAAATTAAACCAAAATACATTAACGAAGCCCTAAAAGATTATTCATTGGTTATTGTAATACAAGAGGAGTTAAATCAATTTGAGAGAAATGAGGTATAGAAGCTTGTTCCTAAACCTAGTGACCATTTAGTAATTGCTACTAAATAGGTCTTTTGAAACAAGCAAGATGAACTTGGTATCGTGGTTAGAAATAAGGCTAGATTAGTGGCCAAAGATTTCAACTAAGAAGAATGTTTCAATCATGAAGAAACCTTTACTCCTATGGCTAGACTTGAAGCCATAAGGATTCTCCTTGCCTATGTCAGTTGTAATAATTTTAAGTTATTTCAAGTAGATATTAAAAGTACTTTTCTTAATGACTTTATTTTCGAAAAAGTTTATATTGAGCAACCATTTGGATTTGAGAATGTTATTTTTCTGAATCATATTTTTAAGTTATCTAAGGCTCTCTGTGAATTGAAACAAGCCCCAAGAGCTTGGTATAAGAAATTTAGTTTCTTTCTCATTAAAAATGATTTTTTGAAATGTATGGTTGTTACCATATTATTTATTAAATATTTTAAAAATAATTTTCTTATAGTCCAAATTTATGTTGATGATATTTTTTTTTGTTCTATGAATGAGTTTTTATGTGAATATTTTGCCAAATGTATGAGCCAAGAATTCAAAATGAGCTTAATGGGCAAATTAACTTTTTTCTTAGGATTGCAAATTAAGCAACTAAGTAATAAAATTTTTATTAGTCAAACTAAATATGCTTTAAATCTATTAAAATGATTCAATATAGATAGTTCTAAGGTTATTAACATACCAATGAGCACTTCCACAAAGTTAGATATGGACCATAATAGAGAAAATTTTGATCAAAAGACTTATAGAGGCATGATAAGTAGTTTACTATATCTCACCGCAACTAGACTAGACATTGTGTTTAGTGTTGGACTTTGTACTAGATTTCAATCTAATCTCAAGCAATCTCACCTTAAAGTTATTAAAAGGATTTTTAGATACCTAAAAGGAACTCATAATATAGGATTATGGTATCCAAAATCTAAAAACTTTGAATTAATTGCTTATGTCATTACAGATTTTACTGGATGTAGAATAGATAGAAAAAACATATCAAGAACATATCAACTCTTAGGTTATGCACTTGTCTTTTGGTCTTCTAAGAAACAAAACTTGATTGCATTATCTATAGCTGAAGCTGAGTATACAGTAGTGGGTGCATGTTATGCTCAAGTTATATGGATGATAAACACATTAAAAGATTATGGAATTCACTTGAAAAACATACATATAAAATGTGATAACACTAATGCAATATGTTTAATAAAAAATCTCATTCAACACTCTAGAACTAAATATATTGACATTATGCATCATTTTATTAGAGATCATGTTAATAAGCATGATATATTTTTAGAATTTATTAATACAAAATATCAATTAGCTAATATTTTTACAAAACCTTTAAATGAGGAACAATTTAATTTTATTAGAAGAGAATTAGGCATGTTAAATCTTCCAAATGCATAAGTTCCTATTATATATTTTTCGGATTTCTTAGTTATTTTTGGAAATTAAGTTTTCTTTTTATCGAGATTATTTCCTATCACCTTCTTGAGTTTTTATTCATGGATTTTTTATCCTTCATTTGATGATCTTTTCTTATAAATTCTTTCTCTCTCTACTCATGAAAGAAAAATTTTTATTCATAGATTTTTAGTATACTTGATTTTTTATATGATGATCATTTCATATGAATCTTTCTTCCTTCTATTTACAAGTTTAGGAATTTGATTTATAAATTTTTAGTATGCATATTTTGATCTTTTATGTGATGAATTCTTTTTCTTTGTGAAAGAAAAAGTTTGATTCATGGACTTTTGATTGATTTTTCTTGTGATGAATAAAAAAACATGCTAGTATCTCAAGAAAAGCAAAAATGCTAGCTTGCACATCTCAATAAGAAACATAAAGTGTTTGCGCATCTAAAAAGAAGTGCCAGCTTGCTCATTTGAAGAAGCAAAAATAGTTATCTTCTAGAATTTTTGCTTAACTTAGCATTTCACAAATTTACTAGTTTAAAATACTTTGCATTTAGAAGTAAAACTTACTTGCATGATTTAAAATACTTACATAAATTGTTAAATGATTCTCTTTTTGTTGATGACAAAGGGGGAGAAATGATGAATGTTTGGAATCATGCCAAAATGATGTTGAATTTGGTATCATGCATGAAGCGATAAATGGTTAAAAATGATTTAGTATTATATATGTTATGTTAAATTTGGTATCATACATAAAGTGATAAATGCTTTAATATCATATAGGTTGTGCCCAAAGTGATGTTATCTTGCATGAAGTGATGAAATTGTGCATGTTATACTTCGATGACTTGAAACTATGATAATGCATAATGTATGAAATTTTGATATATTATATTTGATTACTATGATCAAAATTATTTCATTTGAATTCAAAGGTTATGATTCCTTTTGAATTCAAGTTTGCCTTATCTCAATATGACATATAAATAGGGAGAGTTGAGGTTAACTCCGTCATCAATTAGTTGTCATCATCAAAAAGGGGAAGATTGTTGAATCTCGGATTTTGATGATGAAATCAATTAATAAATTAATGATCTAATCTATGTATTGAGATAAGTGATGTAGGACTAACTACAATCGTGAAAAAGGTAAAACAATTAAAGAATAATCGAATGTTGGGCTAGAGTCAATGATCGAGCATCGGTCCGGATGAATCGGGGGATACACCGAAGGATCGAACGATATAGTGAAAGCTCACCAAAAGTTCGCTAGGAGTTCACCAAAAGCTCATTGGAAGTTCATCGAAAGATCGCTAGGAGTTCATCGAAAGTTCCCCAAGAGTTTGATTGAACAATTGACGTGCCAGACAACATAGATTACTTGTATTGTAATTATTTTTAGCCTTAACTATCGTAGTTAGGACTTTAATTTGAATTAATTTTGGAAGAAATTATATAACTCAATTAGGGGCCAATTGGATCCAAAATAGGGCTGAATTGGGTCAGTAGGATGATCCATTCAACCACTTGGAGCCACATCATGCGGTGGAACCGCTTGAGGCTCGACCTCCTAAGTGGTCTAGGCAGTAGTACCGTTGGCAGTTATTGCTACAAAGCGATGGTACCGCCAAAGCCCAGTCTCTGAAGTTTTGTCAAGTGGTCATATCGCCTAGACTGAGCAATGGTTCAACTCAATTTCAATCTGCAAGTAGTGGTACCGCCCAATAATGACGATGGTACCGCCAATACCTCGGAAACCGGGGATGACATACTTTTTTGCTCCATTTTTTAAGCTATTAGGGTATATAAATACTCCACTCATACATGAAAGATAATAAAAGTGTGAACAAAAGTTTTGAGATTTTGAGATGTAAAAGTGCTGAAAAAGTACTAAGTGTCCTCATCCTTTTTTGGCTTTGTGATCATTCTAAAAGAGGTGTGAGATTGGTAAATGTTATCTCCTAAACCTGTGAAAAGATGAAAGAGTTGTAAAAGGGTAGTTGGTCTTTGCTCATTGAAGGAAGACTATTAGTAAACGTCGATGGCCTCAACAGAGGAAGAATCGGGAGTGGATGTATGTCACGACAACTGAACCACTATAAATTTGGTGTGCACTCTCTTTCTACTCTTCATTATTGTTGTTCTCTGTTTTAATTGCTTATTACATTTACTTTAAATGAAGTACACTTTTGACATCATTTTCAATACTAGTTTCATCGAATCAAAATTTTCAAATCATTGAAGTTTTCTAAATCGATGTAATTTTTATCGTAAGCACCAATTCTCAACCTCCTCTTCTTAGTGTCGATTTTGGTTCTAACAATAACAACACCAAAGTTTTAACGAAACTTATAAATCAAAATTCAAAGCATAACAAATTATAATTGAACAAAATTAGATATGATTTTCAAGTCTCCGTGTGACTTATTGTTTTCATTAATATTGTGAATACTACATTGTACGGTATGTATAAACCATATACTCATATTCTCCTAAGCATAATATAATATTATTGATAACTTATTTATGATATTCTTTAGATGCCTTAATACCAATAATTAGCTTAGGTCTAAATAATTTATTTGATTTCTAATGATTATTAAATGTCTTCTCGAGTTGCATAAAATGATGAACCGCATATAAAGTAAAACTTATTATGCTAATTTTAATATGTTTTTTGTAGTATTAACTTTTTAGATAGATCTTGACAAGATTGTGTTGAATCTCGTATCTTGATGATGAAACCAATTGATAAGTGTTTATGTTTTAATCTGCGTTTTGAGTGACGCAGGATGCTTCGATCAAGATGAGACAATTAAAGCAGGAAGAATCATGTTATGCCGAGGGAAAACATGTCAGAAGATTGGACGTCGGGCCGGAGGATCAGTCAACGTATCGACAAAAGGCTTCGGGCCATGGATTCGGGTATCGGGCCAAGAAGGGCGAATATTGTGCCAAGGATATCGGAGTTGTAGAGTCAACTGGCCTATTGGGCAATAGGCCGCAAGAGAGGATGATACGTCAAAGAATCGGACGAAGCATCGAGAGACCAATGACATGCCGGACAACATGATTAATGCTTAGTATTAATTATCTAGATCAAAGTGTGTTTTACATGTGCAGGATTAACTACGATAGCAAGGCATGAAGTAAGATAAAGTCTCGAAGTCAAGGACGCGATTTCATTAGGAGTTCGAGAGTTCGTCGGAAGTTCTGGCGGAACTAGCCAAGAAGTCTTAGAGCTTACCAAAGAAGCTCGTTGGAACTCACCAAGGAGATCATCAAGAAGTCCAGGAGCTTGCCGGGAGTCCGTCAGAACATTGCCGAGAGATCGTCGGAAGTTCGCCGGAAGATCACCGGAAGCTTGTCGAAAGAAACCAAGACATAGGGACTTGTTTAGCTTAAGTATGTCTTAGATTTCATAGTTAGCACGTAATTGGGATTGGATTTGAGCCAACCCAATTATGGGCCAGTTGAGCCCATGTAAGGACTGTGTTGGGCCTAATGAGAGGCCCAAATAGTACCCCAAAAGGTGACACCGTCATGGCACAATCTCCGAGACTATGTCAAGCGGTGGTACCGCCCAAACACAGCCTCCGAGAAGTTGAAAGCGGTGTTACCACTAGTCTGGGCGGTGGTACTACCAGACTGGGTGGTGGTACCGCCTAGTATCAGAATTGTTGGGCGGTGGTACCACCTACACCCGGGAAACCCGAGATGAGATATTTTTAGGCTCCAAGTTTGAATCTACTTGAAGCCTATAAATACCCCTCTCATCCCTGGGTAAAAAATGCAGGCACAAAAAGTTTTAAAGTGAGAAAACGCTGTAGAAACCACTTGAGAAATCTCTCCTCTAGCTTAAACTTAGAATTATGTTTAGAGAGGAGTGAGTGCTTGTAAGGGTTGTCTCCTAAACCCAAGAAAAGGAGAAGAGGGGTGTAAGAAGGAGGTTGATCTTCGCTTATTAAAGGAAGATCGATAGTAGATACCGGTGGCTTCGACGGAAGAGGAATCGGAGGAGTGGATGTAGGTCGACGATGACCAAATCACTATAAATCGGTTTGCGTTTCTATTGTGCAATTTACCTTACTGCAAACCTCTTTACTTGCTTACTGCCTTTAATATATTTACGAACACGAGATTTCAAGTTATCTTCTAAGTTTAGTTTTTATCGTATGAAGATTTTACAAAACCGACGTTTTTACCGCTGTACTAATTCAACCCCCCCCCCAGTGTCAAACCCTTTCCTAACAATTGGTATCAGAGCCTCGTTTTCTCATTTGGTTTAACACCCAAAGAGAAATGTCTCTTTTCAGTTTTCAAGAGGGTTACTCTCTCATTCGTCCTCCTTTTTTCAATGGGATAGACTACACATATTGAAAAACTCGAATGAGAGTTTTCTTGCTTTCTTTGGATTTGAACTTATGGAACATTGTCGAATCAGGTTTTAAAAAGTCTTCTCTTCCAACAAAAGATTGGAATGATTTGGAGAAGAAGACTTTTTCTTTAAATGCTAGAGCTATGAACGCTCTATTTTGTGCCTTAGACAAAAATGAGTTCAATCAAGTTTCTACTTACGAAACGGCTTTCGATATATAGTACACTCTCGAAATCACACACGAAGGCATGAGTAGAATAAAAGATTCTAAAGTCAATCTTTTAATGCATGATTTTGAACTATTTCGAATGAAACCAAGCGAAACCATTGGAAACATGTACACCTATTTTACGGATGTCGTCAATGGTTTAAAAGCACTTAGTAAAAGTTTTTCGAATTTTGAACTTGTTAACAAAGTTTTACATTCTCTTTCTAAAAATTGGAATTCGAAAGTAACAACAATACAAGAATTAAAAGATTTAAACTATTTTCCAATTGAAGAACTAATTGGGTCTTCAATGACCTACGAAATGACTAATGTGACACTTGACAAACATGAGAACCACCTTCCAAAGAACAAGAAGGATTTTGAACTTAGAACAATTGAAGACCACTCGAGCATAAGCTCAAGTGATGGTGAACTCGAACTACTCATGAAATTTAAAAAGTTCATGAAACAAAAATTAAAGAACAAAAAGAACACAACTACTTGCTATGAACGCAAGAAGAAGAACATAAATTGGGATGAATCGAGCTCATCCGAAGACGAAGAGAAAATCAACAAAGGCGACATAGCAAACTATGCCTTAACGGCTTTCGACGATGAGGTAATCAACATGCCTTTGATTTATTTCGAAATTACATGATGCTTTTCATGAGTTAATTTTAATTTAGTTTAGAATAATTATTTTTCTTGAAAATTGCATGTTTAAAAATGAAAATGCAAAAATTATGTTCATGCTAGTAATTTTGAAAATGATAATGAAAATTGTATATTTTATTTTAATGGAATAAAATGTTAGATTTAGTCTAATGATGATCCTATGAATGTTTTTTAAGAAGAAATAATGTATGTCTTGATGATTTTTTATTTTGATTGAGACTATGCTTGATGTCTTAATGAAAATATTAAGAAGTTTGATATCATGCTTAATGATGATGCATGGATTTTATCTCGAAAACAAAGCTTGAAAAGTTAGATTCACCTAAAAAGAAAAATGCATGACTTCAACAAACAAAATAATCTTGATGGAAAATGCTTTATGAAATTATATAATGAAATTATGCATAATGATGTAATTATGTAATGAAAATATTAAATATTTTGAAACCATGTCTTGATGTTATAATGATCATGCTTAATAAATTTCAAAATTATGCATGATGATTCTTGAGATTTATGGATTATCGATTTTACAGTAATGAAATTAGCTTTTTCAATTTTTAAACATTAATGCATATTTTGGCATAAATAAAAAAGATATGCTTCTATGAAATAAATCGCATGAATTGAAACAACTAAAAAGAGAAAATATTTTTCTTGAAATTTTTTTTCTCTATCTTATCAAATTTTTCACTAAGAAATTGATAAAGTTATTTATGTCATTTTGAAAGAAATATTGAGATTTTGATGATTTTGACGATTTGAATTTGAATGAGTTTTATCAAATCATAATCTTGGTTTATTGGAATTACTTGAGATTTTTTAATCATATCTCTTTTTTGTACTCCTACGATCATTTTTGGTATTTTACTTAAAGAAGAGATTTACTATATGAATCATGTCTTTTGGTATTTAAGTGGCCTTATCTTTTATGACATGATTTCTTATATTTATGGCTTATATGTCTTGAAATGATTGAAATATTTTACACCATCATGTTCTTCCCTTCTTTCTTTCTTATTTACAATGATAAAATAGGGAAAAGTTTTGATCATGCATAGTAGGATGTAACTTGACAAAATTAATACCATCATGATTTGAAATGCTATGATTTGTTACCAAAAATGACGTATCATGAATGCTTTAAATAATGAATGTTTAGTATTATGATCAAATATTGATAAATACTTAAAAATTTTAATATTTTCGGTATCGTGCATGAAAAATGAAATATATGGTTTTGAAATTATGCATGTTTTAATTTGAAAATATAATGATGCACAAATAAGATTGATACTTACCTTTGTCATGAATTAGAATTTGATATAAAGGGATAAAGAGATACAAAATTGTATTCTTCCCATCTTTTTTATAATGACAAAAGAGGAGCAAAACTTGCTAGAAAGCAAATTTACTAGCTTGCACAATTCAAGAAGAGTGCAAAAACATGCTAGCTTGCTAATCTCAAAAGAGAAGCAAAGAAGTGCTATCTTGCCTATCTCAAGAAGCAAAAATGTTAACTTACACATCTAGCAAAATTTACAAACTGTATATTTCAAGAAGCAAGAGTTGCTTTCTTGAACATCTCAAAATTACTAACTTGCATGTTTTTAAATGTTGTAAAATTTTTGCTGCTAGCTTGTATGTTGTAAACTTGCTATATTATTACCTTGCATATCTAAAACTTGATAGCTTGCATGATGTAACACTTACTAAATTGAGGATTTTCTAGCTACAAATTGCATGATGATAAAACTTGATATTATGTTTTTCATGCAATAATTTGAAATTATGTTGTTGATGACAAAGGGGGAGAAGTATAATCATATTATGCATGATGACGTATTACCAATATTCAAAATGAAATTTGTAATAACTTGAATTCAGCTTGAATTCAAAGTTCTATCAATATGGCATATTGATAGGGGGAGTTTGGTTAAACTCCGGGAGTTTGTTTTAACACCATCATCAATTGGTTGTCATCATCAAAAAGGGAGAGATTATTGAATCTCATATTTTGATGATGAAACTAATTGATAAGTGTTTATGTTTTAATCTGCATTTTGAGTGACACAGGATGCTTTGATCAGAATGAGACAACTAAAGTAGGAATAATCATGTTGTGTCAGGGGAAAACATGTCAAAAGATTGGACGTCGGGCCGAAGGATCGGTCGACGTATCGACAGAAGGCTTCAGGTCATGTATTCGAGCATCAGGCCAAGAAGAGCAGATATTATGCCAAGGATATTGGATTTGCAGAGTCAACTGGCCGATTTGACAATAGGCCGCAAGAGAGGACGATGCACCGAAGAATCGGATGAAACGTCGAGGGACCAATGACATGCTGGACAACATGATTAATGCTTAGTATTAATTGTCTAGATCGAAGTGTGTTTTACATGTGTAGGATTAACTACGATAGCAAGGCATGAAGCAAAATGAAGTCCCGGAGTCAAGGACGTGATTTCGTTGGGAGTTTGAGAGTTCGTCGGATGTCCGGACATTCATCGGAAGTTCTGGCGGAACCAGCCGAGAAGTCTCAGAGCTTGCCAGAGAAGCTCGTCGGAACTTGCCAAGGAGATCATCGAGAAGTTCAAGAGCTTGTCGGGAGTCCGCCGGAACATTGCTGACAGTTGTTGAATCTCGGATTTTGATGATGAAATCAATTGTCATTTGTTATCTAATCCATATGTTGAGATAAGTGTGCAGGATTAACTATGATGAAAGTAAGGCATGCAGCAGGAGTTGCGCCAGAGTCAAGACCATGATCACGTTGGGGGTTCGAGAGTTCGATGGAAGTCCGGACAGTCGTCGGAGGTTCTACGGGAACAAATCCGAGAAGTCCAAGAGCTTGCCAAAGAAGCTCATCGGAACTCGCCAAATGGATCGTCGCAAGTCCAGGAGTTTGCCGGAAGTCCACCGGAGCATCGTCGAGGGTTCGTCGGATGTTCGCCAGAAGTTCACCGGAAGCTCGCCGGAAGAAGCGATTGATGCACCGGAGCAAGTTGTAGTAAATGTCTTAAAAATATCGTAGTTATCATGATGATTAAGTTAGAAATGGGAGGTGATCCCATTAACTTAATCTTGGGGCAATTAGGCCCTTGACAGACCCAAATTGGGCCGAATAGATCAGCCCATTCAGACCCAGATTTCTTGGCCGGCGGTGGCACCACCCAAGAGCTTAGTCTCCCAGGAAAGCTAGGTGGTGGAACCGCCCATGTCAGGCAGTGGCACCGCCTGGGCTCGATCTCCGAGTGAGGCTGGGCGGTGGTACCACCCCTATCAAGTGGTAGTACCGCCTAGTTATGGCGATAGTACCGCTAGGACCCCAAAAATCCGGGATATGACATTTTTTAGCTTCAAATTCAAACTAGTTTGGGGCCTATATATATCCCACCCTTTTCTGCATGAAAGAGCACCGAAAGCTTGATCTTACTCTATAATTTTTAGAGCTCAAAAGTGTTGTAAAGGGCAAAAGTTCTTCTCCCTCTTTTCTTCTAAGTTTTGATCATTCAAGAGAGGAGTGAAAACTCTGTAAGGGTTGTCTCCTAAGCCCATCAAAAGGAGTGAAAATGTAAAAGGGTGGTTGGCCTTCGTTTATTGAAGGAAGGCCTCTAGTGGATGTCGGTGACCTCATCGGAGGAGGAAGCCAAAAGTGGATGTAGGTCAAGATTAACCGAACCACTCTAAATCTCGGTTTGCATTTATATTCTATTCTTTATCTTAACTGCAAACTGCCTCCATAGCTTTACTTTAACTGCACTTTGCTTGATCTTAAGTTAAAGAACTTTCCGAATCGGCTTTCGCATTGAAATCATTTTTTATCATACGAACGCAGTTTTAAATCGTCGAAAGTTTTTTGATGCACTAATTCACCCCCCCCCCCCCATTCTCTTAGTGCTCTTGACCCTAACAAGAAATCATCAGAAGATCGCCGAAAGAAACCAAGACATAGGGACTTATTTAGCTTAAGTATGTCTTAGATTTTGTAGTTAGTACGTAATTGGGATTGGATATGGGCCAACCCAATTATGGGCCAGTTGGGCCCGTGTAAGAACTGTGTTGGGCCCAATGAGAGGCCCAAACAGTGCCCTAAGAGGTGACACCTGTTAGGATCGGAGCGGCACTAAGAGGGGGGGTGAATTAGTGCAGTGGATTAAAACGTCGGTTTTGAAAAATCTTTCGTACGATAAAAACTGAACTCGGAAGTGCTTAACTTGAAAGTGTGTTCGTAAAGGTGTGCGACAAAAGTAATAAGGAAGTAAAGCACGTATAAAGGTTTGCAGTAAGGTAAATAGCAATAAGTAAATGCAAACCAGAGAACACGCCAATTTTAAAGTGGTTCGGTCAAAATGACCTACATCCACTTGTGAAGCCTTCTTCGATGAGGCTCCCAACTTCCACTAGCAAATCACTTTGAAGGGGAAGGACAAATACCCCTTTTACAACCTTTTACAAGTGGTTCACACTCTTATAAATTTTCAACGAGAAAGAAGGAGGTGAACAATCAAGCAATTGAAAACAAATCTTGCTAAAGACTTTGCTAAGGCTTTTATCTCAATCTATTGCTTCTCAAAAAGTTGTATTCTCTGCTGAGAATTGAGAGGTATTTATAGGCCCCAAGAGGATTCAAATTTGGGCTCCAAATTTTGAATTCTCTTGGGTTTCCGAGGCTGGCGGTACCACCGCCTGTCGGTGGTGGTGCCACTTCCTATCAATGTCATACTGACTAGTGACTAGCAGTGCCACCACCTATAGGTGGCGGTGCTACCGCCTGTCACTTTTCACATTGACAATGTTCTGGCGGTGCCATCGTCGGAACTCTCAGGTTCTGGGCGGTGCCACCGCCCGAACTCTCGAGTGTTGGGCGGTGCCACCGCCTGATACTTTAGGCTCTGGGCGGTGCCACCGCCCAATCTGGTGGTGCCACTGCCTGCACTACTTCAGCTTACTGGTTGGGCTCCAAACTTGGCTCAAACCAGTCCGAACTCGGGCCCAATTGACCCCTACTTGGGTTATAAGATTAACACCTAATTCTAACCCTAATTAACATGCTAACTATGAATTTTAAAGATATTTCCTAAGCTATTACAAAGTCCGTAAGTCAAGACTTCTTCCGGTGAACTTCCGACGATCTTCTGATAAACTCTCGGAAACCATTCTGCGGAATCCCGGCAAGCTCCTAGACTTCACGATTTGATCTTGGCAAGTTCCGACAAGCTTCTTCGGCAAGCTATGATCTTTCTCGGTGAGCTCTGCGAACTTCCGATGTACCTTCCGGCGAGCTTCCGAAAACCCTTCGGCAAGCTCCCTACTCATTCTCGACTAGTTCCGGCAACATTCCCGATGAACCTTCGGACTTCCGTCGGACTCTCGAACTCCCAACGAATCCTTCGCGCTTGACTCCGGCACTTTGTTTTGCTTTATATCTTCATCATTATCGTAGTTAATCCTGCACACACAAGCCAAAACTCTATTCCGATCTAGATAATTATTACAACGCAAATTGACATTCTGTTGCTCGGCACATCATTGGTTAGCGCTTCATCCGATTCTTCAGCGCATCGTCCTCTCTTGCGGCTTGTTGCCCAATCGGTGGTTGACCTCTGCAACCCCGATATCCTTAGTGCAATTCAACTCTCCTTGGCTTGATGCCCGACGTCCGAAGCGTTCTGCCGTCCAATATCCTGACGTGATCTCCTCCGGCGCAACGTCAATTCCTCCTGCGTCAACTGTCTAATCCTGATCGAGTAGACCTGCATCACTCAAAATGCAGTTAAACATCTAAACACAATCAATTAGTTTCATCATCAAAATCTAAGATTCAACAATCTCCCCCTTTTTGATGATGACAACTAATTGATGACTACCGGAGTTAACCTTAACTCCCCGGAGTTTAACCAAACTCCCCCTATCAATATGTCATTGATTGAACCTTGAATTCAAGCCAAATTCAAGTCATTGCAAATATTCATCATAAATATTTGCAACACGTCATCATGCATAACATGATCATACTTCTCCCCCTTTGTCATCAACAAAAAGGAGAAGTGTCACTTTCTATATGTTTGAGATATAAATTCAACTTATTGCATGAAAAACATAATATCAAGTTTTATCATCATGCAATTTGTAAGCTTGAAAATTTAGCAAATGCTATATCATACAAGCTAGCAAAAATTTAGCAAGTGCTATATCACATTAGAATATGCAAGCTATCAAGTTTTAGATATGCAAGATAGTAAGATAGCATGTCCTTCACAACATTTTACAACATTTTAGAACATGCAAGCTAGCAGTTTTAAGATGTTCAAAAAGCAGCTCTTGCTTTTTGAAATATGCAAGTTGCAAGCTATCAAATTTTACTTCCTTTGCAATATGCAAGTTTAGCATGTTTAGCATCTTGAGATAGCAACTATTTACTTCTCTTTAAACTACAAGCTAGCAATTTTTATGATATGCAAGTTTTACTACATACAAGCTAGCAAAAATTTAGCAAGTGCTATATCACATTAGAATATGCAAGCTATCAAATTTTACTTCCTTTGCAATATGCAAGTTGCAAGCTATCAAATTTTACTTCCTTTGCAATATGCAAGTTGCAAGCTATCAAATTTTACTTCCTTTGCAATATGCAAGTTGCAAGCTATCAAATTTTACTTCCTTTGCAATATGCAAGTTGCAAGCTATCAAATTTTACTTCCTTTGCAATATGCAAGTTAGCATGTAGCATCTTGAGATAGCAAACTATTACTTCTCTTTAAACTACAAGCTAGCAATTTTTATGATATGCAAGTTTACTACATACAGCTAGCAAAAAATTTTGAAAGCAAATGCAAGATAGCTTTCTTGTGTAAGCTCATGATTCTTGCTTCCTATTGCAAGTTTTGCTTCTGGAGATAGGCAAGATAGCACTTTTACAATTTTTGTTTCTTAAGATGGACAAGCTTGTGATGTTCAAGATAGCAAGCTCTTTCTTCTCTTTGAGAAGTATTAATTTTGCTTTTTTAGCAAAATGCCAAACTAGCAAGAGACAATGTTTTCGGACAATGTTTCCTAACAAAATGCCAATTGTTAGGATCAAGAAAATCCGAAAATGAAATTTAATACTTTTATGCATTCAAACAAGGTTTACTATAGATTTTTAAATACAATCATGAAGATAAAACATGCTCATTATCATGAAAATTTTTGTATCCAAAACACATAATTTCCAACATGTTATTAAGGCATGTAATAGTGTAAAATTCTCATTATAGCAATTGAATAAATCAAGAAAGTCCAAAAAATAATCTTAATCAGTTCATGCATTTGGACACATCAAGAGAGTATGAATCTTCAATATGCTCATCATGGAAACCAAGGCACAAGATTTTCAAAGCATGTTATAGAAACATTCAATTTCAATGTGATCAAGGAAAATCCGAAAATGAGTAACGTAAAGAGATTCAAGGAAAATCTGAAAATGATGTTCAATTAATATTCCTTACTCTACATATGCTCACCAAATAATTCATCAAATAAAACACATCAAGGATTAGTAGTCATCAAGGCAAGGAGCATTAAAAAGTAATTGTTACAACAAGACAAGAAGTGATTATGTCCATATTTACATGAGGCAAGCAAACAATTTGGCAAGTGTTACATTTGCATCTTCTCTTTAGATGTGCAAGAAAGTAAGCATGTTTTTACATTTTCTTGACTTGTGCAAGCTAGCTAATTTCTCTTTGAGATGACCCTTTATATCAATTCAAGATAGGACATTAGCAACTCTTTCTCCCCCTTTGTCATTGTCAAAAAGAAAGGAAGACCCTTTACATCAATTTCTAAATCATGACAATGGTAAGTATCAATCTTATTTATGCATCATTATATTTTCAAATTAAAATATGCATAATTTCAAAACTTTACATTTGTATCCTTACTTCATGCATTATACAAATAAATTAATCACTATGGGCATATCATACATAATACATCATTTTGGTAATAAATCATAGCATTTATCAATATTTTGATCATGATACCAAGCATTCATCATTTAGAGCATTCATGATACACATTATATGCAATACATCACATGTTACATACAAGACAACAATGCAAAGAAATCATGTCATGAAAGACATCAATTGTTAAACATGATATGATAATAGTCTCAAAATTTTCAATTTGCGATACATGTGATACATTGCGATACACTAAAAAATTTAATGTGATGCTTTTAAGGATATCAACCATTCTACGGACTCTCGGCAAGCTCCTAGACTTCACGATTTGATCTTGGCGAGTTCCAACAAGCTTCTTCGATAAGCTACGATCTTTCTCGATGAGCTTCGCGAACTTCCGACGTACCTTCCGGCGAGCTTCCAAAAACCCTTCAGCAAGCTCCCTACTCATTCTCGACTAGTTCCGGCAGCATTCCCGACGAACCTTCGGACTTCCGTCGGACTCACGAACTCCCAACGAATCCTTCGCACTTGACTCTGACACTTTATTTCGCTTTATATCATCATCGTTATCGTAGTTAATCCTGCACACACAAGCCAAAACTCTACTCCGATCTAGACAATTATTACAACGCGAATTGACATTCTATTGCCTGGCACATCATTGGTTGGCGCTTCTTCCGATTCTTCAGCGCATCGTCCTCTCTTGCGGCTTGTTGCCCAATCGGCGGTTGACCTCCGCAACCCCGATATCCTTGGTGCAATTCAGCTCTCCTTGGCCCAATGCCCGACATCTAAAGCATTCTGCCGTCCAATATCCTGACGTGATCTCCTCTAGCGCAACGTCAATTCCTCCTGCGTCAACTGTCTAATCCTGATATAGTAGACCTACATCACTCAAAATGCAATTAAACATCTAAACACAATCAATTAGTTTCATCATCAAAATCCGAGATTCAACAACACCGTCGTGGCATAGTCTCCGAGACTGTGTCAGGCGGTGGTACCACCAAGCACAGGCTGTAGTAATACTTGCACCCGGGAAACCCGGGATATGATGTTTTTAGGCTCCAAGTTTGAATCCACTTGAAGCCTATAAATACCCCTCTCATCCCTGGGTAAAAGATACAAGCACAGAAATTTTTAAAGTGAAAAAACACTATAGAAACCACTTGAGAAATCCCTCCTCTAGTTTAAACTTAGAATTCTGTTTAAAGAGGAGTGAGTGCTTGTAAAGATTGTCTTCTAAACCCGGGAAAAGGAGAAGACGGGTGTAAGAAGGAGGTTGATCTTCGCCTATTAAAAGAAGATCGATAGTGGATGTTGGTGGCCTCGACGGAAAAGGAATCGAAGGAGTGGATGTAGGTCGATGACGACCGAACCACTATAAATCGGTTTGCATTTCTCTTGTGCAATTTACCTTACTGCAAACTTCTTTACTTGCTTACTGCCTTCAATACATTTACGAACACGAGATTTCAAGTTATCTTCTAAGTTCGATTTTTATTATACTAAGATTTTACGAAAACTACGTTTTTATCGCTACACTAATTCACCCCCCCTTCTTAGTGTCGAACCCTTTCCTAACAGCTCGATCACACACACTTTATAACATTAATTATAAAAACATGTTTGCATTCAGCTGTACAATGCAAGGATTCTTGTGGCTATATATCATTAATATAAATAAATGGATTCTTTTTTTTTTAATGCTTAGATTCCAATTATTCATTCAACTTTCAATGATTAATAAAGGTGTTCTCTAGTTGCATAAAATGACTAACTACTTATAAGTTAACAGTAATAAAAACAAATTTTATATAGAACCCATAATCAAAAGCATAATAGAAATCTATTAAATGGTGTTAGACATGATTTTCATGTCTATAGCTACCAAACATGTATTCATATTCTCCTAAAGCTTCATATAATTTTATTGATGGCTTACTTAAAATATTCTTTAGATGTCTTAACGCTAATAATTGGCTTAGGTCTAAATAATATGTTTGATTTCCAATGATTATTAAACATCTTGGTTTCCATAAGATGGCTAACTGCTTACATATTAACAAAAAAATACTAAATTTTATATGAAACTCATGAACACAAATAAAAAATAAAATTTAATGCCATTACATGATATTGGACATGATTTTCTTATCTATGTGTGACTTACTGTTTTCATCAATGATATGAAAAGTTTGCTAGTAGTGAGTTTAGAAAAACTTATAAATGCTCTCTTTTATTGTTACAAATAGGTATGTTTAGACACATCCAAAGCGATTGGAAGTACTCTTTTTTCTTAAAATACTCTTCTATTATCTTCCCTGAAGCAAGACTTGTACGAGTACCTTAGTTATAAAAAAAAAAAGAGACTAATATATCCAAAAATATAAACAATAAGTATTAGAGTAAGTGTTTCCAAATAGCTTCATATATTCAAAGGTGAAAAGTATTAGTTTTGAGTTATTAAAATAAAAATTTTATTTATTTCATAAAAATCATAAAATTTGATAGAAATTAATTTTGTTGATTATGATATGTAGAATATCCACATCCCTAAAGATAAAAGAGAACTAATGAATAAAAATATGCAAAAAGATGTAAGAGCCCTCTACATGCTACAACAAGAAATAGATAAGCCCATTGAAAAATCCTAAGTTTTAGGATTTTCAACATGAGTTTGAAACTCTTTTGATAAAATATTTTAAATTTATTACTAATTTTTTATCAAGAGTCTTTTTACTGTATAACAAATGAAATCTTATGGTGAAAACATAAAAGCTCAAACAATGGTAAAAAAAATTTTGTTCATAAAAAAAATGAATAGATATTTAAGCAAAACTTTAAAACATACTCTTCAAGTAAAAATAGATCAGGATAAAAAAATTCAAAAATCAAATCTCAAGACAGTCGATGATCTAACGCTCAGGATAAGATTGATTAAATAAGACTCAAAGAAACTTCAATTAAGGTTTGGAGCTCTATTTTTTTTCGGCGATAATAATGTTTGGAGCTTTATTTTTGTGTCCCCAGACAATCAACAATCACATATTTGTGTCTCTATTTTAATCCAAGCAAACTTATTATTGTGTTTTTGTTACATTGAGTCTCTTTTTGTTATTAGAGCATCGCTCAACACGTGGAAGACTCTTCTTCAATAAATTACATATCTGAACTTCAACTAAACCTAAAATTTAGGACTAAATTACATGTCACGCTGAGCCAAAATACTATGTGAAACTTTAATGGAGGCAGATGAGAACTGAAATCACTCGAGAAACTTTGCATATTAGCCAAGAACGCCATCCTTATGGAAGGAAGCTAATAGATGCGGAGACATAGGATATCACATGAAAGCATGGCTATAACAATATTACCATAAACAAACACATCAAAAAGGTATGCGGGAGCATAAATTGAAGTCGGTCGAGCATTGTTTTCCCATGAAGAGTTTGTGAATTCACAATTGTATAGGATATTATATATATATATATATATATATATTATATATATATATATTATATATATATATATATTATATATATATATATTATATATATATATATTATATATATATATATTATATATATATATATTATATATATATATTATATATATATATATATTATATATATATATATATATTATATATATATATTATATATATATATATTATATATATATATATTATATATATATATTATATATATATATATTATATATATATATATTATATATATATATTATATATATATATATATATATTATATATATATATATATATATATATTATATATATATATATATTATATATATATATTATATATATATATATTATATATATATATATATATATATATTATATATATATATATATATTATATATATATATTATATATATATATATATATATATATTATATATATATATATATATATATTATATATATATATATATTATATATATATATATTATATACTAAACCTAAATTTAGGACTAAATTACATGTCACGCTGAGCCAAAATACTATGTGAAACTTTAATGGAGGCAGATGAGAACTGAAATCACTCGAGAAAACTTTGCATATTAGCCAAGAACGCCATCCTTATGGAAGGAAGCTAATAGATGCGGAGACATAGGATATCACATGAAAGCATGGCTATAACAATATTACCATAAACAAACACATCAAAAAGGTATGCGGGAGCATAAATTGAAGTCGGTCGAGCATTGTTTTCCCATGAAGAGTTTGTGAATTCACAATTGTATAGGATAGTATGAACACAAGTTAAAACCAATGCAGGGTGAAAACCAAATCACAGTACCAAATACATATATAATTTCTATATAGATATCTATATATCTATATATATATATATATATATATATATATCTCGAAAAACTCAAATAAAGATATTATATGCTCAACAACAATAAAGAAAAATTACCTTAATCGCGGTGATTTGTTCCAAAGTGGAGGAGCTTTCTCTGTTATTGAAGCGTCCGGTACATCTGGAACCTCGCCTGGAGTAAATGTGTTTGTAGGCACTTTCTTTGCCTCTTCTTCTGCTTCTTCGGTCGCAAATAATCTTTCTGCTTCAGTCCTCTCCTAATAATATAAGCATCTGAGATTGGCGTTAGCATCGTTGGACAACACTTTAGCAACTCCCTCAAAATTGTTCGTTCCCATCAAAAATAAAAAACAAAAACAAAAGGGAAGACTTTTGTCAATTAGTTCTCGGTGATCTCCACTCCGGTCGCCGTATTCAGATGATTCCGACACAAACCCGAGAGCTAGCCTGCTTCATATGGAAAAAATCATGCCAAAAGAATTATCTCTGATAAGAACATCAATTTGATTGACAATCATGACAAAGAATATCTCTGATAAGAACATCAATTTGATTGATACAAATGAAGAGGCTGTTGATGCTGCAGACTTCTCTGGCATTTCAATGTTGGCTGCCTGTTGCCCGCAGTAGTGAAATAGTGACTGACATATCAATTTCAAAAAGGCATGACATTTTAGAAGACACTCGATGTCGTGAGTCACATTCCTTACATGAAAATTAAGGAGCAACAATCTCGAAATTTGTATTGTTCCCATGGAACCATGCTATCACTCCAAGGGTTAGAGGACAACAAATGCTGTATAGTGTTAGGGATTGAGGATAAGAAAAAAACAGAATACTACTAAAAGAATCCTTTCAATTCAAAAAAAATGGTGTAGTATTTAAAATAAGAGAATTGACAAAAACACTTACAAGATATTCCCAAGTGCATACACTCTCTATATACCTTGCTTCATGAACTATGATCCTATTTATAGGACCTAGTGGTAACTATCTCACTCTCTATGTCACGAGGTAGTTATTAAAACCACTCTATAACTACTAGATCATGATTGAGGTAGTTATTGAAATCATCCTATAACTACTAAATCATTATAACTACCTAGATAACTATGAATCAAATCTCAACCCTCCCCCTTGATTCATAGTTACATACACCGATTTGTGATATGAAATAAATATACTTTTGAACTGGAAGTGACTTGGTAAGGATATCTGTAACTTGTTCATCTGTTCCACAATACTTTATTGTTATGGCTCCACTTGCTACAAGTTCTCGGATGAAATGATAGCATATCTCTATATACTTCGTTCTTCCATGAAACGTTGGATTCTTCGTCATTGCAATTGTGGCTTTATTGTCACAAAATATTTCAGTTGCTTCTTTTTATTCTTGATGAAGAACTTCAAGAAGTCTTCTAAGTCATATTGCTTGACAAGCTGCTGATGTTACGGCTACATATTATGCTTCTGATGTCGACAACGTAGTTGTTGCTTACTTTTTAGAACTCCAAGATATAGCTCCCAATCCGAGGCTAAAAATATTACCTAAAGTACTCTTTCGATTATCTAAAGCTCCTGCCCAATCACTATCAATGAAACCAAATAATTTACAATTAAAATTATGAGAATACCAAATACTATAATCTGTAGTTCCAGCAATATAACGCAAAAATCTTTTAATTGATCCGAGATGATGTTTGCTTGGGCTATGCATAAACCTGGATACTACACCAATAGAGAAGGTAATATCTAGTCGAGTATAAGTTAGATAAATCAAACCTCTAACCAAACTTCTGTAGTATCTTGCATTTGTCAGACTTGTACCATCTTCAAGTTTCAATTTCTTATTTACATTCATGGGTGTTGCTACAGCTTTGCAATTAATCATGTTAGATTTTTTGAGTAGATCCATTGCATACTTTCTTTATGAAATAAAATTTTCATCTGATCCTTGCTTTACTTCCAACCCAAGAAAATAGTGGAGTAGACCTAGATCTGACATTTCAAAACTATTCATTATGTATTTTTTAAATTCTACTACAGAAGAGTTAGATGAACCCATATATATAATATCATCAACATAGAGGCAAACCATTAGAATATTATATTCACCTTCCTACTTTAGATAAAGAATAAGTTCATTATTGCTCCCCTTAAATCTATTTTGAAGAAAATAATAATCAATTTTACTATACCAAGCCCTTGGAGCTTGTTTAAGCTCATAAAGACCTTTTCTTAGCTTATACACATTTTCTTCATGTCCTTTAACCAAAAAATCTTCAGGTTGAACAACAAAATCCTCTTCGTGTAAATATTTATTTAAAAACATAAATTTCACATCAAATTGATAAACAGACTAACTCAAGTAAGCGGCTAAAGCCAAGAAAGTTCTTATGGTTTCGAATCTAGCAATTGGAGAAAAAGTATCATCAAAATCAATACCTTATTGTTGTGAATATCCTTTTGCTACAAGCCATGCCTTATGCTTTTAGATACTTCCATCTGTATTAAACTTTATTTTGAACACTCATTGTAATCCAATAGCTTTCTTTTCTTTCGGTAGATCCATTAGCTCCCAAGTTTTATTCTTCTCAATTGACTTGATTTCCTCCTTCATTGTTTTTCTCCATTCCTCTTTTTCAACTGCTTCCTCAAAAGTTGTTAGATCTAAAATAAACAAAGCAAATGTTGAGTCATAAATTTATGTTAGTGATCTGAAATTTTTTTGGAGGAGTTTCATCTGAGGAATCAGAATTTGAACTGCTATTGGGTGAGGTTGATGATGAACTTATTGGAGCAGGATCTATCATTTGATTCTGCGGAGTGTCTAGTTCTATTGGAATCTGAATTTGTGTTCCACTTTTATTGGTCTCCCAATTTCAACTTGCCCTTTCATCAAACATAACATTTATATTAATAATAACTTTACCACTAACAGGATTATATAATCGATATGCTTTGGATTGTAAGAAATAATCAATTAAAATACATTTTTTAGATTTTTCATCTAGTTTGTGATGATTTTGTGAATTCAACAAAGCATAAGCAATACAGTAAAAAATTCTTAGATGGCTTACACTCGATTTTATACCATACCAAGCCTTAAAAAGAGTTTGATTCATAACAGCCTTTGTTGATGAAATATTCAATAAATAAACTATTGTTGCAACTACTTCTGCCCAAAACTTATTTGAAATTTATTTTCCTTTAAGCAAACTTCTTGTCATTTCAACAACAGTTTGATTCTTACATTCAGCTACACCATTTTGCTCCTGTGTATATGGTACTGTTAATTCTCTGTGAATACTATTTTCTTACAAAAAGAACTAAACTCATAGATAAAAATTCACCACCTCTATCTGTCTGAAGTGTCTTTATATATCACCACTTTGCCTTTCTACAAGTGCTTTGAATTTAAAAATTATCAAATATTTCAGATTTCAATTTCAAAAAAATATACTCACCTCATGCGACTATAATCATCCGTAAACAATAAAAAATAGTGACTTCCACCAAATGATTTTATATTTATAGGGGTCCACATCAGTCAGTATGAATTAGTTTCAAGGGGACAACTTAGATTGCTCTCCCATACTTTTCCAATAGAAAATATTTTTACTTTGTTTACCATAAATGCATTTCCTTCACATACATCAGGTGTATAAGTTTAGGCAATCCGAAAACCTTCCTTTTTTTACTTAACAATAACCCTTAAATGTTAAGGTGTCCATACATGCCTTTCAATATTTGACACATCAAGTGAAAACATCTTGTTTTGCATCATGCAAACATTTACTATAATCAAACCAAATTTTTTATCTTTAATAGTGCATGAACCATCATCAAATATTACTGAATATCCATCATTTATCAATTTTCTAATATTCAATAAGTTATGTGATAAAGTAGGAACAAAGAAAACATTATTAAGGTATTTTATCTTCTCTTGATTTGTCTTCACTTCAATTATTCATTTTCCTTCCACTTGGATTGCTTGCTATCTCCAAGTCTAACTTTCTAACTTGTGAGTTTCATCAATATCTCTAAATATTGATTTTATGCCTAATATATGATTAGAACATTCACTATCCAAAAACCAAATATCATTTGAGATATCATTAACTTGTGAATGAGTCATAAACAACTTACTATTTTCTTTACAAAAAGAACTAAACTCATTAGATAAAAATTCACCACCTCTATCTGTCTGAAGTGTCTTTATATATCAACCACTTTGCCTTTCTACAAGTGCTTTGAATTTTTAAAAATTATCAAATATTTCAGATTTCAATTTCAAAAAATATACTCAACTCATGCGACTATAATCATCCGTAAACAATAAAAAATATTGACTTCCACCAAATGATTTTATATTTATAGGTCCACATAAGTCAGTATGAATTAGTTCAAGACAATTAGATGCTCTCCATACTTTCCAATAGAAAATAATTTTTACTTTGTTTACCATAAATGCATCCTTCACATACATCAAGTGTATTAATTTTAGGCAATCCGAAAACCATTCTTTTTTTACTTAACAATCTTAAACCCTTAATGTTAAGGTGTCCATATATTAAATATCATAAATTAGACTCATTCTTTTGAGTTATGACAAGCGCATGCCTTTCAATATTTGACACATCAAGTGAAAACATCTTGTTTTGCATCATGCAAACATTTACTATAATCAAACCAAATTTTTTATCTTTAATAGTGCATGAACCATCATCAAATATTACTGAATATCCATCATTTATCAATTTTCTAATATTCAATAAGTTATGTGATAAAGTAGGAACAAAGAAAACATTATTAAGGTATTTTATCTTCTCTTGATTTGTCTTCACTTCAATTATTCATTTTCCTTCCACTTGGATTGCTTGCTATCTCCAAGTCTAACTTTCTAACTTGTGAGTTTCATCAATATCTCTAAATATTGATTTTATGCCTAATATATGATTAGAACATTCACTATCCAAAAACCAAATATCATTTGAGATATCATTAACTTGTGAATGAGTCATAAACAACTTACTATTTTCTTTACAAAAAGAACTAAACTCATTAGATAAAAATTCACCACCTCTATCTGTCTGAAGTGTCTTTATATATCAACCACTTTGCCTTTCTACAAGTGCTTTGAATTTTTAAAAATTATCAAATATTTCAGATTTCAATTTCAAAAAATATACTCAACTCATGCGACTATAATCATCCGTAAACAATAAAAAATATTGACTTCCACCAAATGATTTTATATTTATAGGTCCACATAAGTCAGTATGAATTAGTTCAAGACAATTAGATGCTCTCCATACTTTCCAATAGAAAATAATTTTTACTTTGTTTACCATAAATGCATCCTTCACATACATCAAGTGTATTAATTTTAGGCAATCCGAAAACCATTCTTTTTTTACTTAACAATCTTAAACCCTTAATGTTAAGGTGTCCATATATTAAATATCATAAATTAGACTCATTCTTTTGAGTTATGACAAGCGCATGCCTTTCAATATTTGACACATCAAGTGAAAACATCTTGTTTTGCATCATGCAAACATTTACTATAATCAAACCAAATTTTTTATCTTTAATAGTGCATGAACCATCATCAAATATTACTGAATATCCATCATTTATCAATTTTCTAATATTCAATAAGTTATGTGATAAAGTAGGAACAAAGAAAACATTATTAAGGTATTTTATCTTCTCTTGATTTGTCTTCACTTCAATTATTCATTTTCCTTCCACTTGGATTGCTTGCTATCTCCAAGTCTAACTTTCTAACTTGTGAGTTTCATCAATATCTCTAAATATTGATTTTATGCCTAATATATGATTAGAACATTCACTATCCAAAAACCAAATATCATTTGAGATATCATTAACTTGTGAATGAGTCATAAACAACTTACTATTTTCTTTATTTTCCTCCACATAACTTGCTTGCTTTTCTCTTTTCCAGCAATCTGCCTTCATGTGACCAAACTTTTTACAGTAGTGACATTAAATTCTACTCTTGTAATTTTTTTTATCATAATTTGATTGCCTTTGTTCATCATGCCCATCAAAGTGTCCTCTTCCTCTTCCTCTTTCATTTCCTCTGTCATGAAATCCTTCTCTGTCACATCCTCTTCCTGTTGATTTTTTGTTTTCTTTTGAAGTAGAAGACTCCCCCTTAACCTGAAATGTTTTTTCTTCACTTTTTTCAAGTGACCTATTCAACCTTGCTTCATGTGCTTGCAAGGAACCCATTAGTTCATCAAATGAATATGTAGATAAATCTTTTGACTCCTCAATTACGGTAACAACATGATCAAATTTCGAAGTTAAACTTTTCAAAACTTTTGCAACAATTATATGATCAGAAATATGCTCATCATAAGATTTCATTTGACTAATAATTTTAATCACTCGAAAAAGAAAATCTTATACCGATTCATTTCTTTTCATGAATAAAATTTCAAACTCACGATGAAGGGTTTGAAGTTTTACCGTAATCACCCTTGATGAGCCTTGAAATTCATTTTGAAGTATCAACCAACCTTGCTTTGATATTGTCGTCGTTGCAATTCTTGAGAAGATTGTCTCATGTATAGCTTATTGAATGAAGAACAATGTCTTTGAGTCCTTTCTATTCTCCCTCAGCCTGATTTTGTCATCCGAATCTGTATATCCATTTTCTATTAAGTCCCAAAAATCTTGAGACTTGAATAGAATCTTCATCTTGATACTCCAAAATTTATAGCATTTGTTCGAGAAAATAGGAATAAGGGGTTGAGATATGGAATTGTCATTGAAAGTCATAATGCTCATTTTAGATTGAAACTAGGCTCTGATATCACAAATGTTGAGAATGGAGGAGCAAGGAAAAAATAAAATACTAAGATGTAAGTAAAATAATCCTTTCGATTCAAGAAAAGCGATATATTTAAAACAAAAGGATTGACAAAAACAATTACAAGATATTCCCAAGTGCGCACACTCTCTATATACCTTGTTTCATAAACTATGATCCTATTTATATGACTTAGTGGTAACTATCTCACTCCTCATATCATTCATGATGAAAATAGTTATTGAAATCATCTTATAACTACTATAAGATAAGGTCACTGGGCTAACACGAATGCATGAAATAGAAATTATGATAAAGATGTAACGTCCAAGCCACTTCCCGCTGATCTTGTGTCTGAGTACTACAATAACATGAAAAAAGCTTGAGGCTGCTGAAATTTGTCAGCATCAGCTTGAGAATGTAGAGAGCACATGTCCTCCCAAAGGATATTGCGATGATAATTGTGCATCAGTAGATGCAGAGGTTCAGGAGAATTGTGCAATGATAATTTAGTAGCTGATCATGAGAAAACAAAACAATGCTGCTCTCTCTCTCTCTCTCTCTCTCTCTCTCTCTCTCTCTCTCTCATACGGCAATGTTCCGGTTCCTGAAAACTTGGATGCTACATCTGGTTCAGCGGTTAATTTTACTGAAACAACAAAAGTGCACAATCAAGGGAACAAATTTTGGATCTGGGCCCATTTTTAGTGGGATGTGATCCCTGTCCGAGGATCATTGAGACATGAAAGAGAAACCAAGTTGGGTCTGCAATTTCGCAGTTGACATGCATTTTGGACTTTTCAGGTGTTCGTGTAATTCAGAGATTCTACTGAACAAAAAGCTCTATATGGGTATTGTCATCTTCCATGAGATTGTATAACATGATGCTTCCACTGTGTTGCAGAAGATGACTTTATCCAGCATTAATTATGGTTCTGATCTTTTGAACTTTATGATTCAACTTGGCAGATCATGTACCCAGATTTTATAGGTAGGTATTCCTCAGCACCTGGCATCCTTCTATTGCCAGGCGAATGAAAAGTCTGCAATGATCTCATCCACAAGGTGTGTGTAAATGATGCTACTGATAATGCTATTAGATTGCATAAAAATTTGCGTAATCCATTTTTGGTTTCTTTTGTGTTCGTCGTGGATCACTCTATTTATACTTATTCCTTGTGTGTGCTTGGCGTTCGGGTATAAACTAGACAAGCAATGGCCACCACCAGCACAAGTATCTAACTCTAATCATGAATGAGCTTCTTTGTGCATTAGCTGTCTGTTCTTTGTTGCTGCCACATTACTGTAAATTAAATTATAGTTCCTTGTCAATTGTCCACTAGGAACTTTGCTGTTTTCCCTAATTCTTGATGTATTTTCTCTTTAAGGGTTTTTTTGTTTTTTCCCAAGGTTTTCTTCTCCTAGGCCATTGCTTAAATAGCTTGATTATGAGTGTAGGTCTCAAACCATCACTTTCGAGTACTGAAAAGTGTTGAGACATCATGAAATGAGTCTTTTCTGGAAGCAGCAGCTTCGAATGATATTGGAGGCATCTTTCTGCTGGCAAGAGAATAATAAATACATCGAGTCCTTTTAAGCAGCTTCATCTTGGTGTCTGTCCACAATGAAATCTTTTTATGGTCGTCAGATAGCACTTGTTCACTTAGTTGGTTTGGTTGTGTACAAAATGGTAGCTTTCTTGCCCACCACTATGAGTATCTCTTCTCATACTTCATGTTGATTCGAATTACTTGAAATAATTATTTGAAAATGGAACTCTTGGAATTGAATCATATAGAGATGCCTTTTAGGAGTTAATGTTGCCTCTATAATTCTGCTATTATAAAATTTTCATCAAGGATATCTGGGAAAATTCTTTCAGGTATAGAGAAGTGAGAACTGCAGCGGTAGCTTTAAGAATTGGAGGAACTCAAAGTGTGGAAGTGCTAACAACGGGAGAATAGCTCAGTTCATTCTTCAATTTGTTCCAAGAAGGCTTTTCTTTTTGGAGGGCCATCTTCCTCTGTTTACTGCAGATAAAAGAATTAGGTCAAATAATACAGGGCAAATTTTTGAAAAAAGCAATTTTTGAGAAATTTTTACGGTACATCTCAACTTTTAAAAATTTCTAATGAATATTTTTTTTTTAAATGATCATTTTATCCCTAACCCCTGTCAGATCACCTCCCCTCATCTCTACTCTGTTTGATCTGTCTTCCCCTCCGCTCATGACCTTTCTTAAACACTCCTTTTCTTTCCTCGCACCAGGGTGATAAGGATCCCCTCTTTTCACACATAAGGATGGTTACTATCACACCCCCTCCTTCTTTGCATAAGGGTAAAACGGATTTGATAGGATTCATAGAGACGATCATAAGTCGAACGAGATAAACAAAAAGAAAGATGACGATGGAGGTGACAACGAGTTTGATAAAAATAAGAATAAATTAATTTTTTTTAATTATAAAATTGATTTGTGAGAATTTTTGAAGGTTAGAACGCTCTATGCAAATTTTTTATCGAAAATTCATCCATGATGCAATTGAGAGACTATTTACAATTTTAAAATAAAAATTCTTGTGAGGAGCAAAAATTATAATTTTATTTGGATTGATGTGTATCAATCGGTCTTTACTTGATTGGGCAAAAAGTAATGCACACATCATCCCCATTTTGAGTGGTGGGTAGTTCGGTCGTATCCAATAATTTTATAGATATGCTTATGATTTTATGAGCTCTCTTCCCCGTGCTAATTATATATTATTTTATATATTTAAATAATCATAGTATTATAATTTACATATTTTAAAATTTATATTAACATTTTTATAATTATGAAAGTAAAGTAATTAAATTCATTTTTACTAACACCGTCAGCTGCGTTTAAAAAGACACATCACGCGACTTATACACCAAATAGGCAAAACGGTCCTTTCACTCTTTTAATTCAATGGAAGAAATAGGCGGTAGGCATAGGGTGGGCCCACGTCGACCGCCTGGACTTGGACCTCCACGTCGTCATGTTCCCTTACCCCGCATTCGGCCACATCAACCTCTTCCTGCAGCTCGCACGCTCGTCCTGCGCTACCGGGAGTGGCGTGCGCATCACCTTCCTCTCCGCTAACGCCAACGTCCCACAGATAGAGTCGCTTCTCCCCGCCTCCATGTCCACCTCTGTTGTCTTGCTCCACCTGTCGGCTGTGCTCGGCCTGCCCTTGGGCGTCGATAGCACGGCCGACCTCTCCCCGCCGTCACCAACGGCCAAGCTCCTCAAGCTCGCCGTGGACGGGACCAGGCCCCAAGTGGAGTCCCTCCTCCGTGAACTCCGTCCACACCTAGTCGTCTTCGACTTCGGCATGCAGTGGCTGCCAGAGGTTGCGGAGCCGCTTGGCGTGTGGACGCTCTTCTTCTTCTTCGTCTTCGTGGTGATCTCCATCGCCTACCTCACCGCCCCCGCACGGCGCGTCCTCGGCCCCGCCCCGACTCTCGACGACATCATGTGGCCCCCTCCGGGCTTCCCGCCCAGACTCTGCAGTAACGGGAGGTAGCGATGGCGTGCACCGTCGCGGCGGCCAGCGACGACGCCTCCCTCCTCGCCCAGATCGCGATGATGGAGGTGGCATCGTCAGCGAAGTCGGCAACAGCGGTGGCGATGGTTGTGGACACGCAGGAGCCGAGGGTCGGCCCGGTTCACGCGCTGCTGGCGTGTGCAGAGGCCACGTAAGCCCACCGCCCGTGTACCATTTGGTTAATGACTCAAATAACCCTTATATCATTCGTAAAATTGATAATTCAGCACATCAATGAATCGATAATTCCGTCGGTGCAACTGACGAGTTAGAAAAATGAGATCAATTATTTAAAGTTATAATTATAAAAATCTTGATATAAATTTTTAAAATATAAGAACTATAAAGGTTTCAATATATGAGATAATCTATAATTATCGAGATAAAAAGTATAATTGAGAGGCAGTATGTAATACCGAAATAAAAATTCTTGTGAAGAGCAAGAATCATAATCTCATTTGGATTCATTCGTATCCACCTGCACTTATCTGTCTGGGCAATGCGCAAAAAAGGGTACACGGATCATCTCCATTTCGGATGATATCCAATTAAAACAAAAAAAAAAAATTTATAGTTGTCAATTAGGGCTCATGATATGATTTCGTGAGCCCTCTTCTCCCCCGCCGAACATCGCACGATTTCTCGAGCTTACTGTTGGTCGCCGCATTCACCTTTCGGGTGCGCTTCCTCCTATTTCTCCTCTTCTTCCAAACTCTTCCTCCTTTTTCCCTTCCTCCTCTTCTTTATTCCTTAATATCAAGAAAAGATAGGAATTCAATGGATAGTCTCCTGCTTTTCCTTCTGCCCTTCTCGTCTTCCTTCTGAATGAATTCAATGGATGTTCTTATCAACGTAATTTGAAGAAATCCTTTTCAATCTTAATGTTGCCACACCATCTTTACAACCCAAGAAAAGGAGAAGAACATAAATTGAAAGAAAAGAAAGAATGTTCTAAACACTGCAAAACAAATTTCAATCCCCTATCGCGCTACAGAGGAAGAAACAGTGTTCCTCACCTTCTCTCTTCTTCTTCTTCTTCTTCTTCTTCTTCTTCTTTATTGATCACCCTGTTTCTCTCGTTCAGTGTCATTCATATATATACAATTGGCCGATCCGAACTTGTGTTTCTTCTGCCTTATTGTATTTGCAGGTTTAGTTAGTACGAAGAAAACAGCTGGTGGGGAAGAAGCAGAGATGATGGGCTCGACGGCGAGGGTGAAACAAAGGGAAACGAGTAGTAGTCGTCGTAGTACGAATCCGGGACGCCGGCGGCGGCCCACATTTGATCGTCGAGGGCGTCCTGCGTCTCCTCCCCAACGAGCTGCGTGCGGCACAGCGGGCAAGTCCGCTGGTCGTACTCCAGCCACCGGTCAAGGCAGCCGCGGTGGAAGACGTGCCTGCAGTTGCTCAGCCGCCGGACCTCCTCCGCGTCCTCGAACTCGCACAGGCAGACCGCGCAACTGCCGCCGACGTGCTGTCCCGCCGCCACCAGCTCCTCGTACCGCACCACCGGGAGCGCCTCCTGGATCAGCATCGCCGACACCGACCGGAATTGCGACGGTTGCTGGTGGTGGTGGTGGTGATGGTCGAGCTGGCTGTGGCCGCTGTTCTCGGGCCAGGGGGCGTCGGAATCGACGAGGTCACCGAGGCCGACCGCGTGGAAGACCCAGAAAACGAGCCGCCGCACGGAGCCAAGGATTAGGGCTATGTGGAGGAAGATTCTTGGCAGCAGAAGCAGCTCCGAGTAGCCCGCCGGAAACCCCATGTCGACACCACAAAGAACACGCAAGTATCTTCTCCTCCTCTTCTTCGATGCTCCACTTCGAAAGACTTCCTCCTCTTCCTTGGTGCTCCCCCAAGATCTCACGGTGGGGTTTGGGGGTTGTGGCTTGTGCAGGGAGATGTGACCAGCCGTTCCACTAGGGTGGGCGATTTATAAGCAGGGAATTGGGCGAGAATGACGCGGAAATCCAAAGTGAATCAGGCAAGGAAGCTGCGTGGTAAACGACAAGCGGAATTGTTTGCGGAACGAGTTGGAAAGATGTGTCATATGACGCGCTCTTTTCTTTGTCGTAGAGAGGAAGACAAGGATGGTTTCAGGAAGGTGCGAGCCGCTCGAGCTGTCTATTCTATGCATTTGCTTGACGTCCATTGGCTGTTCTACTTTTGTCTCGCAGGGGGCCGCGTGGTCAACGGCCCGCAGCATGCCACGTCCAGGGACTGGGCAATGGCGAGGCTGTACCATATCAAACACACGGGTACTCTGCAACCGTGTCCTGGGGCCCACACTGGCAGACAACTCCGTCTGGTCCTTCAATGTTCAACCTGTTAAAAGTCTGATGCCCTTCGTTGTGCAAGCATAGGACATGGAAGTATACATGTACGCATGTCAGCAGCTACCGTGGCGGTGAGTTGTTTTAGCATGGCTGGTGTTTTCCCGTGCAAGTTGGCTCGCCCGATTCCATTCCCTTCCCTCCTGGTGGGGACTTGACGTTGGAGCTACTCATACTACTAATCTTTTACCTCGGTCTTTGAGAAAAAGAACCAAAAAAAAAAAGGGTGGAAACAGCCTGCTACTTGCTGACCAGACTGTTGATCCAACTAAAACAACTAGGGTGGGATATTATATATGATGTCTAGACACTGGACTATTAGGACGGACTTGACATGATATTTCAAAGTTAACATGGTACATCGAGCTAACTCAACATCTCATATTTAAACGATGCAATCGCTTATCATCCATATCGAAAGCACATTATATCAACACTGCTCAAGGTTGTACGGGGCAACATAGCCCCATCATGAGCTACTTAATAGGCATAAAGCAACACCGAATGAAATAGGGTCAGACAAATCAGACTGTGCCTGTGTCTTAATGTACAAGCTGACCATTTATGACGACGGTGTCTTAAACACTTGTATACAAACACATGACAATAGGTATAAAAGTCACTCCCAGAAATAGTATTGGAGTCGGACCTCATATACAGATACTCCACTCTCTCATCTTCAACTCTTACTTACTTAAGCATCGGAGGGGTCAAGTTGGGAATCCCCTTTTTTATTTTAACATGTTTGCAAGCACCCGACGGACAACTAAATGAGTGATCTTTAGTCTCCACCTAGGAGAACGAGACCTACGCCCCCTCAACCAAACCTCGGGTTAATACGCTCCAACTCGGAGGTTGTGCTAGTGACCTTGCACACTCGAGACGAGCCAAGTCATACCAATACCTCGACTACGACATAAAAGTGCAAAACGTTTTTGTCATTAGAAGGAGGGCCCATGTCACAAAAATGCTAGCTGTCGACCAACCTCGGCGAGCGTCTTGGAGAAGGGATGCATGCAACCCCTTCCACTTTCGACCTTGTGGGATAGCTCCCTCTCCCTCAACACACAGATGGAAATGCTGCATCCTAGACCTCGAGCCACTACTGGAGGTTGTTTAATGACCCCAGGCTCTCCCCCTCGAGGGGAGCACGAAACCCTCCATCGTCTCCACCTAGGCATTTCTTAACCTCACCTATCTAGAGAGAGTTTCACAAGTCTAAGGAAAAACAGGGGAAAGACACCTTCGGGGGATCTCCTTTTATCTTAGAGATCCAGGACAAGCCGTTTCCCCTCAATTTTCTCCTCCCGACATTAGAGGCCCACGATGACTACTCCAACCCAACGGAGCATGTCGCCGCCATCTGTGCCCAAATGGCTCCGTATGGTACATCTGACGCTTTAATATGTCGAGCCTTTCCCATCACCCTTTGAGGTTCGGCTCGGATGTGGTACAACAGGTTGAGGCCATCTTCAGTCTTATCCTTTAATCAGCTCATAAGAGAGTTTAAGCTCAACTTATTGGCCAATGCCTGGCCCAAGCCATCTGTGGTCGTGCTTCTCAACTTGAGCCAGAAGGACGATGAGCCCCTTTCCCACTTCGTCGCTCACTTCATCACCAAAATCAGAGCAGTCCCCAATGCTTATCCTTCTTTGATTATGTAGGCATTCTTGATGGGACTACGTCCATTCAGGTTCTTTTGGTCGTTGATCGGGAGGCCGTCGGTGACTATCCCAGAAATGCTCCAGCAAACCAATCAGTACATTGTGGCCGAGGCGTTGGATGCTGGGAAGCACAAGTCTCACAAAAGATAGTGTGCAGAGAAGCCCCGAGGTCAACCCCCAAAACCACCGAAGAGGAGGCATGGCTTATTAGACCTTGAAGATTGGCTCCACACTGCTAGAGAAGGACCATGTCCAACTCATCAGTTTCCTAATGAAGAACATCGACGTCTTCGCCTGGTCGCCCAAAGACATGTTGGGAATTGATCCCAAGATCGCGTAACACCACTTGAACATCCTTCCCGAGGTGCGACCAGTAAAGCAAAGGCCACAAAAGTTCACCCTCAACTGACAGAAGGCGATCAATGATGAGGTGGACTGACTAATGGAAGTAAGGTACATAGCCGAGACCAGATACCCTCAGTGGCTATCCAACATAGTCCTTGTCAAAAAATCTATTGAAAGTTGAAGGATGTGCTTTAACTACACCGATCTTAACTAACCATGTCGAAGGATTGTTAACCTCTCTCGAGGATTGATTAGTTGGCCAACATGACCTTAGGGTAGGGCACATCAGTAGTCATCATAGTGTGAACTTCCCACTCATAGGTGAAACTTCTTGCCTACAAGCGTTCCTTTGCTAAGCACATCTTGGCCACTTCGCTTGAGCATATCTCAGCCAGTCCAGTGTTGACTACATCTCAGTTAGTCTTTTGCTGAGCACATCTCCACTAGTTCGCTTGAGCACATCTCGGCTAGTCCATTGTCAACTACGACTCAGCCAATCCATCAATGGCTACATCTCGCCAGTCCGCTTGAGTACATCTTGACCAATCTATTGCTGAGCATGCACACCTCAACCAATTCAATACTAAGATATATCTTGACCAGAGCAATACTGAGTTGCATCCTAGCTAGTATGAAGCCAAGCTTACAATGAGGTAATCCACCCGACTAGTGGGACCGAGGACCCGACTAGAAGAGGCCCCAAGCTGTGCCTTACAATCCTCCTGAAGCATAACTCTTTTGGGGGGGAGAGAATGATATAGCATATTTTGGCATCCACTCGATGGACATGTTGGTTGCTACAATGGACCTAGCATGGCGTTCCAAGGCCAACATGGCGCACCGAGCTAACTCGACACCTCAGATTTGAACGAGGCAGTCACCTGCCATCCACGTAGCTAGCACACTACACCAACACCACTTGATGTTGTACGGAGCAGTGTAGCCCCATCCTAAGCTACTCTAAAGGTATAGAGCAACGCCGAATGAAGGAGGGCCAGACATATCAGATTACACTCGCGTCCCAACATACAAGCTAACCACCCATGGCGACGACGCCTTCAAACGCCTACATATGAAGATACCGGCAACCATTAATACCTACATACGTTAACACATGACAATAGGTATAAAAACCACCCCCAGGAATAGCACTGAGAGTTGTACCTCATACACACATACTTCAACTCTTCCATCTTCAACTCTTGCTTACTTAAGCATTGAAGGGGTCAAGTTGAGAATCCTTCTTCCGATTTCGACCTGTGTGCAGGCACTTGTCGGACAACTAAAAAAGTGATCTTCAGCCTCCACCTGGGAGAACGAGGCCTACGCCCCCTCAATTAAATCTCGGGTCAACATGCTTCAGCTCAAAGGTTATATTAGTGACCTTACGCACTTGAGATGGCCAAGCCAAATCATGCTGACATCTCAACCACGGTATAAAGGTATAAGGATAAAAATGATATCTTACTCCCTACTTGATTAAGCTGTAGTTCCAGTTGTATCTTTGCGTCAGTTGCAGGAGACTATAAAGAAGTTGACTGACTCAGAAATTTAATGGCCAAAGCTTTTTTTTTTTTTTTTTGCATCAGAACTAGGAAAAGCTGCTATTCTTTCATGCGAGCATGATTTCGGATGCATGGAAATGGAGGGTGATTGGTGCCAAGGTAAGTCAAGATCCGAGACCTAGGAAAGAAATCTAAGGCTCACTGTGTTGACCAGCTGGGTGGCGGCATCATATATATCGCCAAATATTGGTGCCAAAGTCTATTATGGTCCCCTTCCTTCTTATGGGAGTGGAATCTCCACAACAAAGTGGGCGTTGTAGGTCACAGAGTCAATTAAAATTTTCTCTCTCTCTCTCTCTCTCTCTCTCTCTCTCTCTCTCTCTCTCTCTCTCTCTCTCTCTCTTCTTTTTTTTTTTTTTACTTCTCTTTTATCGATGAAGGCAATCAACTTAATTAGTACTTCGGCATTTCTTAGAATGTGTCCCAAGTAATGTATACAGGCTTTGCCAGTGCTGATCATAAAGAAGCTAATCACAACTTCTTGTTATGTTCATAGAAAAGTAGTAATCAGACATGAAGGTGAATCACATACAGAATTCGTGATTTCTTTCGATAAATTAGAGGACTGCATTATTTGTAATTGGAGATATGAATTTATGGAAATGGTTAGTATGAAGCTTTCAAACTTGAATTTCTTGTCACCCTGTGTCAAATCACACGATTTAGGGTTCGATTTTTCTGATGATGTGATGCATACAGATCCTTGGCCAGGCCAAGTCCCTGTCAGCGTGTCTCAAGAATTTGGCACTGAAAAGTACGTTGTCTCCTATGAATACGGGATTGTCCAATGCCATGCTCATTCATAACTCTGCGATCCAAGTCTTGTAATTTACTTGCAAGAATGGCCTTGCAATGTCACCCATTTTTAATCCAATTTTAGACTGGCAGAGTAGCGACGGTGCTCGTCTTCCATATCTAACCCTATTCGATTTGGGGTTGCTCGTCCATTCTGACCTCTAATTTGGATGCTTCTCAAAAAAATTTTCTACCTTCTATGTCTCTCTCATATCATCTTTCTGTAGCACCCATTGCCTTTGCTCCTCCATTACCCGCATTGGTTGCCGATTGGGGAATGTTTATTCACTTGGACCAGAGTAGAAAGGTAAGGAGGCCACTGCCCGTCGCTACTCTTTGCACAGTGCAAGTGGTGCCATTTCCGATTGCATGGAAGGACCATCCATCTCCTCACGGTAAATGTTGGTCCCGTCTCTCTCTCATCATGAATGTGTCACGTTGCCGAGATTAAGTTAAGAGATGGATGCAGGGGGCGTACTGAGCTCAGTAAAAGATACATTAGCCAGCGTAAGAAATGGCATTCATTATGAGGTTGATGGGATCGATGAGCAGTGTTTGGTTTTTCCTTTTTCTTTGTTTAGTTTTAGGTGTCGAAAAAATCTCTGAAACAAAATTGCAGACGAGGTCAGATCTTATTTTTTTTGTCATAGGATTCGGTAGATCTCGATGAGCCGAATAATCACTGTAAAATAAATGAGCCACAAGAAAACAGATCACCCTAAATATGTCTGTGCAATAGAATTCTCCGCTAAAATTGAACAATGTTGAAAAATGAGTTAAATACGAAAAAAATGATCTAAAATTTTCATATGAGGAGGAATCTATTTACCATATGAGTGATAGCAGATAAGATTTCTTACGAAGAAATATCTCTACTCTCAACCTATATAAATAGGGAGAGAATATGTCAACAGTAATTTATGTCTTCTATCTTCTTTTAACAACGAGAATACCACATAATATTTTGATTTATTAGTAATGCATGGATAAAGCAGTTTTAAGATGTCGGAATCAGTCATTTTCTGCTAGTATTCATTCGGCTAGCGGGAAGCGGTGAAGATTGGAATGAGCTAAGCTACAGCAATTCTTTATCAAAGTGAGTTGAATTCAGAGTACATGGTTAAGCTACATGGTTTTTTAATCTCCATGTCTCAGCATTCTATTAGAGTATGAATTATTTTTCCCCGCATCAAATGTAGATAATCCCATACTGATTCAGACCACGCATTTCGTCGAGCACCTCGTTAGAAAACAGTCGACGTAGTAAAACGTCTCTGGCGGCACCGCCCAATCCAGTTCTTTTCGTGTGCTAAAATAACACCGGCACGTTCCATATCGTAGCATTGTTTTTGGTGGCAGGGTGGGCGGGGGGGGGGGGAGGGATTGAATGAAGCATGAGGATCACGAGCTCCTGATGGCGACCGAGGGCTTGGAATCCGTCGATGCAGCCAAGCCTGGTGGTGGATCCTCTGCGAAGCCAAGGATGGTGACTGCAGAAACGTACTCCGGTGGCCTCTGCTTGTGATAGACCCTGCAAAACCGAATCAGCACAATATGTAGACGTCAGCGGCATTAGTCGCGGACATTGTGGACTTCAGATGTCAAATTGCTACGAAGCCTGCGCGGCTACTGTGAGCAGGAAGCAATCGCTACGAAGCCGAACAGGGCCATGGGCTGGCTCGGCCCATTAACATACAAAGCATTAAATCCGCCTCAGGAGGCAACGAGGGCCATCAGACCCAACCCTCCTATGTTGGAAATGCACTCATATGACATTATTTAGGCTGCTGGAATGTTGTTGATAGGGAGATCTACAAGTTGATCAAATCCATGTTTAACACATTGTGAGACTGACTGTTGAGATATGGACATCAAAGCAGGAATGAGGATGAGTAGAACAATAATTAATTTGATTTAAATTTGAATTCGAGTATGACTCAGATACCCACCCACTGTGGGTGGATAAACAAGGTATTCAAAAGAATTCCAATTGATTATATATTTTTTTAAATTTTTTATTTCTTTTAATTATGGTATCGAGCGAGTGACAAGCACAGCAAATAGTGATATTAATAATTATGAAATATAAAAAGGATAAGATTGATAATCAAAATATTGCAAATAATAAAATTATATTTTATTATTTTTAAAATTATCAATAGTAAAATGAGGATTTTTAATAGTAAGCTTCTTATAATTAATTATTATACAAAAAGTAGTTGCCTAACTTAAAACTTCAAAACATAAAATTTAAATTCTAAACCTTGGCACCGTTAAAAGGGTGGTGACAAGCCCTATGTCAAACTCCAACACATAAATAATGATGACTCATTGTACATACATATATATATATCTTGTGACTAAAACAAGCGTGACGCGTGAAGAAGCCACCGGCCAGTCCAGTCCACTAGCTGGTGGTGGCTATAATAATTCCTTTGGTTTTCTGGTTGCATTTGCTTGTCCCCAAAGGTCACATGCTCGCTGGCTCTTCTCGGTGTCGGCCAGCGAGGCCATGCTATCACCGAAGGCCGCACTCTGCTGCAAGTGACCCTCCTTCGATGTGACTGCGGTCAACACGAAAAGGGCACCACGTTCATTGTAACTACACCCTGCCCAGCAAATATGCTGGCATGCATTCATCAACCCTCGTTAAGTCTCGTTGATAGAATTACCACATAATTTTTTTTATTTAATTTACTCTTGATGGGTCAAAATTTATTTATTTTTTTCCAATCAAATCTTGAACATCAACACCTCAAGTTCAGGCAACATTGATGAGCAAGTCAAAGGCATCATTCATCGCCTGCAACACAAAGAAGACTTGTGGGAATTCTTATAGTGAAGTCAAGAGAGTGATGACAAATTGTTAAGAGAAGATTGATAGAGGAGGATATTATCTGTTAGGTTGGTGGAGTCATGACAAGAGAGTGGATCAGCAATTGGAAGGTGTCTAACCTCTTTTGGCACCTATTCTATGCCGATGTAATTTGTTTGTAAGTTGATGGTCGAACTACGAAGGCGCCTGTGAAGTTAAACGACTAACCTGACCTGATTCCTCAAGTCTTACCAACCCACATTGTATCGAGGTCTTTCGAGAATGACAATCATCACGTTTTAGTGTTTAACATATATGAACATTTTTCCTTTTTTTTTTTTTTTGCCTCCAATGCCACAATAAATATAATGTCACGTTTGTAGAAGAAGATTATACAACAACGACTATCCAAGTTAACATGTTGACATATATATATATATATATATATAATCATTAGTAATCAACAAAGTCGTCTCAAAGAAAACAATACGGGCAGCCAAGTGGGCACATCCACCAAACCGTAGTAAATAATTCTAATAAATCGGCCTAACGCCACGCGGAGGCGACTGTGATCGCCCGCCCCTTCCATCCGAATCCAAGACCGTGACCGCCGGCTTCTGCCCGAATGGTGAACCCATGGTCCGGTGCGACACACGCGAGCCGGGCCTTAACCGGTTCGATCACGTCCCGTCCGAGCGGAACGGACTCGAACCCCGCCATTCGCATCCGCGCGCGCCACTTGCCGAAGACCTCGCACCGCTCGACCCGGTCCATGCCTTCCCTGGCCACCGAATTGACTGCCCGCCGAGCCAAACCAGCCTCGACTCGGGCCCTCTCGGCGCTGTCCCGGTTCACCGTCGCGTCGAGCGACTCCAGCAGGGCGCCGTAGTGGGCGCACGCCTCCGCGAAGCGGCCGGCGAAGGCCGCGGTGCTGGTGTTGATATCCTGCTCCACCAGCGCCACCACGCGCGGCCGGAGGGCGCGCACGCGACGGAGGAGCTCGTCGCGGGGGTTCGCGGGAGAGACGCTCTCGTCCGGGACACGAGAGAGCGCGAAGGCCAGGTTCACTGCCAGGGCTTCTCCGGGCTGGCACCCCAGAATCGACGCGTCTAGCTCCGCCGCCCGCCGATGGACGACGCTGAAGCGGACCTCCAGACCGGCCCGCTCGGCCAGTTTCTCGATCCGGTCGCCGACGGCCCTCAGGTTGCCGCTGCTGTTGGCGTTGGTGAAGGGGGAACTGGGGTCTGCGACGACGGTGATCCTAAGGGCCGGGGGACAGACGGCCGGCTGGAATCGGTGGCGTTCCGCGAGGACGTGGAGGAGGGCGGCGTACTGGCCGCCCTGGCCAAGACTGAAGTCAAGGATATGGATCCTGGACTGGTCCTTGGTAGCCTCCAAAATCGCCAAATTGGCGGCGACGAGCCCGAGCTTGAAGCAAGGAGACAGTTCGTAGAGCATCTGCGCTGCCGTAAAGTGCTCCCCGCTGCAGAGTGCCGCAATCGGGAGAGAGGTACTCTCAGCCTGTGCCGGGTTCAGGCGAGAGAGGAGTGCGCCAACCATCATCGCGGTGAGCCGCTGCTCCGCGTCGCCTCGGGAGTTTGCGACGCGGTTCAGGACAGCAAGGTTCGCGGTGGCCGTCTCGAGGTTACAGTCTGCAATGGCGGCGGCGGTGTCGAGAAGCATCTGCCTTGAAGAAGAAGCCGCTGCTGCCGTCGCCGTGGATGTCGAGGGAGGAGAACACGAGACAGAGGACGAGACGGTGGAGGAGGAGGAGCTGGTGGGCGAAGAAGACAACGGGGTCGGTACCGGCGCATGCGGCGTGATGATCTGCTGCATCGCATCGCTCCACTCGGCGGTGGTCACGGCCGAGCTCGACGCGCTGACCTCGGCCTCTTCCTCCTCTTCCTCGTCCAAGAGAAGCCGCCGCTCTAGCTCCGCCGCCCGCCGATGGACGACGCTGAAGCGGACCTCCAGACCGGCCCGCTCGGCCAGTTTCTCGATCCGGTCGCCGACGGCCCTCAGGTTGCCGCTGCTGTTGGCGTTGGTGAAGGGGGAACTGGGGTCTGCGACGACGGTGATCCTAAGGGCCGGGGGACAGACGGCCGGCTGGAATCGGTGGCGTTCCGCGAGGACGTGGAGGAGGGCGGCGTACTGGCCGCCCTGGCCAAGACTGAAGTCAAGGATATGGATCCTGGACTGGTCCTTGGTAGCCTCCAAAATCGCCAAATTGGCGGCGACGAGCCCGAGCTTGAAGCAAGGAGACAGTTCGTAGAGCATCTGCGCTGCCGTAAAGTGCTCCCCGCTGCAGAGTGCCGCAATCGGGAGAGAGGTACTCTCAGCCTGTGCCGGGTTCAGGCGAGAGAGGAGTGCGCCAACCATCATCGCGGTGAGCCGCTGCTCCGCGTCGCCTCGGGAGTTTGCGACGCGGTTCAGGACAGCAAGGTTCGCGGTGGCCGTCTCGAGGTTACAGTCTGCAATGGCGGCGGCGGTGTCGAGAAGCATCTGCCTTGAAGAAGAAGCCGCTGCTGCCGTCGCCGTGGATGTCGAGGGAGGAGAACACGAGACAGAGGACGAGACGGTGGAGGAGGAGGAGCTGGTGGGCGAAGAAGACAACGGGGTCGGTACCGGCGCATGCGGCGTGATGATCTGCTGCATCGCATCGCTCCACTCGGCGGTGGTCACGGCCGAGCTCGACGCGCTGACCTCGGCCTCTTCCTCCTCTTCCTCGTCCAAGAGAAGCCGCCGCTCTAGCTCCTGGAGACGGTCTCGCATCCTCTCAACTCCCGTCCCGGCCGCCTGCGGCACAGAGGAGTGCTCCTGGGGCTGCGCGAGTCCCGACGCCGTCAAATTGGCCGAAACCGAGGAGGAGGAGGAGCCCGAAGAGAGAACAATAGGGAGAAGAGGAGGAGACAGGTGGGAGGAAGCATGGGGGGCAAGAAGCGTCCTTTGCCTCACGGATCGGAGGAAGTGCGCGTGCTGCATCTGCATCTGCTGCTGCTGCTGCTGCTGTCTCTCCATTTCCGTCAGCGACCGCTTCAGCAGGCCGCGACTTCCAGCTTCTGCTCGCGTCGGCATGGGGATCTGCACGCCGAAGCCGAGTTCACGCACGGGAAACCCAGACGCCATAGCCGAAGAGCCTCTCGAGCAAACACACACGGAGGCAAAGGGGCAGACACAAATGAAGGAGAGAGAAATCTAAAAGGAGTGGCTTAATAGCGGCTCTCCTCTTGTCCTCCTCCCTCCGTGACTGCTTTCTTCTTCTCTTCCATCTCTCTAGTTAAAGAAAGAGAGAAAGAAGGCGACGACAGGTACGCCATTTTCTTGCCCGATTTATATATCATATTTATGCCGCCAGTTAGCCTCCCTTGCTGTATTGAAAGACACGGCTCCGATTGGTAAGCAATGGTCAAAAAGCAAGAAAAGAAAGCGGAGAGAGAGAGAGAGAGAGGTAAACTGGGCGACGCTGGCGAGGTATCACCCACACGCGGGCCGAATGCTCTCCCGTCGCAAGCCGCTTTTTGTGGTAATTCCAAGTGATGCACGACATCGAACACTTTGGGTGCGTTTCCCCTACGACGTTACCACAACGACGATATTAGCTGCGGGCTTTCGACAGCTGTCTCGGGGTCGAATCACGTCGTGTGCGGGCGCAGCGCAGGGGGATCGGGTGGGACGTCGAACTAATACTGCAACTGTCGGTCACGCACACGCGGCCCCGCTTCATGTGGACCTACGGACCCGGATGCTGGTGTGGCTCACGTCGAGGGGCGAGTAAGGTAACGCCTCGTGGCTTGCACCGCGTCCTCTTTCTCTCTCTAAACCCCACGGGGAAAGCGGTAGGCTTTTTCGTGACACGTGTGCACCTTGAGACCAAGTGGCCGCGCTGGGGGAGAAGGAAGGTCGACGTTGATGGTTGCTGCAGGATTCGTGAATAAACATCTTGCGAACGTCAGCACAGCTGGTCTCGTCGGCTTTGCCCATCGTTGGCTGTCCCCTCCAACTTTGAGAGAGAGAACGAGCGTCCAGACGAGTGACATCAATGCAATGGAAGAAGAAGACGATGAGTTAGCGACCATGACGCACGCACCGCCGACGCTACTTTAGGATGAAAAAAAATCTCGCGGCAGAATCAAAGAGACCATCGTCGTCGTCGTACCTGAATAGTAGCCAAGCATTGAAAGAATATAAATTTATACCCGTAAAATATCACAAAAAGTGATGTCAGAGTTCGAATCGTATGACTTCGAATCGTATTTCGAGGAGTCAGAGCTGATAACCGTATTCATCAGTCAATGTCTAACTTATAAATGATCTTAGAGGAAAACAGTTTACCCTTTAGCTAAAGTATTTGACTCATCTTCTCTTCCGATAAGAAAGAATATATCGATGAAACGAGATCAAACCCCTAATCTCATTCTGAATCTACAAAAAAGAGTTGGAAGAGACTCCACTAACCTTAAAACCCTCAGTGGTCAAATAATAATCACTTTTTCCTTTACACAATCGAAAACAAACCGTAAAAAGTTTACGAGTCCAAATAATATTAGTACGTCGATATTCCCTGATGAATACTATTATGTAGCGTCACGAGTTAGGTTTCATCTGAGAATGAAATATCTTCCACTATTATAAACAGGACATTATCACTAAATGAAGGGAAAGATAAAATCCCACCTCAAGGGAGTCACGAAACAAGCAAAAAGACCCTGATGCGAGATCAAATGGATGTTGACCGAGTCAAGGAACTTCAAGTTGAACTCAATCGAAATGGAGTATTTAACTCGTGGGTGATCTAAAAGTGGTACACTCATTATTGAATCGCAAACGTGCAAGCTTTTCTTAAACTTTAAATCCCAAAGAACTTTTGGATTCATGAGAACTGCCTCCCATGATGAAGGAGAGGTCGAGACTTTCTCCACTCTTGGATTGTTTGGAGACGAAGTGTAGACCTTGACCGTCTAACGATCGATAGATTGAGAGAAACTTGTACGGAAAAGAAGAGATACCCCGACTTGAGGAGATGAAGAGACAGAATAATAGAATATGATCTATTACTAAACTGATGTTGAGACTATAAGAAATTTAAGAACCAGCTCACCCTTTAAGGAACTAGGATGAATCAGAAAAGATTTCTAAGGAGACTCTAGAGACTCAAATGGCGAAATGAACCGCCCCCTAAGATGAACATGAATTTATAAGTAAGAAATTAATCTCTTTTCTCCTGTAATTAAAACAAGTGTTCCTTCGAGACACTTCCCAAAAGATGCTAATAAATTAAAGACTTCAAAAACATCGAATAAAGGATTCGAAAGTGCTAAATAACAAACTAAAAACATGCCAAACGAAATATTTAAAACATGCCAAATAAAGGTCTTCAGAAGTGAAAAGAAATCTACCATCAAATAAAGGACTTGAGAAGTGAAAAAAAATTCATCATGATGAAAACACAAGACCAAATGTGTAAGTCGAGAAAACTCACCTGTATAAAAAAAACTCCACCATAACAAAAGTTTTTAAACCAAATACAGTTGAGACATATTAGTTAGGAAAATCTAACCCACGTGAAAAATGCCAAATAACAATGTATTTTGTCAATTGTCTAAGTTTAGACATAATTGAATCTTTGAGCATATAATTGAATCTCATGGTTAGGTTCCTGCTAGATCAAGTATGTATCCTAGGCAGACTCATCCTAGATCAAGGATGTAACCAGGGCAAACTCCTCCTATTTCCAGTCGGTCGATGGTACCTTAGAAGAGGTTTCATAGGTGGGAAATCCCCATTTTAAATCTAAAATCTGGTCATCAATCATAACTTGAAGAAAAAAAAAGAAAAAAAAAGGAGATTATTGATATTGGCCAAAGAAAAAAGAACGAACTTATGGTGCTACTGTGCAATGATTCTGTCCAAAGAGGTGGCAGACTAGACACATGGAAACTCCAAAGAGGTAACGGTTCAAAACTAGATACATATTCTCGCAAAACCGTAACAGATACTGTTTCACCGAGGTAACAAGCTAATAATTTCAGGATGACAGTAAGGACAAGCAGATGAATTTAGTTCCGACAATCATGGTCCCCGAAAGGTTAATGTTTACCACAAACCACTGGCATCACAGTGCAAGTCATGTCCTAGTCACAGTAATGATATTTTGAGCAACATATCCTTTTGCAATAATGTTATTGCAAGCCAATCAGAATATATCCAGTATCCACTCTGGACACAGACTACCAGAAACAGTACAACCACTCGATGGCCTGAAGAGGCAGACACTACCACAAGGCCAAACTAGAGTAGTGGTGGATACTGTTTGGCTTGTTGCCGAACCCTTCTTTTATACTCCACTGGATCCTGCAAATTTCATATAAGAAAGACTTTTATCTGTTGGAAAAACAAAAAACAAAAAACATCCAGTTCAAATCAAGGTGTATAATATAAACCTGAATAAAGAGATGATAACCATCAGTCTGGGCAGGGTCAGCAGGATTTGGCTGATCAAGCAAGTCTTGTATCCCAACCAATATCTGTTTCACGGTAATGGCTGGTCTCCATCCCTGAGATGTTTAAGGTTTAAATAACCACCAAGTCCTAAGACCGAAAAGAAAATAATGGAAGCCTTGTCAGCCTGATTCAGTTCACTTACACTGTCTTCATTAAGAATTGATAGGCATACAGTTCCAGAAGGGTAAACGTTAGGATGGAAGAAACCTTGAGGAAACTTGCATTTTGGAGGTTTGCTAGGATAGTCCTCACTGAAATGGACAGTAAGAGGGAAATAACCACCTTCCCAATCAGTCTGCAATGTGACATGATCACATCACTTATTTTGTGCTCTGTAACTTGGGAAAAAATAGGTAGAACTACCATGATCTCAACTAGAAGAATTATTACATCTTCAAAAGGAACTAGAAATCAGTACGACCAATATGTACACTGATGATATATGGGTGATCCAAATTGCATATATTGCGGCACAAAGAAGTGATTTGACGTCCAAAAAAAGCTATGATTTTAGGGAAACCATGAAAAGTCACACTTATAACTAAGTAAATTGTATAAACAACTGTAGATTTGAGCATATGCAATTCTGAATACAGATCAACAATGAATCTGATTTAACAAAACTTGAAGAAATGTTAAACTTAATACTCTTGTCAACAGTGGAACAAACATATCTAATTCTTCTGGGAAAAAGTTTCAGCAGCTAATCAGTAATCTACCATTAAATTATAATGGTCTCATTTCCAAGTACAAGGTTCTAAAGAGATTCAAAAAAATACTCAGACTTTGTGACAAAAATAAATAGTTGTCACATCTAAGTCGAATAAAATGGATATTGTGGGCAACTAGTTGCCAGTGAGTAAATGTTTATGACAACCAAAGACAAATAAAGCACTAAACAAGTTAAAACAAAGTAAAATTGGGTGTGAATCCAAGAAATAAGACAGCCTTCCATTTCGTAGTACTAAGAAGTAATTCCAACTAAAACCCATAAGAATTAAAATTATCATTTATGCATGACAGAATAGTTTCTACAAAAAGCGAATTCTGATTTTCCCCATCTAAACCATTCCTGCATCTTGCAATAACTCCAATAAGGTAGGCTCAATATATTACCCGACCTTAATATTCAGATTATGCACATTGCAAAGCAGCATTAAGATGGTTGTCACATGCATAATGCAGAAAAATACAGCAAATACCACTTAAAACAAGTACACAAAATTGGATAAAACTCTAGGAGTTAAAAAAAGGGAAATAAGAAGAGTGATAAAAAAAATAACAAATAAAAATAAGAAGAAAAGTTATAAGAGATAAATAGCCAAAAGGAGCCATCCGACCAGCTATAACCATATATTTCAATAAGATAATCCATCAACATTCATCTTTTTCAGGCCATGGCCCGACACTTAATGAATAAAAGCAAATGGATCGTAACACCTCGATTAGTCCCACATGTTGGATAAGACTAAGATTAGTTTATAAAGGTCTAATAGGTGTACTATCGTCAAATTCAACTTAAACATTTTAAGCCAATGGTTTGGGTTCAACGAAAATGACGGACCACTTATCCCATCAGGTTGGGTCGTGACAATTGGTATCGGACCTGACCTAGTGTTAAGGCATGGTGTGGGGCTCGAGTAGGAAAGGACTACCCATGGATGGAGTTAGATGGTTTGTCATGATGTGGAGCCACCACTGCGCTATGCTTCACATGCACTATTCTAGAGTTTGATCTAAGATACGCTAACCTAATTCTTGCTAAGTCATAGTTTAATTTTACAGGCAAGATGGGACTCCTCTAAAAAGAAGTGGGAAAGGCATAGGTCAGCATATGAATAGAGGAAAGGGCAGAACAACACACAACTGTTCTAATTATTAAGGTCAGGTTTTTTGTGCATGGGCGATGGATCCATACAGTTATCCAAGCCAAACACTCATATGTAATCATACTTGAATAAAGATCAGTCAAGGGGAAATCACAAGGCAATGACTTTCACAAATCTAACTGGATATTCATAGGCTAGATGAGCAATAAAAATGAGTGCATTATATTTGACCTACAGCACCCTTTCTTCCTGCTGAATAAGATAATCTTTATTGGATAATTTACAGTATGATTCTGAGTCCCTCTATGGACTCATTATGTCAAGAAAGAGATTGCTAGAAATCAATTTTGGCCAAAATTTTACCCAATTTGATTCTTGAATGTAATCTAACGCAGGGAACAAACAACTTTTTCAAACAAGACCCCCAAAAATACCCAAGTTGCAGTCCAACTTGAATTCAGGTTGGAATTCATTTGACCTTTCATTCAACCACTAAAAACAATGATGAGAGAATCAAATATATGTTATAATTGAGTTTACAACTAAATTTCAAACTTAAGTCAGACTTGAATTAAACCTTACCACCACTGAACTTGATCTGAGTTCTTTAACCTTTACTGAGTTTACAAAGAAAAGGCGAGAACAACTTTTATACAAAAATGTGATATATTCAAGAAACAATGAAGCCACTGCTTCAACCTATCAATCAAGGAGCAAAGTTGTAAGCATATCAAGGAGGCCTTCACTTTGGCTATCTTAATGAAGTTCCATTAGAAGTAGCTGGGTTTTTCGATCATTTGCCATCACATTCTTTTTCTTATTTAACCATCACCATGTAAAACACTAACCATCTTAGGAAACAACCTTCTAGATTCTTTTGTTTCTATCGAGGCTTATTTTCAATTTGCCTGAGCAGGGCCCTTCAACCACAAAGTTATCTAGGCAGTCTAATAATCTCAATCCCCACATCTCATTTCTCCCTCTTCTTACCTTTTCATGTTCCCAATTTAGCTAATATATGGGCCTCTCCTTTTTTTATCTTTCAAGCTCCCATTTAGCTTTAACCTCTAACTGAGAATGAGCTCAACAAAGACTCGAAAACATTCTTCACCAATTACCCATTTAAATGCAAACATTACGTAACAAGTTTCTCTAATTATGTATGCATCTAAAGTAAAATTGTTTTCTAAAAATTACAAAGCGCATGCCTTGGAATTAATCTTCATAGAAAGCAAATAACATTTAAAAAATTATCACCAATCTCTTAATATAGTAGTTCATGCAAGTGACCGACTACATGCCTCTGTTTATCACACACACAATCTCTCTCCCTCTCTATGTAACAGTATTCATCTTATGAGTGTAAGTAGATATGTAAACATACATGATCTAAGAATACCTCTTGATTGTTATTTCCTCCTCACATAAACCTGTGCAGTTTTTGGGTTTCCCTATGGTTGACCCTTTTCCCTCACTGAAAACACAACAATAAGAGCACCAGATCCCCCAAATCCGGGAAATCGACAAGGAAATACAAGGGAGATTGATGGAGAAACAGCTATATGTCAAACGAAAACGATGGAATTTCTAAAGAAGAGCCGAGATTGGAGAGGAAGAGACTTACCCCATGCTTGCCGGGAATGGTACAGTGCCACGTCATGAGATTAACGGAGCCATCAGGCAGCGTCTCAGGTTTTGCCACGAAACCCTAGACGATCGGGGAAGAGAATGAAGATTAGGGTTCAGATCTGGGGCAGAGGAGGAAGAAGAAGAGGGCTACATACGTGGGGGTGGTTCTTGCGCCAGGCCTTGCGCTCCTCGGTGAGGCGGCCACGGGCGATGCCTCCGGACATGCTTCTGTTCGCAAAGCGCGCTCTCTGTCTCCCCTCTCTCAATCTCGCACTCCGTCGACCGCGAAGAAGACGATGACTGCGAAATATATCTTCCCTTCATTTTATTATTATTGATAACAAGTGTTTTTACAGGTGTAAAGTTGTAAAGGTCCCGAAATAACGTATTTACCCCTACATATATTATCATAAAAACTATATATTCGTTTTCGCTTTTTCCAAAGAAGGCCCAATTTTTAAATCAAGAATGTCCACTTCCAACAACTCCCCCACCTTTATTTTTCATACTCTTTCTTTCCATAGTGATTTTTTTTCTTTGACCCGATTCGATAAATTAAGAACCGGTCCAATGAATTAAATAAACCGAGATAATAATAAAAATTAAAATAAAATAAAAATATTCTGAATATAGGATAAAAATGATATCAAAATTATAAAAACGAAAATATTCTGAAATGCATGAAAATTGTATAATCCCAGTCTTTATTTTTAAATAATGTTCAAGTATGTATAAATATTAAAAATAATTTTATAGAACTATCAAATATAAATTTATATTTGATAAACTTTTAATATATTTATTCTAAATTCATAAATTTGTTTGGGGTATTTTAAAACTTAACTAATTAAAAAATTTGGAGCCGATTCAAATAAAATTGAATTAGTTTGAAATTTACTGAATCAAATCGATGGGTCAAAGACAAAGAGACGAAAAAAGTGAAAGGGAATATATATATATATATATATATATATATATATATATATATATATATATATATATATATCCTAACATTATGGAGGAAAAAATGTATCTATAATATTATTTTTATAAGATATCTTGGTGGGCACACAAGAAAGTACATGAAGAGACGCGTGAGGAAGAGTTAAAAGAAAGTATTTTTGCGTATATGTCTCGAATAATTGCATTGATATCGTAACGTAATTACAAGGATATGCTTCAGATAGAGATTTCTTCATGGCGAGGTCAGATGACTATTCTACCCTTTTATGCCATTACTCACACAATTATATATACTTATGCATTCCTAGAAATAAAAAACTGGTGTGAGTATTTTGGTCATTTGCTATGTTGGACTAAATGCACCCAGAGGTAACCCATGAATGCTGTGTCCTCAGGCAAGTGATTCATCAAGTTCGGAAGCATGTATTTGATCCTTGATACCGTTGGAGCAGAAGAATTATCGGCATTCTTTGAGATGATGGAATAGAAAAACAAGTTCAAATACCTACAGAGTCAAATTTGGTTCATTTATTTACGTTAGCATGATCACAGAAAGACCGAGCTTATATCTCGCCAGCTAACATGGCTTGAGGAAACTCTCCATCTTGACCCTAGGTGTCAAACTCTATGTGCTTCTTTCCTTTCTTTCCACCCTGGCTTCATGAATCTCATCCTCTCTTGAGGAGACCTTTCCAAGTGTTGTTTGACTATGGAAGTGGGGTTGCCGAATAATCCCAATGCTCTATTTTTTTCTTTTTTTTTATAGGTTTCATCCAAAGCGAAACTAAATTTCACCTCGGTGCTTCTCTCGACCTCATCTCACCTGTGATCGGGCAATGGTAGCATGAAGTGGGCACATAAATCTCGATGACTCTATCCATCCTCATCTTACGTGGATTAATTACGTATATTCAATCGAAGAACCATTGCCTATTACTTTTTAAACTTCATATAGCTCTTTTTTTAATCAAAGTAACGATTAAGAAGTTATAAGTGTATTTTAGAAGATTATAAGTTAATATTTTTATATTTTAAATATAATTAATTAGAGTTTTATGGATAAGGGATTCTTAGTTTAAAATATATTTTAGAAGAAAGTTGTAAAAATTATGGACTCTTGTATTTTACATTTATAAATAGGTGACATCTATATATAGATCAATAAAAACTTGAAGTATTTAAGTCTAACTCTGAGAGTATTTTTATTTTTAAGAAATTTAATAAAATTTTTCTTTTTTGTCTTGATTTCTTCTTCTATTTAGTCTGAGAAAGGATTGCACTTGTTGTGATATTCCCTTTCTTCGTATGGTATCATAGCCACAATGATGATAATATATATTTTTAAAATTTTCTTGTTGAAGAATCGAGTTGGTAGATTTAGTATTAAACTTTTCAATCAGTCTAACGACAAGATCTAGAAGACTTGTTTAGAGTTTTATCTCATAGGGGAAGATATATGATATGTGATTGGTGACAATACAACAACAACACCAGATACTATAGATGGAGACGCCATGAAGAGATGAAGGACTTTAAACGTAAAGGCTGAATTTATATTAAAAATATATATTTCTCATGATATCTTTGAACACATTATTTATTGCTAAATTAAGTTTCGAGATTTAGTTCACTCTTGATGCATTGCTCAACAAAAGAAATATGACTCAACTTCCGTATTTGGAGAATGATTTAGTAAATACTATCCTAAGTGATCTCTCAATTTTTCAGTATTTTTTTAATATTAAAAATTTATGTTTAGAGATATCACTCTTAGATTCAAATGAGTCTATTTCTAATGCACAAATGAAACGATATATTATTTGTGGTCTTCGAAAAGAATATATTCCTTATATTATATCTATTCAATGATGGGTTCAACAATCATCCTTAGTAGAGTTGAAAAATCTTCTTGCTTCTCAAAAATCCCTAACTCCTTAAATGATGGAAGCTTCTATTTCAGGAGGAGATGGAGATTCTCTTTTTACAAATAAGAAAAAAGATAATAATAACAATAAAGAGAAGAAAGATGATGCTAATAGTAAGCAAGAGTCTTTTTCGAATAATGGTGCAAATTAAAAGAAGATCAAGTGTTATAAGTGTGACAAGTTAGGCTATATTAAGAAAAACTATTGTGTAAAGATTAAAGAAGGAAATATTACAAATAAAGAAGATTGTTTTATTGATGAAGATTAGGACAAATGCTTTATGGCTTAAACTATTAAAGTCATGATATCTATCAATTTTGAAAATGATTGGATTATTGATTCAAGATGTAGCCATCATCTCATTGATGATGGTACCAAATTCACTAATCTTCGTCGATAAGAAGGTAATGATATAATTATCACGATATATAATATTATTCACTAAGTGGAAAAAGAAGACACTATCATAATCTTAAATAAAGACAATGATCATATTACATTGAAAAGTGTGTATTATGTTATGTTGCAAATACAATTGATGCTAGAAAATATGTTCTTTTTAGTCTTAATGAAGTCAAGTTTCTTCATAATATAAAGGAATTAAATGCAGATATAGTACATACTAGTAAAAGAGTTAAAGATTTATATATTTTGTTACCATCAATCTCTCATGTTTACGAGTACAAATGATGGTGCATTAATTTGGCATGATAGACTTGGTCAAATAAATTTTCTTAAATTGAAAATTATGATGTAGAAAAGTTTAGTGAGTAGACTCCTCAATCTTATTACTTTTAGTGGTAATGAAGTTTGTGAAGGGTGTCAATATAGTAAAGCACACAAGTAACCTTTTGATAAATCACTTTTAAGATGTAAATTTTTCTTAAAGCTTATTCATAGTGATCTAATGGGCCTTAAACACTATCTTATTCAAATTCTCATTATATGCTTCTCTTTATTAATGATTTTACAAGATTCACTTGGGTCTATTTTATGGAGGAAAAAATAATTTTTTTAAAAAATTTTAAGAGTTCAATTTAATAGTTGAAAGTGCTCTTGAAAGAAAAGTTAAAAGATTACGTACTGATAATGACGAAGAGTTCACATTTGATAGATTCTTCTCTTTTTATAAAAATATGATATTAAAAGGGAACTTACATGTGTAAATACACAATAACAAAATAGTGTGGTTGAACAAATCTCGTCGAGACTTGTAAATATTAGCTTCATGTAAATAATTTAACCAAAGCCTTATGGGTAGAAGGTATGACATATGCAACTTATGTTATTAATTGAACTCCTCGTAGTTTAATCAATTTGAAGTCTCCATATGACCTCATATTTTGTGAGAAACTAAATGTTAAATATTTCAAAGTATTTGGTTCTTTGTACTATATTTGTTAGTCATATTTAACCAAAGCCTTATGGGTAGAAGGTATGACATATGCAACTTATGTTATTAATTGAACTCCTCGTAGTTTAATCAATTTGAAGTCTCCATATGACCTCATATTTTGTGAGAAACTAAATGTTAAATATTTCAAAGTATTTGGTTCTTTGTACTATATTTGTTAGTCATAGGTGCCCTACAAGCTAATCACATGAGTGATGACACATGTGACATGATATGCATTCTTTCTTCTTATTATATTATTTAATATTTTATCACTTTATATTGTTTATTGCATGAATATATTATGATATCATTAGATCTGTGCAATGAGAATCAGATCATGATGAGATTACGATAATGAGATCGATTCACCTTGAAACACAGATCCTAAATAATCTTAATCATATGTTGTTCGAGAGGGATATCGAGATAATTGGACAGACTAATATATTGTAAACTCATACATATAATGGAAGCTGCTGGTCTCATAGTTGCTTGTATAGGGACACTAGAAATACAATGCAAGTGCTCATTGGAGAATGAGTTTACTGATTGATCCGCTTACAGAATATTGGATGGTTGATGATACCTTATTATCAGATAGCAATTCCGTAATCCCATTGGTGTATTTAGTCCTTAGACTTAAGACACTAAAGAGATTCTATATAAGTACTCCACTCTTTTATATCAGACTTACAAGTATGGAGGTTTCAAATCTAGTACAATCAGTCATCGGGAGTGGTAGCCAACCTTACGAGGGCTACTGAGTATCGACAAAGGCCATTCTCGGTGTCATGAGAGGAATATCCCATGTGCTTTTGTTCAAAAAAATCCATGGCCAGGGTCATTCGAATTGAGAGAAAAAGAGTTTTCTGAGAGAATCCGATTAGAGCGAGACTTGAGTAGAAACTGTATGGGCCTGACAGTACAATGCCTGGTATATGGTCTCTAAGATATTAGATGGATGAGGGACTATAGATATATGGTAACTGAGGATAGACATGTCCAATGGATTGGATTCCCCTGTATCATTTGGGGACTACAACGTAGTGGTCTAGTGCGTCCGCAATGGATAAGTCAAGTGAATTATTATGGAGATAATAATTCACTAGGCCAGAAGGAGTTTGTTAGGATTGAGTCGACACTAAGAGGGGGTTGGGGGGAGTGAATTAGTTCAGCGGATAAAAACGACGTTGGTTCAATAAATCTTTGTTTTGATAAAAAATTGATATCGAAAATACTTTAACTTTAAAAGTGTATGAATGCATAGTGTAATAAGAATTCCATTTGTAATAAAGGTAAATAGCAAGAAGTAAATTCAAATCGGATTTTTAAAGTGGTTCGGTCATCGTGACCTACATCCACTCCTGATTCCACTTCCGTCGAGGCTACGAGCTTCCATTATCGATCTTCTTTCAAGCTAGAGGAGGGGATTTTTTAAGTGATTGCTATAGCATTTTTCCACTTTTAAGTTCTCTTTGCTTGTTGTGTTAACCAACGATGAGGGGTATTTATAGGCCTCAAATGGATTTAAACTATAGGTACACGGTAATTGAAGACAAACAGGTCCAATGGATTGGATTCCCCTGTATCATTTGGGGACTACAACGTAGTGGTCTAGTGCGTCCGCAATGGATAAGTCAAGTGAATTATTATGGAGATAATAATTCACTAGGCCAGAAGGAGTTTGTTAGGATTGAGTCGACACTAAGAGGGGGGTTGGGGGGAGTGAATTAGTTCAGCGGATAAAAACGACGTTGGTTCAATAAATCTTTGTTTGATAAAAAATTGATATCGAAAATACTTTAACTTTAAAAGTGTATGAATGCATAGTGTAATAAGAATTCCATTTGTAATAAAGGTAAATAGCAAGAAGTAAATTCAAATCGGATTTTTAAAGTGGTTCGGTCATCGTGACCTACATCCACTCCTGATTCCACTTCCGTCGAGGCTACGAGCTTCCATTATCGATCTTCTTTCAAGCTAGAGGAGGGGATTTTTTAAGTGATTGCTATAGCATTTTTCCACTTTTAAGTTCTCTTTGCTTGTTGTGTTAACCAACGATGAGGGGTATTTATAGGCCTCAAATGGATTTAAACTATAGGTACACGGTAATTGAAGACAAACAGGTCCAATGGATTGGATTCCCCTGTATCATTTGGGGACTACAACGTAGTGGTCTAGTGCGTCCGCAATGGATAAGTCAAGTGAATTATTATGGAGATAATAATTCACTAGGCCAGAAGGAGTTTGTTAGGATTGAGTCGACACTAAGAGGGGGGTTGGGGGGAGTGAATTAGTTCAGCGGATAAAAACGACGTTGGTTCAATAAATCTTTGTTTGATAAAAAATTGATATCGAAAATACTTTAACTTTAAAAGTGTATGAATGCATAGTGTAATAAGAATTCCATTTGTAATAAAGGTAAATAGCAAGAAGTAAATTCAAATCGGATTTTTAAAGTGGTTCGGTCATCGTGACCTACATCCACTCCTGATTCCACTTCCGTCGAGGCTACGAGCTTCCATTATCGATCTTCTTTCAAGCTAGAGGAGGGGATTTTTTAAGTGATTGCTATAGCATTTTTCCACTTTTAAGTTCTCTTTGCTTGTTGTGTTAACCAACGATGAGGGGTATTTATAGGCCTCAAATGGATTTAAACTATAGGTACACGGTAATTGAAGACAAACAGGTCCAATGGATTGGATTCCCCTGTATCATTTGGGGACTACAACGTAGTGGTCTAGTGCGTCCGCAATGGATAAGTCAAGTGAATTATTATGGAGATAATAATTCACTAGGCCAGAAGGAGTTTGTTAGGATTGAGTCGACACTAAGAGGGGGGTTGGGGGGAGTGAATTAGTTCAGCGGATAAAAACGACGTTGGTTCAATAAATCTTTGTTTGATAAAAAATTGATATCGAAAATACTTTAACTTTAAAAGTGTATGAATGCATAGTGTAATAAGAATTCCATTTGTAATAAAGGTAAATAGCAAGAAGTAAATTCAAATCGGATTTTTAAAGTGGTTCGGTCATCGTGACCTACATCCACTCCTGATTCCACTTCCGTCGAGGCTACGAGCTTCCATTATCGATCTTCTTTCAAGCTAGAGGAGGGGATTTTTTAAGTGATTGCTATAGCATTTTTCCACTTTTAAGTTCTCTTTGCTTGTTGTGTTAACCAACGATGAGGGGTATTTATAGGCCTCAAATGGATTTAAACTATAGGTACACGGTAATTGAAGACAAACAGGTCCAATGGATTGAATTCCCCTATATCGTCTGGGGACTACGGCGTAATGGCCTAGTACGTCCGTAGTCGATTAGTTGAGTGAATTATTACAGAGATAATAATTCACTGAGCCAAAAGGAGTTTCTGATAGCTATGACTCACGACCAGCTCGATATTGGGCCTAGAGGGTCACACACATATGGTAGGCATTGCGATGAGTAGAGGTTCGGATATTAGATATCCGTCGGAGCTCCTATCTTATTGGATATCTAATAAGCCCTTGAATTATTGGATCCCATGGACGAGATCCAATAAGAGCCCATGAGAGATTATTGGATAGAGATCTACTAATCTAAAAGGCTTCGGTAATTGGATGCAGATCCAATACCCACTAGGGGAGGATCCATTAGGGTTTGATAGGCCTCTATAAAGAAGAGGGATTCAGAGCCTCATAGGTTAAAACCTTTGTTTTCATTTTCTATTCTCCTCCCCCTCTCCATCTCAGAGTAGGCCTGGTGTTTTGAGGAGCGTCGTCGCTGTCCTGTTGTGTGGATCACCGCTAGAGAGAATGACGCTTGACCTCCTTCACCCTCTCCTAGAGATCTACAAGGAAACAAAGATATATGATCTCCCTATGTAACACAATCTATTCTATATGCAGTTTATTTTGCGGATTTTTGCGCATCAATATTCGTACAATGATGAACATTTTTTTGGAAAATTGAGGATTTTATTTTTCTTATTCTTCTATTGTGCATGTGATGTCGCCCTAAGATTGTTCGTGTAAAGGATTGATTTTTGAATTACGTGTATTGTGTTTAGGAAGAATTTTGATGTCAAAATAAAAAAGACGCAACTGTTGCTGCCCTCGCTGTCGTTGCATATGGCAGCGCTGCCATTTGCGTGCAGGCAGGCCGCCTGCAGCGGCAACCGCAAGGCCGGCGGCGTGCGGCCAGGCCCCTGTGCGCGGGCACAGCGGCCACCTGCGCCCGAGCACTGCGCCCGCGCGCAATGGCGGCGCCTGCGGCCGCTGCACCCGCGAGCAGAGGCGCCTGCGGCCGCTGCACCCGTGGGTAAGGGCGCCGCAGGGCAGCAGCGCCTGCGGCCGTTTCTCCCGCAGGGTGAGGCGCCGCAGGGCAGCGGCGCCTGCGGTCGCTGCTCCCGCGGGCAGAACCCCCCCGCAGGGGCGGCCGCCCGGCGGGGCAGCACCGCCTGCGGGCGCTGCCACGAGGGCAGAACCGCCCGCGGAGGAGGCGACGCCCGCGGGGGCGCCCACCTGCAGGGGCAGCGCCCCGCCCTTCGCCGCACAGCCGCCGCCGCCACCCAGCTGCAAGGGAGAGGAGCTTAGGGTTTTGGGCAAAAGACAGTTTTGCCCCTTATAATATGAGAAATTCTAATTTTTATCCTTTGACTGAATTACGAAAATACCCCTCAGAATTCAAAAAATTTCTTGATTTCAAAAAATATTAATTAATTAAAAGGTTTAGTTAATTATTATTTTCATTATTATCTAGTAGGCTTACATGATAATGATTTATACATGTGATGTATGATGTATGGACGGATGATCATAGATCGTGTGATGTGTGTACTTGTGATTATTATTATTGGGGTCTATGAGCCTCTATTATATTTCTCATTTATTATCGGGCTTGCGTGCCTATGATTAAATTGTAATCATATGAGAAGGCGTAGCGGGAGCATGGATGCGATAACGGGACCCACGAGATGGACGATTGCGATGCATGGAGATGCATTGAGATGTCGATGGAACCGACGATGACGAGATGGACGATCACAGAGCATGAAGATGTACCGTTGTGCACATAGATCTTAATGTGAGTGATTAGACCTACTGACTCGGGCCTGATCACATTAGACTGTGGTTCATGATCATCTGGTATGATTACTCATGTGATGTGTGATTGCTTATATACCTACTAGATATGTATATATATTTGCATGCGATGTAGATATATATTAAATATGTATATGTGTGATATGTCATATTAGGAGACAAAATCATAGAAACCTCTCTTTCTCGATAATATTAAGTCGGTAAACGTGAGGCAATTAGATTGACTCACGTGACATTCCATTGTTATAGGTAGGAATCGATTCTCGGTATAGGTTGAGTTGGTCGAGTCTCTCGAGGCTCACTTATATCGCGATTCACTATCTTATCTACGATATAGAGATGTCATCGGTGACCTGAGGGCATGGTATGCTTAGTCGAGTCCCTCGAGGGTATATCATCAAGTTAGACTCATCTTATAACGAAGGTATTGACTTAATCGAGCATTATGGTTGTTCGAGTCCCTCGAGACCATGGTGATTCGAAAGCCGAACAGGACGAGAATGACAAGGAGTTGTAATCGGCAAGAGTTCCCTACCTTTTGGGCTTAGTGTGATTGGTCGAGTTCCTCAAGGTTACACTAAGACGCTGATTGGATCCTGATCCCTACTAGAAGTCTGCCGGAGACTTTCATTTCACGTGTTGAGGGTGTCGCGTGACTCGCTAGTAAAATAGTGGGAGCATATTAAGATAGAAGTCCATATCTTGATAGTTTATTTCTTGCAAAATCGTCATGTTATTCTTTTTTGCTGCATCTTTATTTTCAGAAAAATGTCACTTTCAAATCCCTTACGTGGCATACTTGATGTCAACCGCCTCATTGGTCCAAATTATACGGATTGGCTCCGCAACTTGAGAATTGTTCTTACGGCGGAGAAAATCGCATACGTCCTTGATACTGTTGAATATCGAATTTTGATGATGAAACTAATTGATTGTGTTTAGATGTTTAACTGCATTTTGAGTGATGCAGATATACTCGATCAGGATTAGATAGTTAATGCAGGAGGAATTGATGTTGCGTTGGAGGAGATCACGTTAGGATATTGGACGGCAGAATGCTTCGGACGTCGGGCATCGGGCCAAGGAGAGCGGAATTGCACCAAGGATATCGGGGTTGCGGAGGTCTACCACTGATTGGGCAACAAGCCGCAAGAGAGGACGATGCGCTAAAGAATCGGACAAAGCGCCAACCAATAACAGAATGTCAATTCGCATTGTAATAATTGTCTAGATTGAAGAAGAGTTTTGGCTTGTGTGTGCAGGATTAACTACGATAACGATGAAGACATAAAGTGAAACAAAGTGCCGAAGTCAAGCGTGAAGGATTCGATGGGAGTTCGAGAGTCCAACGGAAGTCCGAAGGTTCATCGGGAATGCTGCCGGAACTAGCCGAGAATGAGTAGGGAGCTTGCCGAAGGGTTTTCGGAATCTCACCGGAAGGTACGTTGGAAGTTCGCAGAGCTCGCCAAGAAAGATCGTAGCTTGCCGAAGAAGCTCGTCGGAACTCACCAAGATCAAATCGTGAAGTCTAGGAGCTTGCCGGGATTCCGCAGAATGGTTTCCGAGAGTTTATCGGAAGACTGCCGGAAGTTCGCCGGAAGAAGTCTTGACTTGCGGACTTTGTAATAGCTTAGGAAATGTCTTTTAATTTGTAGTTAGCATGTTAATTAGGGTTAGGATTATGTGTTAATCTTATAACCTAAGTAGGGGCCAATTGGGCCCAAGTTTGGACTAGTTTGGGCCAAGTTTGGAGCCCAACTAGTGAGCTGAAATAGTGTAGGTGGTGGCATCGACAAACTAGGTAGTGGCACTGCCCAGAGCCCGAGGATAAGACAGTGGTATCGTCGGACTAGGCGGTGGCACCGCCCAGCACCCGAGAGTTCAGGCGGTGGCACCGCCCAGAACCTGAGAGTTTCGGTGGTGGCACCGCTAGTCACTGGTCAGTATGACATTGACAGGCGGTGGCATCGCCACCGACAGGCGGTGGCACCGCCAGCCTCGGAAACCCAAGAGAATTCAAAATTTGGAGCCCAAATTTGAATCCTCTTGGGGCCTATAAATACCCCTCAATTCTCAATAGAGAATACAACTTTTTGAGAAACAATAGATTGAGATAAAAGCCTTAGCAAAGTCTTTAGCAAGTTTTGTTTTCAATTGTTTGAGTGTTCACTTCCTTCTTTCTCGTTAAAAATTTGTAAGAGTATGAACCACTTGTAAAAGGTTGTAAGAGGGGTATTTGTCCTTCCCCTTCAAAGTGATTTGCTAGTGGAAGTTGGGAGCCTCATCGAAGAAGGCTTCGCAAGTGGATGTAGGTCATTTTGACCGAACCACTTTAAAATTGGCGTGTTCTCTAGTTTGCATTTACTTATTACTATTTACCTTACTACAAACCTTCATACGTGCTTTACTTCCTCATTATTTTTGCTGCACACCTTTACGAATACACTTTCAAGTTAAGCACTTCCGAGTTCGGTTTTTATCGTACGAAAGATTTTCCAAAATCGACGTTTTAATCCGCTGCACTAATTTACCACCCCCTTAGTGCCGCTTTGATCCTAACAGATACAGTAATGCCTACGCTCGAGGAAGGGGCAAGCGAGGATGAGATCGCTCGCTAGGTGAAGTACATTGATGACTCCACTCTTGCTTAGTATGTTGGGCTCTATGACTCCTGAGTTACAGAGACAACATGAAAAGATGGATGCTAGATCCATTCTCCTACATGTCCGCAAATTGTTTGAGGAACAGGGAAGGACTTAGCGATATGAGATATCCAAGAGCATCTTTTGCACTAGGATGACTAAGGGGACACCGGTTCAGATCCATGTGATAAAGATGATTGAGTGGATGGAGAAACTCACAGGTCTAGGAATGGTCCTAGAGGATAACTTGTGTGTGGACATTGTGTATTAGTCCCTACTAGATTCCTTTTCACAGTTCATAATGAATTTTAATATGAACAAGCTTGAGGTGACTCTCCCAAAGCTCCTCAATATGTTGAGGGAGGCAAAGAGTACTATTAGGAAAGAGAAGCCAGTTCTCTACACTAGTGAGACCAGAAAGAAAAGGAAAGCAGAAAAGTCCCTTAAGAAGGGAAAGGGCAGACTAGGAAAAGAAAAGGTTGCTAATAAAGATCCAGCAAAGGACAAAGGCCAGTGCTTCCACTGTGGCAAAGATGGGCACTGGAAGAGGAACTGCAAAGAGTACATTGCAGAAAAGGCGAAACAGAAGCTTGGTGAAGCTTCAGGTACATTCACGATCAGTCTCCATTTGTTATACTTTTATGATAACACATGGGTATTGGATACCGGTAGTGCTTATCATATATACAATTCGTTGCAGGTTCTGGCAGGGCCTAGAAGTCTAGAAAGAGGCGAGATGGACCTCAAGATGGGCAATGAAGCAAAAGTTACTGTAGTAGCCGTTGGCGAGGTCGCCTTACATCTGCCTGGTGAAGCTTTTATTGCATTTGATGTATATTATTTTGTTCCTTATATTATCAAAAACATTATCTTCATTTCATGTTTGACAATTAATGGATATAAATTAGTTTTTAAGAATAATGGTTATTCGATATTATTAGATGATGAGATCATTATGAAAGGACCATTGCATAATGGTTTATTTATTGTAGACACTACTCCACATATCATAAATGTAAGTGTGTCTAAGAGGAAACGAGATGAGATAAACAGTGTATACCTATGGCATTGTAGGCTAGGTCATATCCATGAAGAAAGGATTCAAAAGTTGCTAAATGATGGATATCTAGATCAATTTGACTATGAGTCATATGCAACTTGCGAGCCTTGCCTTCGTGGAAAACTGACCAACTCTCCATTTACTGGAACTAGAGAGAGCCACTAAGCTATTGAAACTCATAAATAGTGATGTATGTAGACCTATGTCAATTCATGCCATTGGTGGTTACTCCTACTTTATTACCTTTATTGATGATTTCTCAAGGTATGGATATGTATACTTAATGAAGTATAAATCCGAGGCCTTTGAGAAATTCAGAGAGTATAAGAATAAGGTGGAGAACCAGATTGGAAAGAGTCTCAAGACTCTTCGATCAGATCAAGGAGGTGAGTACTTAAGTATAGAGTTTACTTAGTTCCTCAAGGACCATGGGATATTGTCCCAATGGACACCTCCTTATACACCTCAGCTCAATGGTGTGTCTGAAAGGAAAAATCATATGCTGTTAGACATGATACGATACATGATGAATTTCGTTGACCTACCCATCTCATTTTGGGGATATGCTCTAGAGACTACAGTTGACCTTCTGAACAGAGTTTCCACTAAGTCGGTAGTGTATACACCATATGAGATATGGAAAGGGAAGAAGCCTGATCTTAAAGTTGTTAAGATTTGGGGCTGATCTGTCCACGTTAAAAGATACAACCCCAACAAGTTGGAATCAAGGACAGAGCGGTGGAAGTTCGTGGGATACCCCAAGGAAACTTGTGGGTGTTATTTCTATCATCTCGAGGACCAAAAGGTCTTTGTAGCCAAGAAAGCAGTGTTCCTTGAGAAGGAATACATTTTTGGCGGAGATAGTGGGAGCATGATAGAGTTGAGCGAGGTTGGAGAACCAAGCTCAAGCTCCACTCTATAGCCAGAGTCTATTCAGGTACCTAACACACAAGTTCCAACTTTACGTAGGCCCGGTAGAGTATCCTATCCTCCTGAGAGATATGTGAGATATATTAGAGGAGAAGATGTTGAGGATATTGATCCTCAAACTTACAAGGAGGCTGTTATGAGTATAGACTCCGGGAAGTGGCAAGAAGCCATGAATTCTAAGATGGATTCTATGTACTCTAATTGTTGAATCTCAGATTTTGATGATGAAACTAATTAATTATGTTTAGATGTTTAACTGCATTTTGAGTGATGCAGGTTTACTCGATCAGGATTAGACAGTTGACGCAGGAGGAATTGACGTTGCGCCGGAGGAGATCACGTTAGGATATTGGATGGCAGAATGCTTCAGACGTTGGGGATTGGGCCAAGGAGAGCGGAATTGCACTAAGGATATCGGGATTGCGGAGGTCGACTGCCGATTGAGCAACAAGCCGCAAGAGAGGACAATGCGCTGAAGAATCGGATGAAGCGCAAACCAATGACGTGCCGGGCAACAAAATGTCAATTTACGTTGTAATAATTGTCTAGATCGGAGTAGAGTTTTGGCTTGTGTGTGCTGGATTAACTATGATAACGATGAAGACATAAAGCGAAGCAAAGTGCCGGAGTCAAGCGCGAATGATTCGTTGGGAGTTCAAGAGTCCGACAGAAGTCCAAAGGTTCATCGGGAATGCTGCCGGAACTAGCCGAGAATGAGTAGGGAGCTTGCCGAAGGGTTTTCGGAAGCTTACTGGAAGGTACATCGGAAGTTCGCGGAGCTCGCCGAGAAATATCATAGCTTGCCGAAGAAGCTCGTCGGAACTCGCCAAGATCAAATCGTGAAGTCTAGGAGCTTGCCGGGATTCCGCAGAATGGTTTCCGAGAGTTTATCGGAAGACTGCCGGAAGTTCGCCGGAAGAAGTCTTGACTTGCGGACTTTGTAATAGCTTAGGAAATGTCTTTTAATTTGTAGTTATCATGTTAATTAGGGTTAGGATTATGTGTTAATCTTATAACCCAAGTAGGGGCCAATTGGGTTCCAAGTTCGGACTGGTTTGGGCCAAGTTTGGGGCCCAACTTGTGAGTTGAAATAGTGTAGGCGGTGGCACCGATAGACTAGGTGGTGGCACTGCCCAAAGCCCAAGGATAAGGCAGTGGTACCGTCGGACTAGGCGGTGGCACCGCCCAGTACCCGAGAGTTTGGGCGGTGGCACCGCCCAGAACCTGAGAGTTTCGGTGGTGGCACCGCTAGTCACTGGTCAGTATGACATTGACAGGCGGTGGCATCGCCACTAACAGGTGGTGGCACCGCCAACCTCTGAAACCCAAGAGAATTCAAAATTTGGAGCTCAAATTTGAATCCTCTTGGGGCCTATAAATACCCCTCAATTCTTAGTAGAGAATACAATTTTTTGAGAAGCAATAGATTGAGATAAAAGCCTCAGCAAAGTCTTTAGCAAGTTTTGTTTTCAATTGCTTGAGTGTTCACGTCCTTCTTTCTCGTTGAAAATTTGTAAGAGTGTGAACCACTTGTAAAAGGTTGTAAGAGGGGTATTTGTTATTCCCTTTCAAAGTGATTTGCTAGTGGAAGTTGGGAGCCTCATCGAAGAACGCTTCGCAAGTGGATGTAGGTCATTTTGACCGAACCACTTTAAAATTGGCGTGTTCTCTGGTTTGCATTTACTTATTACTATTTACCTTACTGCAAACCTTCATACGTGCTTTACTTCATCATTATTTTTGCTGTACACCTTTACGAATACGCTTTCAAGTTAAGCACTTACGAGTTCGGTTTTTAACGTACGAAAGATTTTCCAAAACCGACGTTTTAATCCGCTGCATTAATTCACCCCCCCCTCTTAGTGCCGCTTTGATCCTAACAGATACAGTAATGCCTACGCTCGAGGAAGGGGCAAGCGAGGATGAGATCGCTCGCTAGGTGAAGTACATTGATGACTCCACTCTTGCTTAGTATGTTGGGCTCTATGACTCCTGAGTTACAGAGACAACATGAAAAGATGGATGCTAGATCCATTCTCCTACATGTCCGCAAATTGTTTGAGGAACAGGGAAGGACTTAGCGATATGAGATATCCAAGAGCATCTTTTGCACTAGGATGACTAAGGGGACACCGGTTCAGATCCATGTGATAAAGATGATTGAGTGGATGGAGAAACTCACAGGTCTAGGAATGGTCCTAGAGGATAACTTGTGTGTGGACATTGTGCTTCAGTCTCTACTAGATTCCTTTTCATAGTTCATAATGAATTTGAATATGAACAAGCTTGAGGTGACTCTCCCAGATCTCCTCAATATGTTGAGGGAGGCAGAGAGTACTATTAGGAAAGAGATGTCAGTTCTCTATACTGGTGAGACCAGAAAGAAAAGGAAAGCAGAAAAGTCCCTTAATAAGAGAAAGGGCAGACTAGGAAAAGCAAAGGTTGCTAATAAAGATCCAGCAAAGGACAAAGACCAGTGCTTCCACTGTGGCAAAGATGGGCACTGGAAGAGGAACTGTAAAGAGTACCTTGCAGAAATGGCGAAATAGAAGCTTGGTGAAGCTTTAGGTACATTCATGATCAGTCTCCATTTATTAGACTTTTATGATAACACATGGGTATTGGATACCGGTAGTGCTTATCATATATACAATTCGTTGCAGGTTCTGGCAAGGCCTAGGAGACTAGAGAGAGGTGAGATGGACCTCAAGAAGGGCAATGAAGCAAAAGTTGCTGTAGTAGCCGTTGGCGAGGTCGCCTTACATTTGCCTGGTGAAGCTTTTATTGCATTAGATGTATGTTATTTTGTTCCTTCTATTATAAAAAATATTATCTTCATTTCATGTTTGACAATTAATGGATATAAATTAGTTTTTGAGAATAATGGTTGTTCGATATTATTAGATGATGAGATCATTATGAAAGGACCATTGCATAATGGTTTATTTATGCTAGACACTACTCCACATATCATGAATGTAAGTGTGTCTAAGAGGAAACGAGATGAGATAAACAGTGTATACCTGTGGCATTGTAGGCTAGGTCATATCCATGAAGAAAGGATTCAAAAGTTGCTAAATGATGGATATCTAGATCCATTCGACTATGAGTCATATGCAACTTGCGAGCCTTGCCTTCATGGAAAACTGACCATGAGTCATAGGCTAGGTCATATCCATGAAGAAAGGATTCAAAAGTTGCTAAATGAGTCATAGGCTAGGTCATATCCATGAAGAAAGGATTCAAAAGTTGCTAAATGATGGATATCTAGATCCATTCGACTATGAGTCATATGCAACTTGCGAGCCTTGCCTTCGTGGAAAACTGACCAACTCTCCATTTACTGGAACTGGAGAGAGCCATTAAGCTATTGGAACTCATAAATAGTGATGTATGTGGACCTATATCAATTCATGCCATTGGTGGTTACTCCTACTTTATTACCTTTATTGATGATTTCTCAAGGTATGGATATGTATACTTAATGAAGTATAAATCTGAGGCCTTTGAGAAATTCAGAGAGTATAAGAATGAGGTGGAGAACCAGATTGGAAAGAGTCTCAAGACTCTTCGATCAGATCAAGGAGGTGAGTACTTAAGTACAAAGTTTACTCAGTTCCTCAAGGACCATGGGATATTGTCCCAATGGACACCTCCTTATACACCTCAGCTCAATGGTGTGTCTGAAAGGAAAAATCATACGCTGTTAGACATGATACGATACATGATGAATTTCGTTGACCTACCCATCTCATTTTGGGGATATGCTCTAGAGACTGCAGCTTACCTTCTGAATAGAGTTCCAACTAAGTCGGTAGTGTATACACCATATGAGATATGGAAAGGGAAGAAGCCTAATTTTAAAGTTGTTAAGATTTGGGGCTGCTCTGCCCACGTTAAAAGATACAACCCCAATAAGTTGGAATCGAGGATAGAGCGGTAGAAGTTCGTGGGATACCCCAAGGAAACTTGTGGGTGCTATTTCTATCATCTCGAGGACCAAAAGTTCTTTGTAGCCAAGAAAGCAGTGTTCCTTGAGAAGGAACACATTGTTGGCGGAGATAGTGGGAGCATGATAGAGTTGAGCGAGGTTGGAGAACCAAGCTCAAGCTCCACTCTATAGCCCGAGTCTATTCAGGTACCTAACACACAAGTTCCAACTTTACGTAGGTCCGGTAGAATATTCTATCCTCCTGAGAGATATGTGAGATATATTAGAGGAGAAGATATTGAGGATATTGATCCTCAAACTTACGAAGAGGCTGTTATGAGTATAGACTCCGGGAAGTGGCAAGAAGCCATGAATTCTAAGATGGATTCTATGTACTCCAACTATTGAATCTCGGATTTTGATGATGAAACTAATTAATTATGTTTAGATGTTTAACTGCATTTTGAGTGATGCAGGTCTACTCGATCAGGATTAGACAGTTGATGCAAGAGGAATTGACGTTGCGCCGAAGGAGATCACGTTAGGATATTGGATGGCAGAACGCTTCAGACGTCGGGCATTGGGCCAAGGAGAGCAGAAATGCAATAAGGATATCGGGATTGCAAAGGTCAACCGTCGATTGGGCAACAAGCCGCAAGAGAGGACGATGCGCTGAAGAATCGGATGAAGCGCCAACCAATGACGTGCCGGGCAACAGAATGTCAATTTACGTTGTAATAATTGTCTAGATCGGAGTAGAGTTTTGGCTTGTGTGTGCAGGATTAACTACGATAATGATGAAGACATAAAGCGAAACAAAGTGCCGGAGTCAAGCGTGAAGGATTTGTTGGGAGTTCAAGAGTCCGACGGAAGTCCGAAGGTTCGTCGGGAATGCTGCCGGAACTAGCCGAGAATTAGTAGGGAGCTTGCCGAAGGGTTTTCGGAAGCTCGCGGGAAGGTACGTCAGAAGTTCACGGAGCTCGCCGAGAAAGATCATAGCTTGCCGAAGAAGCTCGTCGGAACTCGCCAAGATCAAATCGTGAAGTCTAGGAGCTTGCCGGCAGTCTGCAGAATGGTTTCCGAGAGTTTATCGGAAGACCGCCGGAAGTTCGCCGGAAGAAGTCTTGACTTGCGGACTTTGTAATAGCTTAGGAAATGTCTTTAAATTCATAGTTAGCATGTTAATTAGGGTTAGGATTAGGTGTTAATCTTATAACCCAAGTAGGGGCCAATTGGGCCCGAGTTCGGACTGGTTTGGGCCATGTTTGGAGCCCAACCAGTGAGCTGAAATAGTGTAGGTGGTGGCACCGCCCAGAACCCAAAAGGTTGGGTGGTGGAACCGCTAGACTAGGTGGTGGCACCGCCCAAAGCCTGAAGTATAAGGCGGTGGTACTGTCGGACTGGGCGGTGGCACCGCCCAGCACCCGAGCCAAGCGGTGGCACCGCTGGTCTGGGCGGTGGCACCACCCAGCACTCGAAGAGCTAGGCGGTGGCACCGCCCAGTACACTGTCAGTGTTAGAACTGATAGGCGGTGGCACCGTCACTGACAGGCGATGGCATCGCTAGTTTCGGGAACCGAAGAGAATTCAAATTTTGGAGCCCAAATTTTAATCCTCTTGAGGCCTATAAATACCCCTCAATTCTCAGCAGAGAGTACAACTTTTGAGAAGCAATAGATTGAGATAAAAGCCTTAGCAAAGTCTTTAGCAAGTCTTATTTTCAATTGCTTGAGTGTTCACCTCCTTCTTTCTCGTTGAAAATTTGTAAGAGCGTGAACCACTTGTAAAAGGTTGTAAGAGGGGTATTTGTCCTTCCCCTTCAAAGTGATTTGCTAGTGGAAGTTGGGAGCCTCATCGAAGAAGGCTTCGCAAGTGGATGTAGGTCATTTTGACCGAACCACTTTAAAATTGGCGTGTTATTTGGTTTGCATTTACTTATTGCTATTTACCTTACCGCAAACCTTCATACGTGCTTTACTTACTCATTACTTTTGCTGCACACCTTTACAAATACGCTTTCAAGTTAAGCACTTCCGAGTTCGGTTTTTATCATACGAAAGATTTTCCAAACCGACGTTTTGATCCACTGCACTAATTCACCCCCTCCTCTTAGTGCTGCTCCAATCCTAACAATTGGTATTAGAGCCTGGTATTTCTCATTTCGGATTTATACCCGAGAGAAATGGCTCTTCATGGCTTTCAAGAGGGCTTTTTGGTTGTTCGTCCATTGTTGTTTAACAGATTGGACTACACTTATTGGAAAACTCGAATGAGAGTTTTCTTGATTTCTATGAATTTGGATTTATGGAATATTGTTGAAAATGATTTTTAACTTCCCTCTAAACCAATGAATGAATGGTCGGATTTGGAGAAGAAGTATTTTTCTTTAAACGCAAAGGCTATGAATGCCTTATTTTGCGCTTTGGACAAAAATGAGTTCAATTGGATTTCTATGTGTGAAACGGCTTTTGATATTTGGCGAACACTTGAAATTGTTAGGATCGGAGCGGCACTAAGAGGAGGGGGTGAATTAGTGCAGCGGATTAAAACGTCGGTTTTGGAAACTTGAAAGCGTGTTTGTAAATGTGTGCAGCAAAAGTAATAAGGAAGTAAAGCACGTATGAAGGTTTGCAGTAAGGTAAAGTGCAATAAATAAATGTAAACCAGTGAACACGCCAATTTTAAAGTGGTTCGGTCAAAATGACCTACATCCACTTGCGAAGCCTTCTTCGATGAGGCTCCCAACTTCCACTAGCAAATCACTTTGAAGGAGAAGGACAAATACCCCTCTTACAACTTTTTACAAGTGGTTCACACTCTTACAAAGTTTCAATGAGAAAGAAGGAGGTGAACACTCAAGCAATTGAAAACTAGACTTGCTAAAGACTTTGCTAAGGCTTTTTTCTCAATCTATTGCTTCTCAAAAGTTGTTATCTCAGCTGAGAATAGAGGGGTATTTATAGGCCTCAAGAGGATTCAAATTTGGGCTCCAAAATTTGAATTCTCTTCGGTTCCCGAAGCTAGCGGTGCCACCGCCTGTCAGTGGCGATGCCACCGCCTGTCAGTTGTGACACTGACAGTGTACTGGGCGGTGCCACCGCCCAGTCCAGCGGTGCCACCGCCTGGCTCTCGGGTGCTGGGCGGTGCCACCGCTCAGACCGGCGGTGCCACTGCCTGGCTCTCGGGTGCTGGGCGGTGCCACCGCCCAGACCGGCGATGCCACCGCTTGGCTATTTCAGCTCACTGGTTGGGCTCCAAACTTGGCCCAAACCAGTCCGAACTCGGGCCCAATTGGCCCCTACTTGAGTTATAAGATTAACACCTAACCCTAACCCTAATTAACATGCTAACTACGAATTTAAAGACATTTCTTAAGCTATTACAAAGTCCGCAAGTCAAGACTTCTTCCGGTGAACTTCCGGCGGTCTTCCGATAAACTCTCGGAAACCATTCTGCGGACCCCCGGCAAGCTCCGAGACTTCACGATTTGATCTTGGCGAGTTCCGACGAGCTTCTTCGACAAGCTATGATCTTTCTCGGTGAGCTCTGCGAACTTCCGACGAACCTTCCGGCGAGTTTCCGAAAACCTATCGGCAAGCTCCCTACTCATTCTCGGCTAGTTCCGACAGCATTCCCGACGAACATTCGGACTTCCGTCGAACTCTCGAACTCCCAACGAATCCTTCGCGCTTGACTCCGACACTTTGTTTTGCTTTATGTCTTCATCGTTATCGTAGTTAATCCTGCACACACAAGCCAAAACTCTACTCCGATCTAGATAATTATTACAACGCGAATTGACATTCTATTGCCCGGCACGTCATTTGTTGGCGCTTCGTCTGATTCTTCAGTGCATCGTCCACTCTTGCGGGTTGTTGCCCAATCGGCGGTTGACCTCCGCAACCCCGATATCCTTGGTGCAATTCCGCTCTCCTTGGCCCGATGCCCAACGTCCGAAGCGTTCTACCGTCCAATCTCCTAACGTGATCTCCTCCGGCGCAACGTCAATTCTTCCTGCGTCAACTGTCTAATCTTGATCGAGTAGACCTGCATCACTCAAAATGCAGTTAAACATCTAAACACAATCAATTAGTTTCATCATCAAAATCCGAGATTCAACAATCTCCCCCTTTTTGATGATGACAACTAATTGATGACTACCGGAGTTAACCTTAACTCCCCGGAGTTTAAACAAACTCCCCCTATCAATATGCCATTGATAGAACACTTGGATTATCCCAAATCCAAGCAACATTCATCACATGTTATGAAAAACATTTAAACCATCATGCAAATATATAAAATATTCAATTCAATGCATGAAGTCATCAATATACTTCTCCCCCTATGTCATCAACAAAAAGGAGAAGTAGCTCTAGCTATTTTAAAAGATATTCAAGTTTTTGTAACGTGAAGCTAGATTTTCATCACAACATATAAGCATAAAAGCATAGTAAGATTCTTAAGTTCAATCATGGCAATTCAACACTTGCTTCTTGTGCAAGATTGCACTTTGCTTTTCTTTGCATGTTCTAACTAGCAAAAGCTTTCTCCCCTTTGTTTTTGTCGAAAAGAAGGGAAGAGTACAAGCTAGCCAGCGTTTACCTTGAGCTAGCAATCTTTCACGATATGCAAGTTTTACTACATACAAGCTAGCAAATTTAAAGATGTGCAAGTTTTAGCATATTTGCTTTTCTTGAGATAAGCAAGATAGCACTTTTGCCGTTTTTGTTTCTTAAGATAGGCAAGCTTGTGATGTTGAAGATAGCAAACTCTTTCTTCTCTTTTGAGAAGTGTCATTTTTGCTTCCTTAGCAAAATGCCAAACTAGTAAGAGATAATGTTTTACATGAGGCAAGCAAACAATTTGGCAAGAGCTACATTTGCATCTTCTCTTTAGATGTGCAAGAAAGTAAGCAAGTTTTTATATTTTCTTGTCTTGTGCAAGTTAGCTAATTTCTCTTTGAGATGACCCTTTACATTAATTCAAGATAGCACATTAGCAACCCTTTCTCCCCCTTTGTCATTGGCAAAAAGAAAGGAAGATTCAAGTCATGAATATCAAAATAATAATTTTATCAAGAATATTTCATCATTGCGTGCATCATTATCATACGTTAAAGTATTGCATGCATAATACCAAATCATCAAATTCATCAAAATCTCAACATTACTTTAAAGATATTCAAAATGGTATACATAGATTTATCATAGATTTATCATAAGATATTCAAAATGATATTCATAATTTTCAATCATCACATAAGGCATTTAAAGAATTTTTGAAACATAGGAGAATGATTAATTTAAGTATGCAATGTTTCAATCAAATTCAAGTCATAAATACCAATACTTTCATATTGTGAGTATCAATTCATGAATACCAAAAGATATTATTTGTGATTCCAATTTTGCAAGATCAAGATGATGATTTAGATAAAACTTATTCAAATCAAATCGTTAACTTGAAACTCATAATCAAGTCATCAAAATCAATTTCAAGATTCACAAAATATCATGAAATCATTAATCTCGATCAGATGGGAAAATTTTTTTTAAGTAATTCTTTTTCATCTAAGCATGCCTTAGTCTTTATATGCCAAATCAAGATAAGTATGAAAGTTCAAGACATAAAGGCAAAATCTTATAAAACAACTCATCAAGCAAGATTTTAAACATCTATTCTCAAGCCATATAAAGAGTAAGTCAAGGATTCAATTATCTCATGTCATGAATTCCAATAGGCATCTCAAATTATCAACATCACATTAAAAAGATATTTCAAAAAGATATATCGATAAGTGATTCATTTGTATTATTTCATTCATTCGGAAGATTCTCCTCTTTGGTAAATAAATCTAGAAGAACAATATGAATTAAGGGAGATATAACATGATTGAAGCATTGAACATGATTCATATTTAAAATGTGTCTCATGTCATAAGTATGAATCAAGCATTTGTGAAATCCGAAATCATCCTCAAAGTCACATTCAATAAATTCATATATGACAAGCATAGATTTATTAAAAAGTCGATAAGATAGAGGATCGCATTTCGTTTTTATAAATTTCTATTCATGTGATTTGCTTCTTATAAGCATGCCTTTACCTTTAATGAAACAAGTGTCAACATTTAAGACGGAAACGTAAATTTCATAAAACAAATCATCAAGCATGATTCCATGATAACATCCTTTTAATATCTTGATATTCATCATCAAGTATGATTTCAAAAAGTATGTTCAAGAGAAATCATTAAGACCAAATGTATGATACACTCATTTATTTTCAAAATATTCATCATGTTTAATTTTATGAGATTCACAAGATTGGTAAAATAAATTCATTAATCTTAATAGGATAGAAAATTCATTTCCATTTCATACAATTGATTTCATGTGAGGGTATTCAAGTCTTTTGTGAAAACATGTATCATCATTTAAAATTGAAAGTATAAGATTTATTACAATAAAGATCAATAAGGCACTTTCATTTTGATAAAAATCAATAATACATAAATCACAAGATTCATCATCATATTTTCAAATTGCACAATTTCAAAACTATATCTTTCATTTTTCATGCATGATACAAATAAATCAATCATCATTATGAGCATATTATACATGATATTCAAGCATTCATGATACATTATTTTGGCAACATGATCATAGCTTTTCAAATGATGGTATCTAAATGTCAAAGTTCATTACATCCTATCATGTATGATAATTAACTTCTCATTTGTATTTCATGCATAATTTCATTTCATCATATTAGGAATATCAAGAAGAATTAATTGGATGATGAGATGAATATTTTCATGAACACAAGCAATTGCATAAAAATCATATCATGAAGGATTAGAATATGTGTATACCAAAAGGCATGATTTCTTTTTGAAGAACCTCCTTATAAATAATCAAAAGAAAATCTTAGGAGATTGATTAAAGAAAAATCTTGATTCATTAAAAAATTTCATATATCAAATATCGAGAAATCAAGATAATGATTCATAAAAAATATCACAAGTAATATTCAAGAGAAGATTCATCATTCATTTTCAATTCATTCAATTTGTCAAATCAACATTTCTTGGGTATGCATGATATCAAAACATGGTTTCAAATCTTCAACATATAATATGTATAAATTTAAAAATCGAAGGGAGAAGGAAAAGAATTCAAAGATACAAAGATTTCAACCATCTCATAAACAAATGAAGGATCTATTCATGAATCCAAAATTCTATGAATCATTTCGACAAATCTCCTTTTAAATAATCAAAATGATCGTCAAAGGAAATCTCATGTTATTCGAAGAAATCAAGATCATGATTTTGATAAAACTCATTTCAAATTTAAATCATCAAAATCATTTTTAAGGTTCACAAAATTCATAACATAAATAGATTCATGATTTCATTGATAATATATTTTTCCCCTTTTTTAAGTGTTTCATTTTAAGTGATTGATTTCGTGTTAGCATGCTTTTTCATTTATGTCAAATAAAAACATGCATCAACGTTTAGGATCGAAAAATGAATTTCGTCATAAAACCATCAAGACCAATAAATCACAAAAATCATCATGTATAACTTTAAAATTTTATACATAAAATTGTTATATCATGGTATCACAACTTTAATATTTTCATTACAACATTAAGCAAGGTTTCATTGAACATAATTTTGAATGATTCTTATAGATACCTAAAACTTCTTTAGTTTTAATTTATATGATTGATTTTATAATAGCATGCTCAAATTTTTGTTCTTGTGTCAAAACCATACATCATGTTTGAAAAACAAAGATAATGTACATAAAAAATATCAAGCATTTCATACAAAAGCCATGCATCTTCATTGAAAAGCAATATGAAAATCATCAAAATACACATTCTTGCTTCTCAAGCACATATATAAGATTAATCTCACTAGGCTTACAATCATTAGATTTATATCTAACTTTTTATTCCATTAACATAAAACATGCAATTTTCAAGAAAAATAATTATTAAAAAAAGAAAATGCATAATGGAAAACATCAAGTAATTTCAAAATAAATTAAGGGAGTTGAGTTACTTACCTTGTAGTCGAAGCCCGTCAAAGCCCAATTCGCCGTTTCACCTTTGGAAGTTCTTGATTCATCCTTGGTTGCCTTCCTCTTCTTTGGCCTCTTCCTCCGTTAAAGTTCATTGTTTATTTTAGATTTTTGTTTAATGAACTTATTAAGATTTAGTGTTCGAAGTTCAAGTTCATCATTGTCCCATCACTTAAGTCATTGCTCAAGTGGTATTCATTTGTCCGGAGTTCCAAATCCTTCCTATTCTTTGGAAGGTGGTTCAAGTGCTCATCGGGTTCAAAATGTTCCAAAAGTGTCATTTCATAGGTCATTAGTGACCCGATTAATTCTTCTAATGGAAAATCATTTAAATTTTTTATCTCTTGTATTGCAGTTATTTTAGGATCCCACCTTTTTGGAAGGGATCTTAAGATCTTACTTACGAAATCAAAATTCGAAAAAGATTTACCAAGAACTCTTAGATTATTGACGACATCCGTGAAACGGGTGTACATATCGCCTATAGTCTCGCTTGGTTGCATTCGAAAAAGCTCAAATCATGCAATAAAATGTTAACTTTCGAGTCTTTGACTCTACTAGTTCCCTCGTGTGTGATTTCAAGTGTTCGCCAAATATCAAAAGCTGTTTCGCACATAGAAATCCGATTGAACTCATTTTTGTCCAAAGCGCAAAATAAGGCATTCATAGCCTTTGCGTTTAAAGAAAAATACTTCTTCTCCAAATCCGACCATTCGTTCATCGGTTTAGAGGGAAGTTGAAAACCATTTTCAACAATATTCCATAAATCCAAATTCATAGAAATCAAGAAAACTCTCATTCAAGTTTTCCAATAAGTGTAGTCCAATCCGTTAAACAACGGTGGACGAAAAACCGAAAAGCCCTCTTGAAAGCCATGAAGAGCCATTTCTATCGGGTGTAAATCCGAAATGAGAAATACCGGGCTCTGATACCAATTGTTAGGATCGGAGCGGCACTAAGAGGGGGGGGGTGAATTAGTGCAGCGGATTAAAACGTTGGTTTTGGAAACTTTTTCGTACGATAAAAACCGAACTCGGAAGTGCTTAACTTGAAAGCGTGTTCGTAAATGTGTGCAGCAAAAGTAATAAGGAAGTAAAGCACGTATGAAGGTTTGCAGTAAGGTAAAGTGCAATAAATAAATGCAAACCAGTGAACACGCCAATTTTAAAGTGGTTCGGTCAAAATGACCTACATCCACTTGCGAAGCCTTCTTCGATGGGGCTCCCAACTTTCACTAGCAAATCACTTTGAAGGGGAAGGACAAATACCCCTCTTACAACTTTTTACAAGTTGTTCACACTCTTACAAAGTTTCAACGAGAAAGAAGGAGGTGAACACTCAAGCAATTGAAAACTAGACTTGTTAAAGACTTTGCTAAGGCTTTTTTCTCAATCTATTGCTTCTCAAAAGTTGTTATCTCAACTGAGAATAGAGGGGTATTTATAGGCCTCAAGAGGATTCAAATTTGGGCTCCAAAATTTGAATTCTCTTCGGTTCCCGAAGCTAGCGGTGCCACCGCTTGTCAGTGGCGGTGCCACCGCCTGTCAGTGGCGGTGCCACCTCCTGGCTCTCGGGTGCTGGGCGGTGCCACCGCCCAGACTGGCGGTGCCACCGCCCAGACTGGCGGTGCTGTCGCTTGGCTCTCGGGTGATGGGCGGTGCCACCGCCCAAACCGGTGGTGCCACCGCTTGGCTATTTCAGCTCACTGGTTGGGCTCCAAACTTGGCCCAAACCAGTCCGAACTCGGGCCCAATTGGCCCCTACTTGGGTTATAAGATTAACACCTAATCCTAACCCTAATTAACATGCTAACTACGAATTTAAAGATATTTCCTAAGCTATTACAAAGTCCGCAAGTCAAGACTTCTTCCGGTGAACTTCCGGCGGTCTTCCGATAAACTCTCGGAAACTATTCTGCGGACCCCCGGCAAGCTCCGAGACTTCACGATTTGATCTTGGCGAGTTCCGACGAGCTGCTTCGGCAAGCTATGATCTTTCTCGGTGAGCTCTGCGAACTTCCGATGAATCTTCCGGCGAGCTTCCGAAAACCCATCGGCAAGCTCCCTACTCATTCTCGGCTAGTTCCGACAGCATTCCCGACGAACATCGAACTCCCATCGAATCCTTCACGCTTGACTCCGGCACTTTGTTTTGCTTTATGTCTTCATCATTATCGTAGTTAATCCTGCACACACAAGCCAAAACTCTACTCCGATCTAGACAATTATTACAACGCGAATTGACATTCTGTTGCCCGGCACGTCATTGGTTGGCGCTTCGTCCGATTCTTTAGTGCATCGTCCACTCTTGCGGGTTGTTGCCCAATCGGTGGTTGACCTCCGCAACCCCGATATCCTTGGTGCAATTTCGCTCTCCTTGGCCCGATGCCCGACGTCCGAAGCATTCTACCATCCAATCTCCTAACGTGATCTCCTCCGGCGCAACGTCAATTCTTCCTGCGTCAACTGTCTAATCTTGATCGAGTAGACCTGCATCACTCAAAATACAGTTAAACATCTAAACATAATCAATTAGTGTCATCATCAAAATCCGAGATTCAACAAAAATCACGCACGAGGGAACTAGTAGAGTCAAAGACTCGAAAGTTAACATTTTATTGCATGATTATGAGCTTTTTCGAATGCAACCAAGTGAGACTATAGGCGACATGTACACCCGTTTCACGGATGTCATCAATAATCTAAGAGTTCTTGGTAAATCTTTTTCAAATTTTGATCTCGTAAGCAAGATCTTAAGATCCCTTCCAAAAAGGTGGGATCCTAAAATAACCGCAATACAAGAGATAAAAAATTTAAATGATTTTCCATTAGAAGAATTAATCGGGTCATTAATGACCTATGAAATAACACTTTTGGAACATTTTGAACCTGATGAGCACTTGAACCACCTTCCAAAGAATAGAAAGGATTTGGAACTCCGGACAAATGAATACCACTTGAATGATGACTCAAGTGATGAGGACAATGATGAACTTGAACTTCGAACACTAAATCTTAATAAGTTTATTAAACAAAAATCTAAAATAAACAATGAACTTGAATGAAGGAAGAGGCCAAAGAAGAGGAAGGCAACTAAGGATGAATCAAGAATTTCCAAAGGTGAAACGACGAATTGGGCTTTGACTACAAGGTAAGTAACTCAACTCTTTTGAATTATTTTGAAATTACTTGAAGTTTTTTGTGAGTGCTTAATTTAGATAGTGGGAATAGGAAATAAAAAAATTAGTTTTCAAAAATTATATCATGTTTTTCTTTTTAGCATCTTTGAAAAATTAAAAATTTGATCATGAAAAGTATATTGCTAAGGTTTCATGCATGTTATGTTTTGAAATGTTGAATGATGTATGCAACATTAGGGATGATAATTATATGGTATGTGATAATGCTTGGGATTAATCCATGCATGTGTATCTTGATGATTTTATATCAAGTTTTTGAAGTAAATGTTGATTTGAAACTCTCATTTTAGATAAACATGTTTTTGGTTTAATCATTTTAATGATGAATTAAGATGACATTCTCATGACATATTAAGATGACATAGTGCATGTACATCTATATATGAATTTCTTGATAGTCTTTTGATGATAGATGTGATCTCATGATGTATTTGGTCTTGACGGCTTCATGACGAAACTTATGTTTCGATTTTAAATTATGATACATGTTTTCATAAAAGACTTGAATACCCTCACATGAAATCAATTGTACAAAATAGAAATGAATTTTCTATCCTATTGAGATTAATGAATTTATTTTACCAATCTTGTGAATCTCATGAAAATAAACATGATGAATATTTTGAAAATAAATGAGTGTATCATGCATTTTGTCTTAATGATTTCTCTTGAACATACTTTTTGAAATCATACTTGATGATTTGTTTTATGAAATTTACCTTTTCATCTTAAATGTAGACACTTGTTTTATTAAAGGTAAAGGCATGCTTATAAGAAGCAAATCACATGAATAAAAATTTATAAAAACGAAATGCCATCCTCTATCTTATTGACTTTTCAATAAATCTATGCTTGTCATGTATGAATTTATTAAATGTGACTTTGAGGATGATTTCGGATTACACAAATGCTTGATTCATACTTATGACATGAGACACATTTTAAATATGAATCATGTTCAATGCTTCAATCATGTTATATCTCCCTTAATTCATTTTTTTCTCCTAGATTTATTTACCAAAGAGGAGAATCTTCCGAATGAATGAAATGATACAAATGAATCACTTATCGATATATCTTTTTGAAATATCTTTTTAATAATTTGAGACGCCTGTTGGAATTCATGACATGAGATAATTGAATCCTTGACTTACTCTTTATATGGCTTGAAAATAGATGTTTAAAATCTTGCTTGATGAGTTATTTTATAATATTTTGCCTTTACGTCTTGAACTTTCATGCTTATCTTGATTTGGCATATAAAGACTAAGGCATGCTTAGATGAAAAAGAATCACTTAAAAAATACTTTTCCCATTTGATCGATATTAATGATTTCATGATATTTTGTGAATCTCGAAATTGATTTTGATGACTTGATTATGAGTTTCAAGTTAATGATTTGATTTGAATGAATTTTATCTAAATCATAATCTTGATCTTGCAAAATTGGAATCACAAATAATATCTTTTGGTATTCATGAATTGATACTAACAATATGAAAGTATTGGTATTCATGACTTGAATTTGATTGAAACATTGCATGCTTAAATTAATCATTCTCCTATGTTTCAAAAATTCTTTAAATGCCTTATGTGATGATTGAAAATTAATTTGCTTTATGATAAATCTATGTATACCATTTTGAATCTCTTGAAAGTAATGTTGAGATTTTGATGAATTTGACGATTTGAATTTGAATGAGTTTGTATTCGAATTATGATCTTGACTTCTTGGATTTACTACTTGAGATTTTTTTTAATCACAATCTCTTCTTTATATACCTATAATTTTTGTTATTTATAAAAAGGAGAGATTTGATAAAATGAATCATTATTGACTTAATGTTCGGTATCATGTGAGATGATTTTATATTTTGTGCATGATGAGTTATAGTGATGATTGAAACAATGATTGAAATGATATATATGATGATTTGGTATTATGCATGCAATAATGATGCACGCAATGATGAAATATTCATGATAAAATTATTATTTTGATATTCATGACTTGAATCTTCCTTTCTTTTTACCAATGACAAAGGGAGAGAAAGAGTTGCTAATGTGCTATCTTGAATTGATGTAAAGGAAAAATTAGCTAGCTTGCACAAGTCAAGAAAATGCAAAAACTTGCTTACTTTCTTGCACATCTAAAGAAAAGATACAAATGTAACACTTGCCAAATTGTTTGCTTGCCTCATGTAAAACATGATCCCTTACTAGTTTGGCATTTTGCTAAGGAAGCAAAAATGATACTTCTCAAAAGAGAAGAAAGAGCTTGCTTTCTTGAACATCTTGAATTTGCTAGCTAGAATGATGTACAATTTGCTATCTTGAACATTACAAAGAAATGCTATCATGCACATCGCAAAGAAAAGCAAATATGCCAACTTACACATCTTTAAATTTGCTAGCTTGTATGTAGTAAAACTTGCATATCGTAAAAGTTGCTAGCTTGTAGAGAAGCAAAGAATTGCTATCTCGAAAGAAGCAAAAAATGCAAAACTTAGAAAACTTGCAATATAATTGCTCTTGCCATGCTTTGTATAAAAAATAGGTTGATATCCTTAAAAGTATTACATTAATTTTTTTTTTAGTATCGCAATGTATCACATGTATTGCAAATTGAAAATTTTGAGACTATTATCATATCATGTTTAACAATTGATATCTTTCATGACATGATTTCTTTGCATTTTTGTCTTGTATGTATCATGTGATGATTGAAATATTGATTGATGCAAATTTATAATTTATGTAAAAGTCTAAATCATTGGTTCCTCTTCTTCTTTTCGGCAATGATATAGGGGGAGAAAGATTGCTAGCTTAAGGTAAATGATGGGTAGCTTGTACTCTTCCCTTCTTTTCGACAAAAACAAAGGGGAGAAAGCTTTTGCTAGTTAGAACATGCAAAGAAAAGCAAAGTGCAATCTTGCACAAGAAGCAAGTGTTGAATTGCCATGACTGAACTTAAGAATCTTACTATGCTTTTGTGCTTATATGTTGTGATGAAAATCTAGCTTCATGTTACAAAAACTTGAATATCTTTTAAAATAGCTAGAGCTACATCTCCTTTTGTTGACGACATAGGGGGAGAAGTATATTGATGACTTCATGCATTAAATTAAATAATTTATATATATTTGCATGATGGTTTAAATGTTTTTCATAACATGTGATGAATGTTGCTTGGATTTGGGATAACCCAAGTGTTCTATCAATGGCATATTGATAGGGGGAGTTTGGTTAAACTCCGGGGAGTTAAAGTTAACTCCGATAGTCATCAATTAGTTGTCATCATCGAAAAGGGGGAGAATGTTGAATCTCGGATTTTGATGATGAAACTAATTAATTGTGTTTAGATGTTTAACTGCATTTTGAGTGATGCAGGTCTACTCGATCAGGATTAGATAGTTGACGCAGGAGGAATTGACGTTGTGCTAGAGGAGATCACGTCAGGATATTGGACGGCAGAATGCTTCAGACATCGGGCATTGGGCCAAGGAGAGCGGAATTGCACTAAGGATATCGGGATTGCGAAGGTCAACCGCCGATTGGGCAACAAGCTGCAAGAGAGGAGAATGCGCTGAAGAATTGTATGAAGCGCCAACCAATGACGTGCCGGGCAACAGAATGTCAATTTGCCTTATAATAATTGTCTAGATCGGAGTAGAGTTTTGGCTTGTGTGTGCAGGATTAACTACGATAACGATGAAGACATAAAGCGAAACAAAGTGCCGGAGTTAAGCGCGAAGGATTCGTTGGGAGTTTGAGAGTCCAACGGAAGTCCGAAGGTTCATCGGGAATGCTGCCGGAACTAGCCGAGAATGAGTAGGGAGCTTGCCGAAGGGTTTTCGGAAGCTCGCCGGAAGGTACATCGGAAGTTCGCGGAGCTCGCCAAGAAAGATCATAGCTTGCCGAAGAAGCTTGTCGGAACTCACCAAGATCAAATTGTGAAGTCTAAGAACTTGCCGGCAGTCCGTAGAATGGTTTCTAAGAGTTTATCGGAAGACCGTCGGAAGTTCACCGAAAGAAGTTTTAACTTGCGAACTTTATAATAGCTTAGGAAATGTCTTTAAATTCATAGTTAGCATATTAATTAGGGTTAGGATTAGGTGTTAATCTTATAACACAAGTAGGGGCCAATTGGGCCCAAGTTCGGACTGGTTTGGGCCAAGTTTAGAGCCCAACCAGTGAGCTGAAATAGTGTAGGCGATGGCACCACCCAGAACCCGAAAGGTTGGGCGGTGGAACCGCCAGACTAGGCGGTGGCACCGCCCAAAGCCTGAAGTATCAAGCGATGGTACCGCTGGTCTAGGCGGTGGCACTGCCCAGCACCCGAAGAGCTAGGCGGTAGCACCGTTGGACTGGGCGGTGGCACCGCCCAGTACACTATCAATGTCAGAACTGATAGGCGGTGGCACCGCCACTGAGAGGCGATGACACTGCTAGCTTCGGGAACCGAAGAGAATTCAAATTTTGGAGCCCAAATTTGAATTCTCTTGAGGCCTATAAATACCCCTCAATTCTCAACAGAGATTACAACTTTTGAGAAGCAATAGATTGAGATAAAAGCCTTAGCAAAGTCTTTAGCAAGTCTTATTTTCAATTGCTTGAGTGTTCACCTCCTTCTTTCTCGTTGAAAAAAAAAAAAAAAAAAAAAAAAAAAAAAAAAAAAAAAAAAAAAAAAAAAAAAAAAAAAAAAAAAAAAAAAAAAAAAAAAAAAAAAAAAAAAAAAAAAAAAAAAAAAAAAAAAAAAAAAAAAAAAAAAAAAAAAAAAAAAAAAAAAAAAAAAAAAAAAAAAAAAAAAAAAAAAAAAAAAAAAAAAAAAAAAAAAAAAAAAAAAAAAAAAAAAAAAAAAAAAAAAAAAAAAAAAAAAAAAAAAAAAAAAAAAAAAAAAAAAAAAAAAAAAAAAAAAAAAAAAAAAAAAAAAAAAAAAAAAAAAAAAAAAAAAAAAAAAAAAAAAAAAAAAAAAAAAAAAAAAAAAAAAAAAAAAAAAAAAAAAAAAAAAAAAAAAAAAAAAAAAAAAAAAAAAAAAAAAAAAAAAAAAAAAAAAAAAAAAAAAAAAAAAAAAAAAAAAAAAAAAAAAAAAAAAAAAAAAAAAAAAAAAAAAAAAAAAAAAAAAAAAAAAAAAAAAAAAAAAAAAAAAAAAAAAAAAAAAAAAAAAAAAAAAAAAAAAAAAAAAAAAAAAAAAAAAAAAAAAAAAAAAAAAAAAAAAAAAAAAAAAAAAAAAAAAAAAAAAAAAAAAAAAAAAAAAAAAAAAAAAAAAAAAAAAAAAAAAAAAAAAAAAAAAAAAAAAAAAAAAAAAAAAAAAAAAAAAAAAAAAAAAAAAAAAAAAAAAAAAAAAAAAAAAAAAAAAAAAAAAAAAAAAAAAAAAAAAAAAAAAAAAAAAAAAAAAAAAAAAAAAAAAAAAAAAAAAAAAAAAAAAAAAAAAAAAAAAAAAAAAAAAAAAAAAAAAAAAAAAAAAAAAAAAAAAAAAAAAAAAAAAAAAAAAAAAAAAAAAAAAAAAAAAAAAAAAAAAAAAAAAAAAAAAAAAAAAAAAAAAAAAAAAAAAAAAAAAAAAAAAAAAAAAAAAAAAAAAAAAAAAAAAAAAAAAAAAAAAAAAAAAAAAAAAAAAAAAAAAAAAAAAAAAAAAAAAAAAAAAAAAAAAAAAAAAAAAAAAAAAAAAAAAAAAAAAAAAAAAAAAAAAAAAAAAAAAAAAAAAAAAAAAAAAAAAAAAAAAAAAAAAAAAAAAAAAAAAAAAAAAAAAAAAAAAAAAAAAAAAAAAAAAAAAAAAAAAAAAAAAAAAAAAAAAAAAAAAAAAAAAAAAAAAAAAAAAAAAAAAAAAAAAAAAAAAAAAAAAAAAAAAAAAAAAAAAAAAAAAAAAAAAAAAAAAAAAAAAAAAAAAAAAAAAAAAAAAAAAAAAAAAAAAAAAAAAAAAAAAAAAAAAAAAAAAAAAAAAAAAAAAAAAAAAAAAAAAAAAAAAAAAAAAAAAAAAAAAAAAAAAAAAAAAAAAAAAAAAAAAAAAAAAAAAAAAAAAAAAAAAAAAAAAAAAAAAAAAAAAAAAAAAAAAAAAAAAAAAAAAAAAAAAAAAAAAAAAAAAAAAAAAAAAAAAAAAAAAAAAAAAAAAAAAAAAAAAAAAAAAAAAAAAAAAAAAAAAAAAAATTTGTAAGAGCGTGAACCACTTGTAAAAGGTTGTAAGAGGGGTGTTTGTCCTTCCCCTTTAAAGTGATTTGCTAGTGAAAGTTGGGAGCCTCATCGAAGAAGGCTTCGCAAGTGGATGTAGGTCATTTTGATCGAACCACTTTAAAATTGGCGTGTTCTTTGGTTTGCATTTACTTATTACTATTTATCTTATTGTAAACCTTCATACGTGCTTTACTTCCTCATTACTTTTGCTGCACACCTTTACAAATACGCTTTCAAGTTAAGCACTTCCGAGTTCAGTTTTTATCGTATGAAAGATTTTCCAAAACCGACGTTTTAATCCGCTGCACTAATTCACCCCCTCCTCTTAGTGCCGCTCCAATCCTAACACCAACAAGGTTTGGTACCTAGTTGATGCGCCCGAAGGTATTGTACCCATTGGTTGCAAGTGGATCTTTAAGAAAGAGATCGGAATAGATGGAAAGGTAGAGACCTATAAAGCAAGGCTAGTGGCTAAGGGGTATCGTCAAAGACAATGTGTTGACTATGACAAAACCTTCTCACTCGTAGCAATGCTAAAATCCATCCGAATTCTATTGGTTGTTGTAGCACACTATGATTATGAGATCTGGCAGATGGATGTGAAAACTACATTCCTCAATGAGAACCTCGATGAGGAGGTGTATATGACACAACCTAAGGGATTCGTGTCTAAGGACTGCCCAGATAAGGTGTGCAGGTTGCTTAGATCCATTTATGAACTAAAGCAAGCTTCTTGAAATTGGAACATAAGATTTGATGAGGCAATCAGATCTTATGATTTCATTAAGAATGAAGATGAGCCTTGTGTGTACAGGAAGGTAAGTGGGAGCATTATTACCTTTTTGGTGTTATATATGAATGACATCTTGAGTAAAGGCTTGGTTATCTAGACACTTCTCCATGAAGGACTTAGGGGAAGCATCCTATGTCTTGGGGATTCGGATCTATAGAGATAAATCTAAGAGGATGCTTGCTTGTCCCAATTCAGATACATAGAAACCATTGTCAAAAGGTTTGGCATGAAAAATTCTAAGAGAGGTCTCATACCGATGAGACATGGGATATCGCTTTCTAGGAGTATGTCCCCAAAGACTCCAGAAGAAAGGGCAAACATGGATATGATACCTTATGCCTCGGTGATAGGGTCTATCATGTACGCCATGCTATGTACTAGGCCTGATATAGCACATACTCTGAGTGTCACGAGCAGGTATTAGGCGGATCCAAGTTTGGAGCACTGGAAAGTAGTAAAGTTTATCTTTAAGTACTTGAGAAGGACTAAGGATATTTTACTAGTATATGGAGGTAGTAGCCTCAAGGTTAAAGGCTACACAGACTTAAGTTTTTAGTCTGATGTCGATGATAACAAGTTGAATTCGGGGTATGTGTACACCTTGAATGGAGGAGCAGTATGCTGGAAGAGTTTCAAGCAAGATACTACTGTTGACTCGACCACAAAGGCCGAATACATTGCTGCAGTAGATGCAGCAAAAAAGAGAGTCTGGATGAAGAAGTTCATCACAAATTTGGGAGTCATGCCAGATAGCGAGGAGCCGATTTCCTTATATTGCGACAATAATGGGGTGATTGCTCAAGCGAAGGAACCCAGGTCTCATAAGAAATCTAAGCATGTTCTGAGGAGGTTCCACCTTATTAGAGAGATCGTAACCCGAGGAGATGTAGTAGTGGAAAGAGTTCCATCCGAAGATAACATTGCAGATCCACTGACAAAGCCGTTGTCTCAGATTGTTTTTGAGCGTCACAAGGGTCTGATAGGGATCAGACACATAGGTGATTGACTTTAGGTCAAGTGGGAGATTGCTAGTCATAGGTGCCCAATAAGTCAATCACGTGAGTGATGACACGTGTGACTTGACACGGAATCTTTTTACTTATTATATTTTGACATTTATCACTTTATATTGTCTATTGCATATATATATATATATATATATATATATATATATATATATATATATATATATATATATATATATATATATATATATATATATATATATATATATATATATATATATATATATATTGTGATGTCCTTGGATCCGTGCAATGAGAATCGAATCATGGTGAGATCACGATAATGAGACTGATTCACCTTTAAACACAGATCTTAAATAATTCTGGTCATAGGTTACTTGAGAGGGACATCGTGATAACCGAACAGATTGGTGTGCTGTATACCCATCTATATGATGGATGCAGTTGGTCTCATAGCTGCTCATGTGGGGACACTAGGGATACAGTACAAGTGCTCATTGGAGAATGAGTTCATTGATTGATCCACTTACGAAATACTGGATGGTTGATGATGCCTTATTGTCAAACAGCGATTCCGTAGTCCTAGTGGTGTATATGGTCTTTAGACTTGAGACACCAAGGATGTCCTGTATGAGTGCTCCACTCTTTGATACCAGACTTATAGGTTTGGATGTCCCAGATCTAGTACAACTGGTCATTGGGAGTAGCAGTCGACCTTACGAGGGCTATTGAGTGTCGATAGAGGATCATCCACTCTCGGCATCATGAGAGGAATATCCCATATGTTCTTGCTCAGACAAATCCTTGGCCAGGGTCATTCAGGTTGAGAGAGAAAGAGTTCTCCGGGAGAATCCGATTAAAGCGAGACTCGAGTAGAAACTGTATGGGTCTGATAGTACCATGCCCGATATACGGTCTCTGGGATATTAGATGGATGGGAGATTATAGGTACGCGGTAATTAAGGATAGATAGGTCCAATGGATTGGATTCCCTTGTATTGTCTGGGGACTATGGTTTAGTGGTCTAATACGTCCGTAGTCGATGAGTCGAGTGAATTGTTACAGAGATAATAATTCACTGAGCCAGAAGGAGTTCTGACAGTTATGACTCATGGCCAGCTCGATATTGGGCCTAAAGGGTCACACACATATGGTAGGCATTGCGATGAGTAAAGGTTCGGATATGAGATATCCGTCGGAGCCCCTATCTTATTGGATATCCAATAAGCCCCTGAATTATTGGATCCCATGGACGAGATCCAATAAGAGCCCATGAGAGATTATTGGATAGAGATCCACTAATCTAAAAGGCTTGGGTAATTAGATGTAGATCCAATACCCACTAGGGGAGGATCCATTAGGGTTTGACAGGGGGCCTCTATAAATAGGAGGGATTCGAAGCCTCATAGGCTAGAGTTTTTGTTTGCCTCTCCTATTCTCCTCCCTGTCTCCATCTCAGAGTAGACATGGAGTTTTGAGGAGCGTCGTCGCGGCCCTGCTGTGTGGATCACCGCTAGAGAGGAGGATGCTTGACCTCCTTCACCCTCTCCTAGAGATCTGCAAGGAAACAGGGATATAGGATCTCCCTATGTAACATAATCTATTTTATACACAGTTTGTTTCGTGGATTTTTGCGCACCAATCTTCGCACGACGACGAACATCTTTTTGGGAAATTGAGGATTTTGTTTTTCTTGTTCTTCCGCTGTGCATGTGATGTCGCCTCCAAGATTTCCCAACAGATATGACCGGACAACATTTGATTCAAGCTTTATAATAATTATCTAGATCGAAGTGGATTTTAAGTGTGTAGGATTAACTATGTTACCAAGGCATAAAGCAAAATGAAGTCCTAAAGTCAAGAATGAGATTTCGTTGAGAGTTTGAGAGTTCCTCGGAAGTCCGAATGTTCATTGGAAGTTCTATCGGAATTGACCGAGAACTCCAGGAACTTGCCAAAGAAACTCATCGGAACTCACCAAGAAGATCATTGTGAAGTCCAAGAGCTTGTCGGGAGTCCGCTGGAACATTGCCGAGAGATCGTCGGAAGTTCGCCGAAAGCTCACTGGAATAAACCTAGACTTACAGACTTATTTACCTTAGTGAATGTCTTAAAATTTGAAGTTAGCACATAATTGGGTTGGAATTGGGCCAACTCAAATTAGGAGCTAATTGGGCCTAAATTGGGAGTGATTTGGACTTATTGGGAGGCCTATTCAATGACACAAATGTTGGGCTAAGCGGTGGCCCTGCTAGAACAAGCAATAGAACCGCTTGTGAGTTGGAAAACTAAAAAAACTCAGTCTCCGAGGCTGTCAGGTGGTGGTACTGCCAGATTGGGTGGTGGTACCGCCCAATGATAGTGTGTCAGGTGATAGTACCACTAGACTGGGCGATGGTACTGCCTAGTGTCAGGCTGCAGGCGGTGGTACCGCTTAGTGTAGGCGGTCGTATCGCCTGTACCCGGAAGACCCGGAAGTTTAAATTTTTGGCTCCATTTTTGAAACCATTTGGGGCCTATAAATACCTCACTTGGGCAGCAAGAAAGGAGCAAGAATTCTAGATGAAAAAATTGAGTAAACCCTGCAAAAACTTTTAATTCCCTCCTCCTAGTGCTTAGAGTTGGTCCTAAGGGAGGTGTGTGAGGGAATACTTGTAAAAGAGTGACTTGTAAAGGTTTTCTCCTAAACCTGTGAAAAGGAGAAAGTGTTGTAAGAGGGTAATTGGTCTTCACCTATTAAAGGAAGACCGATAGTGGATGTCGGTGGCCTCAACAAAGGAGGAATCAGGAGTGGATGTAGGTCACGATGACCGAACCACTATAAAAATCTAGTTTACATTTCTTTTGAGCAATTTACTTTAACTGCAAGCTGCCTTACTTGTTTACTTTTTCATTACACTATTTCGTACACTTTTTGAGTTAATATCTTTCTGAATAATTTTCACCAAATGAATATTTTAAGAAATCAAAGTTTTTACTATTGCACTAATTCACCCCCTTCTCTTAGTGCCGACTCGTTCTTAACAGTTAGTATTAGAGCCATGTTATTTCTTATTATTGTATTAACACTAAAAAAAAATGATTCTTTTCGGCTTTCAAGAGGGATTTTCTATCTTTCATCCTTTCATGTTCAATGGGACGAACTACACTTATTGGAAAACTCGAATGAGAGTTTTCATGCTTTTTATGGATTTGAATTTATGGAATATTATCGAAAACGACTTTCAAAAGTCTTCTACTCTAATGAACAAATGGAAAGATTTGGAGAAGAAATCTTTTTCTTTAAATGCTAGAGTTATGAATGCTCTATCTTGTGTCTTAGATAAAAATGACTTCAATCGGATTTCTACTTGTGAAACGACTTTTGATATTTGGTACACTCTTGAAATCACACACAAAGGCACAAGTAAAGTAAAAGATTCTAAGATAAATCTTTTAATGCATGATTTTGAATTGTTTCGCATGAAACCAAGTGAAACTATTGATGACATGTACGCCCATTTTACGAATGTTGTTAATAGTTTAAAAGCTCATGGCAAATGTTTTTCGAATTTTGAACTTGTTAATAAAGTTTTCTTATCATTATCTAAAAATTGGGATTCGAAAGTAATTGCAATACAAGAGACAAAGGATTTAAATAATTTTTCACTTGAAGAACTTATCGGGTCTTTGATGACCTATGAAATGACACATGATGAACTTGAGAACTATCTTCCAAAGAAAAAGAAGGATTTTGCACTAAGAACAAAAAAAGACCACTCGAGTAAAAGCTCAAGTGATGGTGAACTTGAACTTCTCACTATTTAATTTAAAAAGTTCATAAAGCAAGAATTAAAGAACAAAAATAAACTTAAAAAGAATGCAACTACTTGCTATAAACTCAAGAAGGAGGAAGCACTCTGGGATGAATCGAGCTCATCTAAAGACAAGGAGAAAACTAACAAAGGCGAGGTGGCAAACTACGCCTTAACGGTTTTCGACGATGAGGTAATCAAAATCCTCTTAGTTTATTTTGAAATCACTTAATGTTTTTCATGAGTTATTTTTAAATTAGTTAGTAAAAATAATATATAAAAATGATCATGCTTTCTTTTTCTAGATATTTTGAAAAAATAACCATGACAATTGCATATTTTTTGAAAATACAACAAAATGTTAATCTAATGCTTGTACACATAGTAAGATTAATCTTATGTATGTGTTTTAAAGAAGCAATCATGATTATCTTGATCATTTCCATATTGTTTTTCGATGATGATGCATGGCTTTTGTATGGAAGGCTTGATGATTTTTGTGATGAACCTTGTATTTGGTTTTCAATTTTAAACATGATGTATGGTTTTGACATAAGAACAAAAATTTGAGTATGTTAATATAAAGTCAATAACACAAATTAAAACTAAAAAAGTTTAGATATCTTTAAGAATCATTCAATATTTTGCTCAATGAAACAATGTTTGATGTTTTAATGAAAATGTTAAGAGGCTTGATATCATGATTAATGAGTTTATAGTTTGAAATTGTACATGTTATACCTTGAAAACTTGAAACCATATTTTGGTATCATGCCCTAGTAATGACGTATAATGATTGTGCTTAATAAGTTTATATTTCAAAATTATGCATGATGATTTTTGTGATTCATGGCTTATTGATCTTTGTCACAATGAAAGTTGCTTTTTCGATTTTAAACATGATGGATGGTTTTCATATGAAAAACTTGAGCATACTTATATGAAATCAATCACATAAAATGAAACACATAAAAAGAAAAATATATTATCATTGGAATTAAAATGATGAATCAAATCTCTTGTTTAAAGAAGTCTTATGTTTAATGTGTTATATTTTTTTTGGTTTTGATGGTTTTTATGACGAAATTTATTTTTTTAATCTTATATGTTGATGCATGTTTTTATTTGGCATAAAAAGACAAAGGCATGCTTGTATGAAACAAACAACTTAAAATAAAACACATAAAAAGGGAATACATTTTCCATCTCTATCTTATTGATTTTTGGATAAAAGATTAATGAATCCATGTATATTATGCTTTTGTGAATCTCTTTGACTATAAAAATGAATTTGAATGAGTTTTATCGAAATCATAATTTCTCGAGATTTATAACAAGAAATCTTTTATGAATCAAGATTTTTTATTTGATCTCTTATGTTTCTCTTTGCCATTTACTAAAGAGGAAAATAATCTAATTCATGATCTTGATTTCTCGATATTTGATACTTGAAATATTTCTATGAATTAAGATCATTTTCTCCTTGTTTCTTTTTGCTATTCACCCAAAAATGAGACTTATCCTAACAAACCATGATATGCTACTTGACATCTTGAAAATTTATGACTTGAGTTTTGTTATGCATTTCTTCCCTTCTTCGTTTTTGTTTACAATGACAAAAGGGAGAAAGAAAATCGCTAGCATCTCAAGAGATTGATAAATCAATTAATATCATTTTGAATCTCTTATAATTTTGATGATTTGAATCTAAATGAGATTTTTCCAATCGAATCATGAACCTTCTCTTGATTTCTTAACTTGAGATTTTCTTTTATGAATCAAGATTCCTTACTCTTTATTTTCATATGATTCTTACATTTTGAGAAAATTTTCTATATGAATCATGTCTTTTGGTATTCACTTGATCTTATCTTTCATGATATGAATTTTATAATTCCTTGTATTCATGAAGTACATCTCATCGCCAAAATTCTTTTGATATTCTTTATGTGATGATATGAAATTATGCATGAAATACTCATGAATTTATGTTGATGCATACAAATGAGAAGTTATGATCATGCATGGTAGGATGTAATGTAATTTGACATTTTGATACCATCATAATTTGAATTGTCTATGATTTGGAATGATGCATGCAATACTATGATTTTTTACTAAAATGATGTATCATGAATGCTTGAGTATCATGTATGATATACCCATAGTGATAATTTAATTTTGGTATCATGGATAAAGTAAGGATGAAATGTAAGGTTTTGAAATTGTGCATGTTTTAATTTGAAATTATAATGATGCAAAAATATATTGAAATAATATTGATACTTTACCTTTGTCATGATTTAAAAATTATTGTAAGGGAAAAAGAATTATAAAATTATATTCTTCCATTCTTTTTGACAATGACAAAGGGAGAGAAAAGTTGCTAGTTTGCATATTATAAAGAGAAGCAAAAAGCTTGCTCATCTCAAAAGATGTAAAACTTTGCCAACTTTCATATGTGTAAAATTTGCTAGCTTGCATGTTCCAAAATTATGTAAAACTTACTAAATTTGCTAGCTTGCACAAGTCAAGAAAATACAAAAACATGCTAGCTTGTTCATCTCAAAAGAGAAGCAAAGGTTGCTAACTTGCATATTGCAAGAAGCAAAAATTGTTTTCTTGAACATTTCAAAATTACTAGTTTGCATGTTCTAAAATGTTGTAAAATTCACTAGCCTGCATGATATAGAACTTGCTATCTTGAACATCACCAAGAATTGCTATCTTGCAATCTCAAGAGAAGCAAAAGTGCTCTCTTGCCTATCTCAAGAAGTAAAACTTGCAACTTGCACATTGCTAAAGAAGCAAGAATTGCTAGCTTGCACATTTTAACAAGAGGCAAAAATGCTATATTACATTCTTTTTTGAAAACTTGCTAGCTGAAATATTACAAAGAAAAGCAAACATGCTAAACTCTACACATCTCTAAAACTTACTAACTTGCATGATGATAAAACTTGATATTATGTTTATTATGTAATGATTTGAAATTATGTCTAAACATTTACTAGTTGCACTTCTCCTTTTTGTTGATGACAAATGGGGAGAAGTTATGATGACAATCATGCATGGAATGATGTATTGAATGATTTGATTATGTATGATTTTATGATGACGTATTATAAATATTAATAATTAAATTTACTTTGACTTGAATTCAATTTGAATTTAAGAGTTCTATCAATATGACATATTGATAGGGGGAGTTTTTTTAAACTCTGAGAGTTAAGGTTAACTCCATCATCAATTGGTTATCATCATCAAAAAGGGGGAGATAGTTGAATCTTGGATTTCGATGATGAAACCAATTAATAGTGTTTATGATTTAATTTACGTTTTGAGTGACACATGAAGCTTTGATTAGGGAGAGACAATTAAAACAGGAAGATCATGTTGGGCCAAGGAAAAATATGTCAGAAGATTGGACGTCGAGCCGAAGGATCGGTCGACATATCGATAGAAGGCTTCGGGCCATGGGTTCGGGCATCGGGCCAAGAAGAGCAGAAATTATACTAGGAAATTGGAGTTACAGAGGTCAACTGGCCGATTGGGCAATAGGTCGCAAGAGAGGATGATGCGCTGAAGAATCGGACGAAACATCAAACCAATGACATGACCGGACAACACTTGATTCAAGTTTGTAATAATTGTCTATATCGAAGTAGGTTTTAAGTGTGTAGGATTAACTATGATACCTAGGCATAAAGTAAAATGAAGTCCCATAGTTAAGAACAATATTTCGTTGGGAGTTCGAGAGTTCATCGGAAGTTCTGTTAGAATTGACCGAGAAGTTGAGGAGCTTCCCAAAGAAACTCGTCGGAACTCGTCAAGAAGATCGTCGTGAAGTCCAGGAGCTTGTTAGGAGTCCGTTGGAACATTATTGAGAGATCATCAAAAGTTCGCTGGAAGCTTTCCAGAAGAAACATAGACGTACAGACTAATTTAGCTTAGTGAATGTCTTAAAATTTATAGTTAGCACATAAGTGGGTTAGAATTGGGCCAACTCAATTAGGGGCCAATTGGGCCTAAATTGGGAGTGATTTGGGCTCATTGGGAGGTGTTGAATCTCGAATTTTGATGATGAAACCAATTGATAAGTGTTTATGAATTGATTTACGTTTTGAATGACACAGGATGTTTCAATCAGGATGAGATAATTAAAGCAGGAAGAATCATGTTGGGCTGGAGGAAAACACGTTAGAAGATTGGACGTCGAGCCGGAGGAATGGTCAACGTATCGACAGAAGGCTTTAAGCCATGGATTCGGGCATTGGACTAAGAAGAGCGGATATTGTTTTAAGGATATCAGAGTTGCGGAGTCAACTGGCCGATTGGGCAATAGGCTGTAAGAGAGGACGATGCGCCGAAGAATTGGATGAAGCATCGATGGACCAATGACATATCGGACAACATGATTCATGCTTAATATTAATTGTCTAGATCGAAGTGTGTTTTAACATGTGCAAGATTAACTACGATAGTAAGACATAAAGTAAAATGAAGTCCTAGAGTCAAGAACGCGATTTCGTTGGGAGTTCGAGAGTTCGTTGGAAGTCTAGACATTCGTCGTAAGTTCTACCGGAACCAACCGAGAAGTCCTGGAGTTTGCCAAAAAAGCTCGTTGGAACTCGCCAAGAAGATCATCATGAAGTCTAGGAGCTTGTCGGATGTCCGCTGCAATATTGCCGAGAGATCGTCGGAAGTTCGCCGGAAGCTCGCCAAAAGAAACTTCATTTATGGACTTGTTTATTTTAGAAATTATCTTAGAATTCGTAGTTAGCACATAATTGGGATTGGATTTGGGCCAACCTAATTAGGGGCCAGTTGGGCCAATGTAAGGATTGTGTTGGGCCCAATGAAAGGCCCAAACAATGACCCAAGAGGTGACACCATCCTGGCACAGTCTCTGAGACTGTGTTAGGCGGTGGTACCACCCAAACATAGTCTCCGAGAGGCTGTAGGCGGTGGTACCGCCCAACACAGCCTCCCAGGCGATGGTACCACCCAATGGCAGGGTGCCAGGTGGTGGTACTACCAGACTGGGCGATGGTACCGCCAGACTAGGCTGTGGTACTGCCCAGTGCAGTGTTAGTGTCAGACTGACACTAGTGGTGGTACCACCCAACACAGGCGGTGGTACTACCCATACCTAGGAAACCCAGGATGGGAAGTTTTAGGCTCCAAGTTTGAATCAACTTGAGGCCTATAAATACCCCTCTCATCCCTAGGTAAAACATACAAGCACAAAGAATTTAAAAGTGAGAAAACGCTGTTGCAATTTTTTGAGAATCCTCCTCTTCTACTCTAAGCTTACATTTTTGTTTAAGAGAGGAGTGAGTGCTTGTAAGGGTTGTCTCCTAAACCTGTGAAAAGGAGAAGAGGGGTGTAAAAGGGTAGTTGGTTTTCGCCCATTGAAGGAAGACCGATAGTGGATGCTGGTGGTCTCGACGGAAGAGGAATCAGAGGAGTGGATGTAGGTCGATGACGACCAAACCACTATAAATCTGGTTTGCTTTTTAATTGTACAATTTACTTTAACTGCAAACTACCATACTTCATTACTCTACTTGCTTATTGCCTTCAACTCTCTTCTGTATGCTTTTAAGCTATCTTTCCGAAATCAGTTTTCATCGAACGTACGAAGAATTTTTCAGAATCGTCATGATTTTACCGCTGCACTAATTCACTCCCCTCTCTTAGTGCCGACTCTTTTCCTAACAGGAGGCCCATTCAATGACCAAAATGTTGGGCGAGGTGGTGGCATCACCAGAACAAGCGGTAGAACCGCTTGTGAGTTGGAAAACTTGAGAAACTCGATCACCGAGGCTATCAGGTGGTGGTACTACCAGACTGGGCGATGGTACCGCCAGACTAGGCTGTGGTACTGCCCAGTGCAGTGTTAGTGTCAGACTGACACTAGTGGTGGTACCACCCAACACAGGCGGTGGTACTACCCATACCTAGGAAACCCAGGATGGGAAGTTTTTAGGCTCCAAGTTTGAATCAACTTGAGGCCTATAAATACCCCTCTCATCCCTAGGTAAAACATACAAGCACAAAGAATTTAAAAGTGAGAAACGCTGTTGCAATTTTTTGAGAATCCTCCTCTTCTACTCTAAGCTTACATTTTTGTTTAAGAGAGGAGTGAGTGCTTGTAAGGGTTGTCTCCTAAACCTGTGAAAAGGAGAAGAGGGGTGTAAAAGGGTAGTTGGTTTTCGCCCATTGAAGGAAGACCGATAGTGGATGCTGGTGGTCTCGACGGAAGAGGAATCAGAGGAGTGGATGTAGGTCGATGACGACCAAACCACTATAAATCTGGTTTGCTTTTTAATTGTACAATTTACTTTAACTGCAAACTACCATACTTCATTACTCTACTTGCTTATTGCCTTCAACTCTCTTCTGTATGCTTTTAAGCTATCTTTCCGAAATCAGTTTTCATCGAACGTACGAAGAATTTTTCAGAATCGTCATGATTTTACCGCTGCACTAATTCACTCCCCTCTCTTAGTGCCGACTCTTTTCCTAACAGGAGGCCCATTCAATGACCAAAATGTTGGGCGAGGTGGTGGCATCACCAGAACAAGCGGTAGAACCGCTTGTGAGTTGGAAAACTTGAGAAACTCGATCACCGAGGCTATCAGGTGGTGGTACCGCCAGACTGGGTGGTGGTACCACCTAGTGACAATGTGTCAAGCAATAGTATCGCCAAACTAGTCGATGGTACCGCCCAATGTCAGGCTACAGGCGGTGGTACCGCCCGTACCTAGAAGACCTAGAAGTTTGAATTTTTGGCTCCATTTTTGAAATCGTTTGGGGCCTATAAATACCCCACTTGGGCAGTAAGAAAGGAGCAAGAATTATAGATGAAAAAACTGAGCAAACCCTGCCAAAACTTTTAGTTCCCTTCTCCTAGTGCTTAGAGTTGGTCTTAAAGGAGGTGTGTGATAAAATACTTGTAAAAGAGTGACTTGTAAAGGTTTTCTCCTAAACCTATGAAAAGAATAAAGTATTATAAGAGGGTAGTTGGTCTTTACCCATTGAAGGAAGACTGATAGTGGATGCCGGTGGCCTCAACGAAGGAGGAATCGGGAGTGGATGTATGTCACGATGACCGAACCACTATAAAAATCCGGTTTGTATTTCTTTTGAGCAATTTATTTTAACTGCAAATTTCCATACTTGTTACTTTCTCATTACACTCTTCCATATGCTTTTTAAGTTAACATCATTCTAAATGATTTTATGAAATCGACGTTTTTGCCGCTGCACTAATTCACCCCCCCTCTTAGTGCTGACTCTTTTCCTAACAGGAGGCCCATTCAATGACCAAAATGTTGGGCGAGGTGGTGGCATCACCAGAACAAGCGGTAGAACCGCTTGTGAGTTGGAAAACTTGAGAAACTCGATCACCGAGGCTATCAGGTGGTGGTACCGCCCGTACCTAGAAGACCTAGAAGTTTGAATTTTTGGCTCCATTTTTGAAATCGTTTGGGGCCTATAAATACCCCTCTCATCCCTAGGTAAAACATACAAGCACAAAGAATTTAAAAGTGAGAAAACGCTGTTGCAATTTTTTGAGAATCCTCCTCTTCTACTCTAAGCTTACATTTTTGTTTAAGAGAGGAGTGAGTGCTTGTAAGGGTTGTCTCCTAAACCTGTGAAAAGGAGAAGAGGGGTGTAAAAGGGTAGTTGGTCTTTACCCATTGAAGGAAGACTGATAGTGGATGCCGGTGGCCTCAACGAAGGAGGAATCGGGAGTGGATGTATGTCACGATGACCGAACCACTATAAAAATCCGGTTTGTATTTCTTTTGAGCAATTTATTTTAACTGCAAATTTCCATACTTGTTACTTTCTCATTACACTCTTCCATATGCTTTTTAAGTTAACATCATTCTAAATGATTTTATGAAATCGACGTTTTTGCCGCTGCACTAATTCACCCCCCCTCTTAGTGCTGACTCTTTTCCTAACACCAACACAACACAAACTTAGGCCCAATTGGCCCCTAATTGAGTTGGCCCAATTCTAACCCAATTACACCTAAAACCTACTTTGATCTAGACAATTATTACAAAGCTAAATCAAATGTTGTCCAGCATGTCATTGATTCATCGACGCTTCGTCTAATTCTTCGACGCACATCCTCTCTTGCGGCCTATTACCCAATCGGTCAGTTGACCTCTGTAACTCCGATTTCCTTGGCGCAATTTCCGCTTTTCTTGGCCTGATGCCAGAACCCATGGCCCAAAGCCTTCTGCCGATACATCGATCAATCCTCCAGCTCGACGTCTAATCTTTTGACATGTTCCACTCCGGCCTAACATGATTCTTCTTGCTTTAATTATCTTTCCCTGATCAAAGTTTCCTGCGTTACTCAAAACATAGATCAGATCATAAACACCATCAATTAGTTTCATTATCAAAATTTGAGATTCAATAGAGTTCTAATAGGTATGATACACAACTATTAGGATTAAGAGCGGCACTAAAAGGGGGGGGGGGGGGGGTGAATTAGTGCAGCGGAAAATTCTTTGATTTCAGAAAATATTTTGTATGTTCGATTAAAACTAATTTGGAAAGATAACAACTTGAACGTATGAGAGCATAAGCGTAGTGAAAGCAAGTGGAGGAGAAGAAGTAGTTTGCTATGAAATGATTTGCAGTTAAAGTAATTTGCACAAAAGGAAAAGCAAACCAGAATTTAGAGTGGTTTGGTTAATGTGATCTACATTCACTTTTGGATTCCTCCTTCGTCGAGGTCATCGGCATCCACTAAAGGCCTTCCTTCAATAGGCAAAGGCCAATAATCTTTTATAGCTCTTTCTCCTTTTGTCGGGTTTAGGAGACAACCCTTACAACTTTCACTCCTCTTTCTTGAATGGTTTACAAGGCTAAGAGAGGGAGGAGGAGAACTTTTCTCACTTTTACAACACTTTTGAACCCCAAAAACTTAGATTTTTCCACAAGTATAATAGCATTTTGTTACCCTTTTATGTAGAAAAGGGTGGGGTATTTATAGGCCTCATTGGCTTCAAAAATGGAGTCAAAAAGTGTCATATCCCAGGATTTCAGGGTACTGGCGATACCACCGCCATTACTGGGCGGTACTACCACCTGACACCTGACACTTGGCGGTACCACCGCTGGCAGCATTAACTGCTGGTGGTACCACCGCCCAGAGCACTTGGGAGATTGGGTCTTCCAGGCGATGCCACTACCAGCCATGATTCCAAGTGCTGAATGTGCTTTTCAAATTCACCCAATTCAGCCCTGTTAAGGGCCCAATTGGCCCCTAATTGAGTTAGTGGGATTACCTCCCAATCCTAACTCAATTTATGATCTAACTATAATAACTAAGACATAATCAAAGCACTCTTGTTCCGGTACGTCAATTGCTCTTTTAGCGAGCTTCCGGTGATCTTCCAATGAACTCCCAGCAATGTTCCGACGGACTCCCAACAGCTTCTGGACTTTACGACGATCTTCTTGGTGAGTTTTGACGAGCTTCTTTGGCAAGCTTCTGGACTTCTCAGTTGGGTTGGTTCCGGTAGAACCTCCTACAAACGTCCGGACTTCCAGCGAACTCTTGAACTCCCAACGAGATCTCGATCTTGACTTTGGTACAACACCTGATGTCTTACTATTATCGTAGTTAATCCTGCACACTTTTCTCAACGTATAAATTAGATCAAATAATTATCAATTGATTTTATCATCAAAATATGAGATTCAACAATCTCTCTCTTTTTGATGATGACAATCAATTAATGACGGAGTTATCCTTAACTCCCCCTATCTATATGCCATACTTTGAGAAAAGATATTCTTGAATTCAAGACCTTTGAATTCAAGTATCAAACCGATAAGTTAAGTTCATTTAAACTTATCAAAATGCACATCATGATTCGTATCATGATATAACATTCTCAAAATATGATGCGACGTATTCATTAATAAAAATGATGTCAAGGCATGACATCTATTTTCAAGACGATCATCATTGATACAAATTTCAAATGTGAAACATAGCAAGACAACAAAGATAGCAATCCATTATTCCATGGTAAGATATCAATTGTAAAATAGTAAGCTAAGCTCAAGATATCTTAACATAATAAAAGACATTTATCTACAATGCATATGAAGATATGTTTCAAGCATTTGCGATGTGTTGCAATGCATATGACAATTCCAATTATATTTTAAGCATACTACAAAGTACACAAGTGTTTATGATAATCATTTATGATAAGATACATTGCATACATCTATACATCTACAATGCCAATTTGTCATCAATTTACCACATTTTGGTATTATTTCTCCCCCTTTGTCATCAACAAAAAGGAGAAAATTTAACAATGCAAGTGTGGTAAAATTCAAGCATAGTTCACACTAACTTATTCAATTGATATTGCATCATTGAATGGTAACATTCACAAATTCTCAACATCAAAATTTATCAACATTAAAATGATAGATTCCATCAACTTCTCCCCCTTTGTCGTCAAAACATTTGCATGAAGGAGAGGAAGGAAAGTAAGGAGGAAATCCATTAAGAACCAATTTTGTAAAGTCAAAAACATTAAATAAGTTTTCGTTAAAACATGCTTTAATCAAAGAGAAGGGATTCATGAAAAGAATCATACCAAATCAAATCTCCATTCTTGCAAGTGATTATCAAGTACTAAAATTTATCTTTCAAGGATCAAGATATCCATTGGAATTTATAAAATTCAGCTTTTATGAGAAGAAATAAGGAGAGAAGCATCATATGAAAAATAAATTTATAAGTCAAATTCATTTCTCATTAAAAATTCACAAGAGATAAACCCATGAGAGATATATTTTGTCAATGAAATCTATGAAGTGATTAAGTTTATCAAAAATCATTAAGTGATGGAGCAAGGGTATGAAGTAAACTTGATACCAAGGAAGATAAAAATAAAGTAGATTCATGAAAGCCCCATTCATGAAATATAATTAGAGAAGGATAGTCCAGAAAAGAAATACAACAAACTCATGCATTCGGACAATTTAACATCTCTAATTCCCTTCTAATAAAATCAAATTGTTCTTCATTTAAGGGTTTTGTAAAGATATCAACTAATTAATGTTTTGTATCAATAAACTCTAAGATTACATCATGATTATTAACAAGATCTTGTATAAAATGATGCCTAATGTCAATGTGTTTAGTTCTAGAGTGTTGAATAGGGTTTTTTGTTAAACATATTGTACTAGTGTTATCACATTTTATGAGAATGTTCTTAAGATGAATCTTATAATCTTCTAATATATTTTTCATCCATACGACTTGTGCACAACATGCACTAGCCGCTATATATTCAGCTTCGGTTGTGGATAGTGCAACCGAGTTTTGCTTCTTGGAAGACCGAGAGAAAAGTACATGTCCTAAGAATTGACATGTTCCGGATGTACTTTTTCTATCTATTCGACATCCAGCAAAATTTGCATCAGCATAAGCAATTATTTCAAAGTTCTCGGATTTAGATACCATAATTCTAGATTAGTGGTTCCTTTAAGATATCTAAGAATTCTTTTAACTACTTTAAGATAAGATATTTTAGGATTAGATTGAAACATAGCACAAAGTCCTACACTAAACATGATGTCCGGTTTAGTTATGGTGAGGTATAGTAAACTACCTATCATACCCCTATAAGCTTTTTGATCAAAGCTTTCTCCACTTTCGTCAATATCTAACTTAGTGGAGGTACTCATAGGAGTGTCAATAGCCTTTGAACTATCCATATTAAATCTTTTTAGCAAGTCTAAAGCATATTCTATTTGACTAAGAAAAATAACATTACTAAGTTGTTTAATTTGTAAGCCTAAAAAGAAGGTTAGTTCCCCCATTAGGCTCATTTCAAACTCTAGACTCATATTTTTGGCAAACAATTTACATAAGGATTCATTTCATTTGTTGAGCCAAAATAATATCATCAACATAAATTTGAATAATAAAAAAATTATTTTTAAAATTTTAATAACAATATAGTATCGACCTTGCCTTTAGAGAAATTACTTTGAATAAGAAAGGAGCTAAGTCTCTCATACCAAGCCCTTGGGGCTTGTTTCAATCCATAGAGAGCTTTAGTCAATTTAAACACATGATTAGGGAAATTATCATTCTCAAATCTGGGAGGTTGTTCACATAAACTTCTCATTTGTTGAGCCAAAAATAATATCATCAACATAAATTTGAATAATAAAAAAATTATTTTTAAAATTTTTAATAAACAATATAGTATCGACCTTGCCTTTAGAGAAATTACTTTGAATAAGAAGGAGCTAAGTCTCTCATACCAAGCCCTTGGGGCTTGTTTCAATCCATAGAGAGCTTTAGTCAATTTAAACACATGATTAGGGAAATTATCATTCTCAAATCTGGGGAGGTTGTTCAACATAAACTTCTTCGGAAATAAAGCCATTAAGAAAAGTACTCTTAACATCCATTTGAAACAACTTAAAATTCTTACTACTAGTATAGGCAAGGAGCATCCTTATGGATTCTAATCGTGCCACAAGAGCAAATGTTTCTTCATAATCGATACCTTCTTCTTGGTTAAAACCTTTGGCCACTAATCTAGCATTGTTTCTAACCACGATACCAAATTCATCTTACTTGTTTCTAAAGACCCATTTAGTACCAATAACTAAATGGTTATTTATGTTAGGAAAGAGTCGACACTAAGAGGGGGGGGGGGTGAATTAGTGCAGCGATAAAAATTACGTCGGTTCAAAACTTCATTGCGATTAAATTCATTTCCGATGAAAAACCGTTTTGTAAAGATAATAACTTTGAAAGTGTATGGAAGAGTGTAGTGGATGTAAAGCAAGTAAAGTGGTTTATAGTTAAAGTAAATTGCTCAAGATGAAATGCAAACCAAATTTTAGAGTGGTTACCTACATCCACTTCGCTGATTCTTCTTCCATCGAGGCCACCGGCATCCACTATCGGTCTTCCTTCAATGGGCGAAGACCAACTACCCTTTTACACCCCTCTTCTTCTCTGTATAGGTTTAGGAGATAACCTTTTACAACCCTCTTTTACAAGGTATCCCTCTCACACCTCCCTTAAAACTCTCTCTAAGCTTTGGGAGGAGGGAACTAAACTTTCTAAGGTTTACAACTTTAAAATCATAGAGTTTTACTCAATATTTCTTGCTAATCCATGTAGGAATAGCTGGGGTATTTATAGGCCTCAAATGGATTCAAATTTGGAGCCCAAAATTCAAATCCCTAAAATTTCAGGGTTCGGGCAGTACCACAACCTCTAGTCTGACATTGGGTGGTACCACCACCTAGTCTGATGGTACAACTGCCTAGAATATTGTGCTTGGTGGTATCATTACCCAGACTAGCAGTACCACTACCTGACACAATCTCGGAGACTATGCCACGATGGTTTCACCTGTTGGGTCATTGTTTGGGCCTTTCTCTTGGCTCAACCAGCCCAAACTTGGGCCCAATTATCCCCTAACTGGGTTTGCCTAATTCTAATCTTAATTATATGCTAAATATAAATTTTAAGATATTTACTAAGCTAAATAAAGTTTGTAATTCAAGTTTTCTTCCGACGATCTTTCGGCGAACTTCTAACGATCTCTCGGTAATGTTCCAGCGGACTCCTGGCAAGTTCCTGGACTTCATGATAATCTTCTTGGTGAGTTTTAATGAGCTTCTTTGGCAAGCTCTAGGACTTCTCGGTTGGTTCCGGCAGAACTTCCGATGAACATTCGGACTTCCGATGAACTCTCAAACTCCCAATGAAATCGCGTTCTTGACTTTGGGACTTCATTTTGCTTTATGCCTTGCTATCATAGTTAATCCTGCACACATAAAAACACACTTCAATCTAGACAATTAATACTAAGCATGAATCATGTTGTCCGACATGTCATTGGTCCATCGACGCTTCGTCCGATTCTTCAACGCATCGTCCTCTCTTACGGCCCATTGCTCAATCGATCAGTTGACTCCGTAACTCCAATATCCTTAGCGCAATATCCACTCTTCTTGGCTCGATGCTCGAACTCATGGCCCGAAGCCTTCTGTCGATATGTCGATCGATCCTCCAGCTCTTTTACGTCTAATCTTCTAACATGTTCCACTGGCCCAACATGATTCTTCTCGCTTTAATTGTCTCAACCTAATTGAAACATCCTACGTTAGTCAAATCAAATATCAAATCATAAATACTTATCAATTGGTTTCATCATCAAAATCTGAGATTCAATGATTTAGTCTTGGAACAAGCTTCCACACCTCATTTCTCTCAAATTGATTCAACTCTTCTTGCATTGCGATGACCCATGACTCATCTTTCATTGCCTCGTCAATACATTTAGGTTCAATTTAGGAGAAAAAAGCGGCATTGGCACAAAAATTCTTAAGAGAAGAACGAGTTTGAACCCCTTTTGATGTGTCTCCTATAATTAGCTCGTTGGGATGAGCATCTACATACTTCCATTCCTTCGATAAAGAAGGTTTAGAAGAAGATGCATCCAAGTTGCTAGATGGAGAAAGGATTTCATTTAAATTCAAAGAATCAAAATTAAAATCATCATCAAAATCATTTTTCTTAACTTCGGAAACTTCATTAAAAACAACATGAATAGATTCTTCTATAACTAAAGTTCTTTTATTAAAGATGCGAAAAGCCTTTGAAATAGAAGAATAACCAAGAAAAATTCCTTCATCGGATTTTGTATCAAACTTTCCTAAAGTATCTTTTTCATTCAAAATAAAACTATACCCGAAAACCTTAAAATATGAAATGTTAGGTTTTTTGTTATTCCACAACTCATAAGGAGTTTTGGAAAGTAATGGTCTTACTAGAACCCTATTCATCACATAGCATGTCATATTTATGGCTTCAGTCCAAAAATATTTAGGTAGGCTATGTTTATTTAACATGGTTCTTGCCATTTCTTGTAAGTTTCTATTCTTTCTTTCTACTACTCTATTTTGTTGAGGATTTCTTGGAGTAGAAAAGTTGTGGTTGTATCCATTAGATTCCCAAAAGTCTTGGAAATCACAAATTTAAAATTCACCACCGTGATAACTTCGAATTGATGAAATCATAAAATATTTTTCATTTTGAATAAGTTTACAAAACTTAGAGAAATACCTAAAGTAGTCACTTTTGTGTGCCAAAAAATAAGTCGATGTGTATCTACTATAATCATCTACGATGACAAAAGCGTATTTGCTACCTCCTAGACTTGATGTAGCAATTGGTCCGAATAAGTCCATATGGATCAATTGCAATGGTCTAGATGTGCTTATTTGGTTCTTTGGTTTGAAACTACTTTTTATTTGTTTTCCTAGTTGACATGCATCACATACATTGTCTTTAATGAACTTAATGTGAGGAATTCCTCTTACAAGTTCTTTAGATGAGATTTGAGAGATTAGTTTTATGCTAGCATGACCTAATCTCTTATGCCAAAGCCAAGCATTGTCATTCAAAATCGAAAAACATATTTCATTGCAAAGATTATTGATGTCGATAGTGTATATGTTATTTTGTTTTAGTGTAATCATAGATGTGTTTTTGTATAGTTTTTTAATAATGTAAAAATTAGATTCAAATTTAACAATATATCATTTATCACACAATTGATTAATGCTTAAGAGGTTATGCTTTAAGCCATCAACCAACAACACATCTTCAATAAAAAGGTTGGATTTATTACTTATGGTTCCTTTGCTAATGATTTTACCCTTGTTGTTGTCTCCAAAGGTGACATATCGTTTGTCTAGGCTAGTGAGCTTAGATAATTGAGATGGATCTCCAGTCATATGCCTTGAGCATCTACTATCAAGGTACCATCTCTTGCTCCTAGCTTATGATGGTACATTTTTCTACAAGAAAGGATGATATTTAGGTACCCATTTGACCTTGGGTGTCTCAAAAATTGATCTACATATCTTATCATGTTACATTGAGTCATTTAAGGTTCTTTTAGGAGCCCAAATCAATCTATATGGACTATATCTTTTAAGTGGACATTTATAGGCAATATGTCCGGGTTTGCAAGAAAAGTTGTATTTGGCGTGAGGTGATACATGCAAGGTAGGGCCTTTAACAAAGGTGATCGGATTTTGGTGTGAGTTACTCACAAATTTGTTTCTGCTTCTCTTATGAACGTGACCCTTATTGGTAAGGATCATGTTCAAAAACTTACTACCAACCTCAAAATTTTTTAAGGTTTCTTTGAGTAGCAAGTTTTCCTTTTTAAGTATTTCTAGTTTATCACATTTCGTACAAAGAGTGAAACTACCATCATGCTCAACACTTAATTTATCCAAATCACTAACAAGAGAAGCATGCTCCTTTTTTAACAACTTATATTTTTTACTAATTAATTTGCATTCATCAAATAAATCATGAAAAATACTTAATAATTCATTGAAAGATAAATTTGCATCAATTGAATCACTTACCTCATCTCAGATAGCCATTAGCGCATAGTGAGCAACTTGCTCGGTATTTGTTGGCTCCTCTTCTTCGAATGTACATGTCTCCAATGGTCTTACTCAGTTTCATTCGAAATAACTCATAAGTGTGCACTAAAAGATTAATTTTTGACTCCTTCACTCTACTAGTGCCTTCATGAGTCACTTTGAGTGTGTGCCAAATATCAAAAACTGATTCATAAATTGACACACGATTAAACTTGTTTTTATCTAAAACACAAAATAAGGCATTCATAGGCTTGGCGTTTAAGGCAAAAGTCTTTTTCTCCAACTCATTCCAATTGTTCATTAGAAGAGAAGACTTTTGAAACTCATTTTCTACTATATTCCATAGTTCAAAATCCATTGAAATTAGGAAGATCCTCATTCTAGTCTTCCAATATGTGTAATCCATTCTATTGAATATGGGCGGATGTGTAATTGAATGACCCTCTTGGTTGTCGACAAATACCATCTCTCTTGGGTTTTAAACCAAATGAGAGTGAACCTTGCTCTGATACCAATTGTTAGGATCAAGAGTGGCACGAAGAGGGGAGGGGGGTGAATTAGTGCAGTGGAAAATTCTTCGATTTCGAAAAATATTTTGTACGTTCGATTAAAACCAATTTGGAAAGATAACAAATTGAACGTATGAGAGCATAAGTATAGTGAAAGCAAGAGGAGAAGAAGCAGTTTGCTATGAAACGATTTGCAATTAAAGTAATTTACACAAAAGGAAAAGCAAACCAGAATTTAGAGTGGTTCGGTTAATGTGACCTACATCCACTTTCGGATTCCTCCTCCATCGAGGTCACCAACATCCACTAAAGGCCTTCCTTCAATAGGCGAAGGCTAACTATCTTTTATAGCTTTTTATCCTTTTGCCGGGTTTAGGAGATAACCCTTACAACTTTCACTCCTCTTTCTTGGATGGTTTACAAGGCTAAAAGAGGGAGGAAGAGAACTTTTCTCACTTTTACAATACTTTTAAACCCTAAAATTTAGATTTTTCCGTAAGTATAATAGTACTTTGTTACCGTTTCATACAAAAAAGGGTAGGGTATTTATAGGCCCCATTGGCTTCAAAAATAGAGCCAAAAAGTGTCATATCCCTTTATTTCATGGTACTAGCGATACCACCGCCATTACTGGGCGATACTATTGCCTGACACCTATCACCTAACACCGGGCGGTACTATCGCCTGACAAAGCTCGGTGACAGGGGCAGTACCACTGCTGGCAGCAATAACTACCGTCGGTACCACCGCCTAGAGCACCTAGGAGACTGGTTATTCTAAGTGGTGCCACCACCGGCCATGATTTCAGGTGTTGAATGGGCTTTTCAATTCGACACAATTCGACACAATTCAGGGCCCAATTGGCCCCTAATTGAGTTAGTAGGATTACCTCCCAATCCTAACACAATTTACGATCTAACTACAATAACTAAGACATAATCAAAGCACTCTTATTCTGATACATCAATTGCTCTTCCGACGAGATTCCGGTGATCTTCCGACGAACTTCCGACGAACTCTCGGCAATGTTCCGGTGGACTGTTAGGATCAGAGCGGCACTAAGAGGGGGGGGGGGTGAATTAGTGTAGTGGATTAAAATGTCGGTTTTGGAAAATCTTTTATACGATAAAAACCGAACTCGGACGTGCTTAACTTGAAAGCGTGTTCGTAAAGGTGTGCAGCAAAAGTAATGAGAAAGTAAAGCACGTATGAAAGTTTGTAGTAAGGTAAATAGCAATAAGTAAAAGCAAACCAGAGAACACGCCAATTTTAAAGTGGTTCGGTCAAAATGACCTACATCCACTTGCAAAGCCTTCTTCGATGAGCCTCCCAACTTCCACTAGCAAATCACTTTGAAGGGGAAGGACAAATACCCCTCTTACAACCTTTTACAAGTGGTTCACACTCTTACAAATTTTCAACGAGAAAGAAGGAGGTGAACACTCAAGCAATTGAAAACAAGACTTGCTAAAGACTTTGCTAAGGCTTTTATCTCAATCTATTGCTTCTAAAAAGTTGTATTCTCTGCTGAGAATTGAGGAGTATTTATAGGCCCTAAGAGGATTTAAATTTGGGCTCCAATCTTAGCCCAAACTAGTCCGAACTCGGGCCCAATTGTCCCCTAACTGGGTTATAAGATTAACCCTTAATCCTAATCCTAATTACATGCAAACTACACAATTAAAAACATAGTCCTAAGCAAATTTTTAACCGACAACGTCGAGTTTCCTTCCGACGAGCTCTTCGGTGATCTTCCGACGAACTTCCGACGAACTTCCGACGAACTTCCGACGAACTCTCGGCAATGTTCCGGTGGACTGTTAGGATCAGAGCGGCACTAAGAGGGGGGGGGGGGTGAATTAGTGCAGCGGATTAAAACGTCCGTTTCAAAAAATCTTTCGTACGATAAAAACTAAACTCGGAAGTACTTAACTTGAAAGCGTGTTCGTAAAGGTGTGCAGCAAAAGTAATGAGAAAGTAAAGCACGTATGAAAGTTTGTAGTAAGGTAAATAGCAATAAGTAAAAGCAAACCAGAGAACACGCCAATTTTAAAGTGGTTCGGTCAAATGACCTACATCCACTTGCAAAGCCTTCTTCGATGAGCCTCCCAACTTCCACTAGCAAATCACTTTGAAGGGGAAGGACAAATACCCCTCTTACAACCTTTTACAAGTGGTTCACACTCTTACAAATTTTCAACGAGAAAGAAGGAGGTGAACACTCAAGCAATTGAAAACAAGACTTGCTAAAGACTTTGCTAAGGCTTTTATCTCAATCTATTGCTTCTAAAAAGTTGTATTCTCTGCTGAGAATTGAGGAGTATTTATAGGCCCTAAGAGGATTTAAATTTGGGCTCCAATCTTAGCCCAAACTAGTCCGAACTCGGGCCCAATTGTCCCCTAACTGGGTTATAAGATTAACCCTTAATCCTAATCCTAATTACATGCAAACTACACAATTAAAAACATAGTCCTAAGCAAATTTTTAACCGACAACGTCGAGTTTCCTTCCGACGAGCTCTTCGGTGATCTTCCGACGAACTCTCGGCAATGTTCCGGTGGACTGTTAGGATCAGAGCGGCACTAAGAGGGGGGGGGGTGAATTAGTGCAGCGGATTAAAACGTCCGTTTCAAAAAATCTTTCGTACGATAAAAACTAAACTCGGAAGTACTTAACTTGAAAGCGTGTTCGTAAAGGTGTGCAGCAAAAGTAATGAGAAAGTAAAGCACGTATGAAAGTTTGTAGTAAGGTAAATAGCAATAAGTAAAAGCAAACCAGAGAACACGCCAATTTTAAAGTGGTTCGGTCAAATGACCTACATCCACTTGCAAAGCCTTCTTCGATGAGCCTCCCAACTTCCACTAGCAAATCACTTTGAAGGGGAAGGACAAATACCCCTCTTACAACCTTTTACAAGTGGTTCACACTCTTACAAATTTTCAACGAGAAAGAAGGAGGTGAACACTCAAGCAATTGAAAACAAGACTTGCTAAAGACTTTGCTAAGGCTTTTATCTCAATCTATTGCTTCTAAAAAGTTGTATTCTCTGCTGAGAATTGAGGAGTATTTATAGGCCCTAAGAGGATTTAAATTTGGGCTCCAATCTTAGCCCAAACTAGTCCGAACTCGGGCCCAATTGTCCCCTAACTGGGTTATAAGATTAACCCTTAATCCTAATCCTAATTACATGCAAACTACACAATTAAAAACATAGTCCTAAGCAAATTTTTAACCGACAACGTCGAGTTTCCTTCCGACGAGCTCTTCGGTGATCTTCCGACGAACTCTCGGCAATGTTCCGGTGGACTGTTAGGATCAGAGCGGCACTAAGAGGGGGGGGGTGAATTAGTGCAGCGGATTAAAACGTCCGTTTCAAAAAATCTTTCGTACGATAAAAACTAAACTCGGAAGTACTTAACTTGAAAGCGTGTTCGTAAAGGTGTGCAGCAAAAGTAATGAGAAAGTAAAGCACGTATGAAAGTTTGTAGTAAGGTAAATAGCAATAAGTAAAAGCAAACCAGAGAACACGCCAATTTTAAAGTGGTTCGGTCAAATGACCTACATCCACTTGCAAAGCCTTCTTCGATGAGCCTCCCAACTTCCACTAGCAAATCACTTTGAAGGGGAAGGACAAATACCCCTCTTACAACCTTTTACAAGTGGTTCACACTCTTACAAATTTTCAACGAGAAAGAAGGAGGTGAACACTCAAGCAATTGAAAACAAGACTTGCTAAAGACTTTGCTAAGGCTTTTATCTCAATCTATTGCTTCTAAAAAGTTGTATTCTCTGCTGAGAATTGAGGAGTATTTATAGGCCCTAAGAGGATTTAAATTTGGGCTCCAAATTTTGAATTCTCTTGGGTTTCCGAGGCTGGTGGTGCCACCGCCTGTCAATGTCATACTGACTAGTGACTGGCGGTGCCACCGCCTATCGGTGGCGGTGCTACCGCTTGTCAATTTTCACATTGACAGTGTTCTGGTGGTGCCATCGCTAGAATTCTCAAGTTCTGGGCGGTGCCACCGCCCGAACTCTCGGGTGCTGGGCGGTGCCACCGCCCAGTCTGATGGTACCACCGCCTGATACTTTAGGCTCTAGGCGGTGCCACCGCCTACACTATTTCAGCTCACTGGTTGGGCTCCAATCTTAGCCCAAACTAGTCCGAACTCGGGCCCAATTGTCCCCTAACTGGGTTATAAGATTAACCCTTAATCCTAATCCTAATTACATGCAAACTACACAATTAAAAACATAGTCCTAAGCAAATTTTTAACCGACAACGTCGAGTTTCCTTCCGACGAGCTCTTCGGTGATCTTCCGACGGACTTCCGATACATCCTCGGATTTCTTCCGATGGACTCCCAACAGGCTCCCGATTTTGTGACGAGTTTAGCGAGTAGCCGAGCCTTCTCGGTGATCTCCATGAACCTCCGACGATCTCTTCGGCGGACTTCCGAAAATTCTAACAAGTCCCCGATTTCTTCTCGGTTGGCTCCGGTAGCATCTCCGACGAATCTTCGAACTCTCAAACACCCATCAAACTTGACTTCAGTATCCTTGCTTTATGTTTTCAAGCTATCGTAGTTAATCCTGCACACTTAACTCAATAATATTGATTAGATCAATTAACCCATCAATTGATTTCATCATCAAAATTTGAGAATCAATAATCTCCCCCTTTTTGATGGTGACAATCAATTGATGACGGAGTTAAACATAACTCCTCCTATCTATATGCCATATTATGAAAAAAAACTAAAAACACTTGAATTCAATCTTTTGAATTCAAGCCTGAACCGATAAGTTCTATCCGTTGAACTTATCATTATTCTCTTTAAGCATGGGCAAATACGAAACTTCGTATTTCTCATCATTTTAAGCTATGAAAATCATTTTCAAGTCAAATGACCACTTCAACAAGAGATAAGAATTTTTAACATGAATTGCATGATATAAGTGTAAGACATGATTTCATATGATCAATCAATCTTGCGATATTCTTAAAGAATTTTGCGATGCATATAAGACATTTGCAATACACAAGCGTTTGCAATTCATATATGTCATGCTATTGATGCGTATTAGACATTTTCATTTTTGCAATTTATATATGTCAAGTCTGTTAGGATCGGAGCGGCACTAAGAGGGGGGGTGAATTAGTGCAGCGGATTAAAACGTCCGTTTCAAAAAATCTTTCGTACGATAAAAACTAAACTCGGAAGTACTTAACTTGAAAGCGTGTTCGTAAAGGTGTGTAGCAAAAGTAATAAGGAAATAAAGCACGTATGAAGGTTTGAAGTAAGGTAAATAGCAATAAGTAAATACAAACTAGAGAACACGCCAATTTTATAGTGGTTCGGTCAAATGACCTACGTCCACTTGCGAAGCCTTCTTCGATGAGGCTCTCAACTTCCGCTAGCAAATCACTTTGAAGGGGAAGGACAAATACCTCTCTTACAACCTTTTACAAGTGGTTCACACTCTTACAAAGTTTCAACGAGGAAGAAGGAGATGAACACTCAAGCAATTGAAAACAAGACTTGCTAAAGACTTTGCTAAGGCTTTTTTCTCAATCTATTGCTTCTCAAAGGTTATATTCTTTGCTGAGAATTGAGGGATATTTATGGGCCCCAAGAGGATTCAAATTTGGGCTCCAAATTTTGAATTCTCTTGGATTTCCAAGGCTGGCGATGCCACCGCCTGTCAATGTCATACTGACCAGTGACTAGCGGTGCCACTGCTTGTCGGTGGTGGTGCTATCGCTTGTCAATTTTCACATTGATTGTGTTCTGGCGGTGCCACCGCCGGAACTCTTAGGTTCTGGGCGGTGCCACTGCCTACACTATTTCAGCTCACTAGTTGGGCTGCAAACTTGGCCCAAACAAGTCTGAACTTAGGCCCAATTGGCCTCTACTTGGGTTATAAGATTAACACCTAATTCTAACCCTAATTAACATGCTAACTACGAATTTAAAGACATTTTCTAAGCTATTACAAAGTCTGTAAGTCAAGACTTCTTCCGGCGAACTTTCGACGGTCTTCCGATAAACTCTTGGAAACCATTTTGCGGACTCCCGGTAAGCTCCTAGACTTCACGATTTGATCTTGGCGAGTTCTGACGAGCTTCTTCGGCAAGCTATGATCTTTCTCGGCGAGCTCCACAAACTTCTGATGTACCTTCCGGTGAGCTTCCGAAAACCCTTCGGCAAGCTCTCTACTCATTCTCGGCTAGTTTCGACAGCATTCCCGACGGACTTCCGTCGGACTCTCGAACTCTTGAACTCTCAATGAATCCTTTGCGCTTGACTCTGGCACTTTGTTTTACTTTATGTCTTCATCGTTATCGTAGTTAATCTTGCACACACAAGCCAAAACTCTACTCCGATCTAGACAATTATTACAATGTGAATTGACATTTTATTGCCCGTCACGTCATTAGTTGGCGCTTCGTCTGATTCTTCAGCGTATCGTCCTTTCTTGTGGCTTGTTGCCCAATTGGCGGTTGACCTCCGCAACCTTGATATCCTTTGTGCAATTCTGCTCTCTTTGGCCCGATGCCCGATGTCCGAAGTGTTCTACCATCCAATATCCTAACGTGATCTCCTCCGGCCCAATGTCAATTCCTCCTGCGTCAACTGTCTAATCCTGATCGAGTAGACCTGCATAACTCAAAATGCAGTTAAACATCTAAACACAATTAATTAGTTTCATCATCAAAATCCGAGATTCAATAATCTCTCCTTTTTGAAGATGACAACTAATTGATGACTATCGGAGTTTAACCAAACTCCCCCTTTCAATATGCCATATTGATAGAACCTTGAATTCAAGCCGAATTCAAGTCATTGCAAATATTGATCATGAATATTTGCAACACGTCATCATGCATAACATGATCATACTTCTCCCCCTTTGTCATCAACAAAAAGGAGAAGTGTCACTTTCTATATGTTTGAGATATGAATTCAACTTATTGCATAAAAAACATAATATCAAGTTTTATCATCATGCAATTTGTAAGCTTGAAAATTTAGCAAATGCTATATCATGCAAGCTAGCAAAAATTTAGCAAGTGCTATATCACATTAGAGTATGCAAGCTATCAAGTTTTAGATATGCAAGATAGTAAGATAGAATGTCCTTCTTCACAACATTTTACAACATTTTAGAACATGCAAGCTAGCAGTTTTAAGATGTTCAAAAAGCAGCTCTTGCTTCTTGAAATATGCAAGTTGCAAGCTATCAAATTTTACTTCCTTTTCAATGTGCATGTTTAGCATGTTTAGCATCTTGAGATAGCAACTGTTTGCTTCTCTTTAGACTACAAGCTAGCAATTTTTACGATATGCAAGTTTTACTACATACAAGCTAGCAAAAATTTTGAAAGCAAATGCAAGATAGCTTTCTTGTGTAAGCTTATGATTCTTGCTTCCTATTGCAATGTGCAAGTTGCAAGTTTTGCTTCTTGAGATAGGCAAGATAACACTTTTGCAATTTTTGTTTCTTAAGATAGGCAACCTTGTGATATTCAAGATAGCAAGCTCTTTCTTCTCTTTAGAGAAGTATTATTTTTCCTTTCTTAGCAAAATGCCAAACTAGCAAGAGACAATGTTTCGGACAATGTTTCCTAACAAAATGCCAATTGTTAGGATCAAGAAAATCCAAAAACTAAATTTAATACTTTCATGCATTCGGACAAGGTTTTGCTATAGATTTTTAAATACAATCATGAAGATAAAACATGCTCATTATCATGAAAATTTTTGTATCCAAAACACATAATTTCCAACATGTTATTAAGGCATATAATAGTGTAAAATTCTCATTATAGCAATTGAATGAATCAAGAAAGTCCAAAATATAATCTTAATAAGTTCATGCATTCGGACACATTAAGAGAGTATGAATCTTCAACATGCTCATCATGGAAACCAAGGCACAAGATTTTCAAAGTAAGCATGTTATAGAAACATTCAATTTCAATGTGATCAAGGAAAATCCAAAAATGAGTAACGTAAAGAGATTCAAGGAAAATCCGAAAATGATGTTCAATTAATATTCCTTACTCTACATATGCTCACCAAATAATTCATCAAGTAAAACACATCAAGGATTAGTAGTCATCAAGGCAAGGGGCATTAAAAAATAATTGTTATAATAAGACAAGAAGTGATTGTGTCCACATTTACATGAGGCAAGCAAACAATTTGTAAGTGTTACATTTGCATCTTCTCTTTAGATATGCAAGAAAGTAAGCATGTTTTTGCATTTTCTTGACTTGTGCAAGCTAGCTAATTTCTCTTTGAGATGACCCTTTATATCAATTCAAGATAGCACATTAGCAACTCGTTCTCCCCCTTTGTCATTGTCAAAAAGAAAGAAAGACCCTTTATATCAATTTCTAAATCATGACAAAGGTAAGTATCAATCTTATTTGTGCATCAATATGTTTTCAAATTAAAATATGCACAATTTCAAAACTTTACATTTGTATCCTTACTTCATGCATTATACAAATAAATTAATCACTATGGGCATATCATACATGATACATCATTTTGGTAATAAATCATAGCATTTATCAACATTTTGATCATGATACCAAGCATTCATCATTTAGAGCATTCATGATACACATTATATGCAATACATCACATGATACATACAAGACAACAATGCAAAGAAATCATGTCATGAAAGACATCAATTGTTAAACATGATATGATAATAGTTTCAAAAATTTCAATTTGTGATACATGTGATACATTATGATACACTAAAAAATTTAATGTGATGATTTTAAGGATATCAACCTATTTTTGATACAAAGCATGGCAAGAGCAATTATATTGCAAGTTTTCTAAGTTTTGCATTTTTTGCTTCTTTCGAGATAGCAATTCTTTGCTTCTCTTTATATTGCAAGATTTGCAATTCATTGGTAGTGTTCATGATAGCAAGTTCTTTCAATGAAATGATCGAGCTAGCAAATTTTCCTTCCTTTGAAATATGCAGGCTAGTAAACTAACTCCCCCTTTATCATTATCGAAAAGAAGGGAGAAATCAATGGCAAAAAATTTTTAATCATTATACAAGCCATATTACAAAATCATGTCATGTTATCAAGAAAATTCAAGAAGGACATGATTCATTCGACAAATCTTTTTAATAGAGCAAAAAAATTATACAACTAAGGATCATGATTAAAATATATCAATATCATAGATCAAGTCATGATTTGTGATTCATCATAAACAAATTAATTTTCAATCATCACATAAGGCATTTAAAGAATTTTTTGAAACATAGGAAAATGATTAATTTAAGCATGTAATGTTTCAATCAAATTCAAGTCCTAAATACCAATACTTTCATATTGTGAGTATCAGTTCATGAATACCAAAAGATATTATTTGTGATTCCAATTTTGCAAGATCAAGATTATGATTTAGATAAAACTCATTCAAATCAAATCGTTAACTTAAAACTCATAATCAAGTCATCAAAATCAATTTCGAGATTCACAAAATATCATGAAATCATTAATCTTGATCAATTGAGAAAAACATTTTTTAAGTGATTCTTTTTCATCTAAGCATGCCTTAGTCTTTATATGCCAAATCAAGATAAGCATGAAAGTTCAAGACGTAAAGGTAAAATCTTATAAAACAACTCATCAAGCAAGATTTTAAACATCTATTTTCAAGCCATATAAAAAGTAAGTCAAGGATTTAATTATCTCATGTCATGAATTCCAACAGGCATCTCAAATTATCAACATCACATTAAAAAGATATTTCAAAAAGATATATCAATAAGTGATTCATTTGTATCATTTCATTCATTCGAAAGATTCTCTTCTTTAGTAAATAAATATAGGAGAACAAAATGAATTAAGGGAGATATAATATGATTGAAGCATTGAACATGATTCATATTTAAAATGTGTCTCATGTCATAAGTATGAATCAAGCATTTGTGAAATCCGAAATCATCCTCAAAGTCACATTCAATAATTTCATATATGACAAGCATAGATTTATTGAAAAGTCGATAAGATAGAGGATCGCATTTCATTTATATAAATTTCTATTCATGTGATTTGCTTCTTATAAGCATGCCTTTACCTTTAATAAAACAAGTGTCAACAATTAAAATGAAAAGGTAAATTTTGTAAAGCAAATCATCAAGCATGATTCCATGATAATATCCTTTTAATATCTTGATATTCATCATCAAGTATGATTTCAAAAAGTATGTTCAAAAGAAATCATTAAGACTAAATGCATGATACACTCATTTATTTTCAAAATATTCATCATGTTTATTTTCATGAGATTCACAAGATTGGTAAAATAAATTCATTAATCTCAATAGGATAGAAAAGTCATTTCCATTTCATACAATTGATTTTATGTGAGGGTATTCAAGTCTTTTTGTGAAAACATGTATCATCATTTAAAATTGAAACATAAGTTTCGTCATGAAGCCGTCAAGACCAAACGCATCATGATATTATATCTATCATCAAAAGACTATCAAGAAATTCATACATAGATGTACATGCACTATGTCATCTTAATATGTCATGAGAATGTCATCTTAATTCGTCATAAAAACGATTAGACCAAAAACATGTTAATCTAAAATGAGAGTTTCAAATCAACATTTACTTCAAAAACTCATGCATGACATAAAATCATCAAGATACACATGTATGGATTAATCCTAAGCATCATCACATATCATATAATTATCAACCCTAATGTTGCATACATCATTCAACATTTCAAAACATAACATGCATAAAACCTTAGCAATATACTTTTCATGATCAAATTTTTTAATTTTTCAAAGATGCTAAAAAGAAAAACATGATATAATTTTTGAAAAATAATTTTTTATTTCCTATTCCTACTTTCTAAATTAAGCACTAATGAAAAACTTCAAGTAATTTCAAAATAATTCAAGAGAGTTGAGTTACTTACCTTGTAGTCGAACCCCATCAAAGCCCAATTCGTCGTTTCACCTTTGGAAGTTTTTAATTCATCCTTGGTTGCCTTTTTCTTCTTTGGCCTCTTCCTCCGTTCAAGTTCATTGTTTATTTTAGATTTTTGTTTAATGAACTTATTAAGATTTAGTGTTCGAAGTTCAAGTTCATTATTGTCCTCATCACTTGAGTCATCGCTCAAGTGGTATTCATTTGTCCGGAGTTCCAAATCCTTCTTATTCTTTGGAAGGTAGTTCAAGTGCTCATGGGGTTCAAAATGTTCTAAAAGTGTCATTTCATAGGTCATTAATGACCCGATTAATTTTTCTAATGGAAAATCATTTAAATTTTTTATCTATTATATTGCAGTTATTTTAGGATCCCACCTTTTTGGAAGGGATCTTAAGATCTTACTTACGAGATCAAAATTCAAAAAAGATTTACCAAGAACTCTTAGATTATTGACGACATCCGTGAAACGGGTGTACATGTTGCCTATAGTCTGGCTTGGTTGCATTCGAAAAAACTCAAAATCATGCAATAAAATGTTAACTTTCGAGTCTTTGACTCTACTAGTTCCCTCGTGCGTGATTTTAAGTATTCGCCAAATGTCAAAAGCCATTTTGCATATAGAAATCCGATTATACTCATTTTTGTCCAAAGCGCAAAATAAGGCATTCATAGCCTTTGTGTTTAAAGAAAAATACTTCTTCTCCAAATCCGACCATTCGTTCATCGGTTTAGAGGGAAAAAACCGTTTTCAACAATATTCCATAAATCCAAATTCATAGAAATCAAGAAAACACTCATTCGAGTTTTCCAATAAGTGTAGTCCAATCCGTTAAACAACGGTGGACGAACAACCGAAAAGCCCTCTTGAAAGCCATGAAGTGCCATTTCTCTCGGGTGTAAATCCGAAATGAGAAATACCGGGCTCTGATTCCAATTGTTAGGATCGGAGAAGCACTAAGAGGGGGGGGGGGGGGGGGGGGGGGGTGAATTAGTGCAGTGGATTAAAACGTCAGTTTTGGAAAATCTTTCGTACGATAAAAACCGAACTCGGAAGTGCTTAACTTGAAAGCGTGTTTGCAAAGGTGTGCAGCAAAAGTAATAAGGAAGTAAAGCACGTATGAAGGTTTGAAGTAAGATAAATAGCAATAAGTAAATACAAACCCGAGAACACGCCAATTTTATAGTGGTTCGGTCAAATGACCTACATCCACTTGCGAAGCCTTCTTCGATGAGGCTCCCAACTTCCACTAGTAAATCACTTTAAAGGGGAAGGACAAATACCTCTCTTACAACCTTTTACAAGTGGTTCACACTCTTATAAATTTTCAACGAGAAAGAAGGAAATGAACACTCAAGCAATTGAAAACAAGACTTGCTAAAGACTTTGCTAAGGCTTTTATCTCAATCTATTGCTTCTCAAAGATTGTATTCTCTACTGAGAATTGAGGGGTATTTATAGAACCCAAGAGGATTCAAATTTGGGCTCCAGATTTTGAATTCTCTTGGGTTTCTGAGGCTAGCGGTGCCACCGCCTGTCAATGTCATACTAACCAGTGACTGGCGGTGCCACTGCTTGTCGGTGGCGGTGCTATCGCCTATCAATTTTCACATTAATAGTGTTCTAGCGGTGCCACCGCCGGAACTCTCAGGTTCTGGGCGGTGCCACTGCCTGAACTCTCGGGTGCTGGGCTATGCCATAGCCAAGTTCGGCGGTACCACCACCTTATCCTCTGGCTCTGGGTGGTGCCACCACCTACACTATTTCAGCTCCCTAATTGGGCTCCAAACTTGGCCCAAACAAGTCCGAACTTAGGCCCAATTGGCCCTTGGGTTATAAGATTAACACATAATCCTAACCCTAATCAATATGCTAACTACGAATTTAAAGACATTTCCTAAGCTATTACAAAGTCCGCAAGCGAAGACTTCTTCTGGTGAACTTCCGATGGTCTTCCGATAAACTCTCAGAAACCATTATGCGGACTTCTTGGTGAGTTCACAATTTGATCTTGGTGAGTTCCGACGAGCTTCTTCGGCATGCTACAATCTTTCTCGGTGAGCTCCGCGAACTTCCGACGTACCTTCCGGCGAGCTTCCGAAAATCCTTCGGCAAGCTCCCTACTCATTCTCGGCTAGTTCCGGCAGCATTCCCGACAAACCTTTGGACTTCTGTCGGACTCTCTAACTCCCAACGAATCCTTCACGCTTGACTCCGGCACTTTGTTTCGCTTTATGTCTTCATCGTTATCATAGTTAATCCTGCACACACAAGCCAAAACTCTACTCCGATCTAGACAATTATTACAATGCGAATTGACATTCTATTGCCCGGCATGTCATTTATTGGCGCTTCATCCGATTCTTCAGCGCATCGTCCTTTCTTGCGGCTTGTTGCCCAATCAGCGGTTGACCTCCGCAACCCCGATATCCTTGGTGCAATTCTGCTCTCCTTGGCCCGATGCCCGACGTCCGAAGCGTTTTGCCGTCCAATATCCTAACATGATCTCCTCCGGCGCAACGTCAAATCCTCCTGCGTCAACTGTTTAATCCTGATCGAGTAGACCTGCATCACTCAAAATGCAGTTAAACATCTAAACATAATCAATTAGTTTCATCATCAAAATCCGAGATTCAACAAAGTCATCACAAGTCATCTTTTCATCTTTTGCTCATTTCTCTCCCTTTTCATCAACAAAAAGGAGATGGGAATTTAAGTGGAGAATTTGTGATCATAAAATCATTAGAAAAGAAATCTAGCCTTAAGATCGATCATACAAAATTCAGCATCCATCAAAAATTCATCTCATAAAATAAATCAGCATGCATCTAGAATTCAAAAAAAAAATTCAGCTTTCAGTCAAGATTCATCTGATTAAGAAGCATGGCTATCATACAAAACTTTAACTTGGCATTAAGAGTAATCATACAAGAATCGCATAAGAAGGGATATCGATTATTCCTTAGGAGGAAATCCATAGTTCTTATACATGACATCTATTTTTTGATTCATTTGTCGCAGTTTCTTCAAAATTTCGATTTGCTGAATTTGAATTTGCTCTTGCTGTGATTTAAGTTGGTCTTGTTGTGATTTGATTTGATGCAATTCTGCCATTATGAGTTCTTCAAAAGATGAAGCAGGAGTTGAAGGTGCTGCACCAAAGGGACTAGGAGGAGGAGATTCATTTCCCCTAAAAATTGGTGTTTTGGGGTGTTCTATTGGTGGGGGAATTGGATCAGTCCTTCTAGGTTGCCTAACCCATATACCATTACTAAATGTGCACCTAAGTCTTTTTAGTAGATTCTTATTAATGGTGTTAAAATGATCAACTTGAATTATTTCTTCATCAAGCGAGACACAAATATCATGGGCAAGTACTAATCGAGTAATTAACCCCCCATAGGGTAACATAGTATCTTTAGCTATTATATCCTGCATGTGTTGCCGGATTAAGTATCCAAAGCAATTATTTTGTCCGATTATAATCCAGTATATGGTGCTTAGCTCTATTTGACTCATTTCATCAAGATGAAATTGCTTGGGAAGTAGTATGCTAGTCATGATGTGATGAAGAATTTTAGAGTTAAAGGGTAGTAGGTGCTCGCAACTCTTGGGTATCATGCCTGGGTTCAGATTTTCAAAGATAGTTTCTAAGGCTTCGGAGTAAGTTGCTCCAATCATATTGACATCCCATTTATTTCTAAAGTAACAACCACTATCCTTTTCAGTAATTCCAATCAGTTCACAAATAGTACTATCAAAGATTCTAATCTGTGTTCCTAAAAGGTAAGTACTTAGGCTTTCATTGTCCACACACAAGTTTGCATAAAATAGCCTAACTAACCTAGGATAAATTGGTTCATTGATTTGTAGGAGAGGTAAGGCATCTAAATATGCAAACCACCTAATGGGTTCTAGGTTTCCTAGTTCATTTAGATCAACATGTTTACCCTTATGTATAGTTCTTGTTTCGAAATTTGGAAATCTAAGTGCCACTTCTTTAGATCTAAAAAGATTTTGATCATATGAATCTCCTTCAACCCTTTTCCCTTTTGATCTTATTGATCTCTTGGGAGCCATTATCTAGACAAGATGATGGATCAAGAATATGAAACTGTGAAGAGTAAGCAAAATAATGAGAAGAGGAAGAAAAGATTTCAGATTTTACCTTATGGAGAATTTCTTGAAAGATGGAGAGCTTGAACCAACAAGAATCCCTCTCCTAGGCTTCTAAAGGTTGAAATGAGGGTTAGAGAGGTTGTGGGAGAGCTTCAACCAATTTCTCACGGGTTGGGGGGCGGTTCCACCGCTGGCCCTAACCCTTCTTATAAAGGGGATCTCGGGCGATGCCATCGCAAATCCGAGCGGTGCCACCGCCTAGCGACCGAGCGCTTAGGCGGTGCTACCGTCGGTTCTGGCGGTGCCACCGCTGGCATGCCACGGAAGAGAAAAAAAAAATTTCTTTGTTCCCCCTTTTTGTTTTTCAGAGGTGTTTGGCTCAAGATAGGATAGGATCTTAGGTTGTACTTTAATATATCATTTGGAATCGAAAGAGAAGGAGGAAATCAAATCCACGAAAGAATGCAAAGAGGATGAAAAAACTTTTCGGAAAATACATTCAAACAAGCTTTTTCTTACGGACAATTTAACATGCCTAGTTCCCTTCTAATGAATTCAAATTAGTCTTCATTTAAGGTTTTTGTAAAAATGTCTGCTAGTTGATGCTTTGTGTCAATAAACTCTAGAACGACATTGTTGTTAAGCACATGATCGCATATAAAATGATGCCTAACGTTGATATGCTTAGTTCTAGAGTGCTGAATTGGATTTTTGGTAAGACATATGACACTTATATTATCACATTTTATGGGAATGTTTTTCAAGTGAATTCCATAGTCTTCTAATGTATTCTTCATCCAAAAAACTTGTGCACAGCATGCACTTACAGCAATATATTCGGCTTCCTCCGTAGATAGTGTAACTGAATTTTGTTTCTTGGAAGTCCAAGAAACAAGTGCATGTCCTAAAAATTGGCATGTTCCGGATGTGCTTTATCGATCTATCCTGCATCCGCCAAAATCGACATCTGCATAAGTTATTAAATCGAATTTATCGGATTTCGGATACCACAATCCTAAATTTGGAGTTCCTTTAAGATATCTAAATATTCTTTTAACACTCTTAAGATGAGATAATTTAGGATTAGATTGAAACCTAGTGCAAAGTCCTACACTAAACATGATATTTGATCGAAATTTTCACTATTTTCATCCATATCTAACTTAGTCGAAGTACAAATAGGAGTGTTTATTGATTTTGAACCATCCATGTTAAATCATTTTAACAATTCTAATATATATTTAGATTGGTTAAGAAATATACCATCACTAAGTTGTTTGATTTGCAATCCTAAAAAGAAAGTTAATTCACCCATTAAACTCATTTCAAATTCATGACTCAAACACTTGGTAAATGATTCACATAGTGATTCATCCAAAGAACCAAAAATAATATCATCAACATAAATTTGCACAATAAGAAAATTGTTTTCAAAGTGTTTGACAAACAATGTAGTATCAACCTTGCCTTTGGTAAAATTATTTAAAATAGGAAAGGAACTAAGCCTTTCATACCAAGCTCTAGGAGCTTGTTTCAAGCCATAGAGAGCCTTAGTCAATTTGAATACATGATTAGGAAGCCATAGAGAGGCCTTAGTCAATTGAATACATGATTAGGAAGCCATAGAGCTTGTTCGACATATACTTCTTCAGAAATAAACCATTCAAGAAGGCACTTTTGACATCCATTTGAAATAGTTTAAAATCATTACTACTAGCATAGGCAAGGAGCATCCTAATGGATTCTAATCTTGCCACAGGAGCGAAGGTTTCTTCATAGTCGATACCTTCTTCTTAGTTGAAACCTTTGGCTTCTAATCTAGCCTTGTTTCTAACCACGATACCGCATTCGTCTTGCTTGTTTCTAAAGACCCATTTAGTACCAATGACTAAATGGTCACTAGGTCTAGGAACAAGCTTCCATACCTCATTCCTCTCAAATTGGTTTAATTTCTCTTGCATTGCAATGACCCAAGAATCATCTTTCAAGGCCTCGTCAATGCATTTAGGTTTGATTTGAGAAAGGAAAGCGGCGTTAGCATAAAAATTCTTGAAGGAAGAACGAGTTTGAACCCCTTTTGATGTATCTCCTATAATTTGCTCCTTTGGATGAGCATCTACATACTTCCATTCCTTGGGTAAGGAAATTTCGGAAGAAGATGCATCCAAGTTGCTATTTTGAAGAGGGGGATCCTTTAAATTCAAATTATCAAAACCAAGATCATCATCAAAATCATTTTTCTTTAACTTAAAAATTTCATTAAAAACTATATGAATAGACTCTTCTATAACTAAGGTTCTTTTGTTAAAAACACGAAAAGCCTTAGAAATGGAAGAGTAACTAAGAAAGATGCCTTCATCGAATTTAGCATCAAATTTTCCTAAGGCATCCTTTTCATTTAAAATAAAGCATTTGCAACCGAAAACTTTAAAATAAGAAACATTTGGTTTTTTGTTATTCCATAATTCATAAGGAGTTTTTGATAGAGACGGTCTAATTAGAACCCTATTCATGATGTGGCAAGCCGTATTCACGGCTTTGGCCCAAAAATACTTGGGTAGACTATGTTCATTCAACATAGTTCTTGTCATTTCTTGTAGGTTTCTATTTTTTCTTTCAACTACTCCATTTTGTTGAGGATTTCTTGGAGTGGAGAAGTTGTGGTTATATCCATTAACTTCACAAAACTTTGGAAGTCACTGTTTTGAAATTCGCCATCGTGATCACTCATAATTGATGAAATCATGAAGCCTTTTTCCTTTTGAGCGAGTTTACAAAATTTAGAGAAACATTTAAAACAATCACTTTTGTGAGCCAAGAAATAGGTCCAAATGTATCTAGTATAGTCATCTACAATTACAAAAGCATATTTGCTTCCTCCTAGACTTGTCATGTCAATTGGTCCAAATAAGTCCAAATGGATCAATTGTAATGGTCTAGTAGTTGCTAATTTGATTTTTTGGTTTGAAACTAGTTTTTATTTGTTTATTTAGTTGACACACATCACATACTTTGTCCTCAACAAACTTCATATTGGGAATCCCTCGTACTAATTCTCTGGATGAGATCTTAGATATTAGTTTCATGCTTGCATGGCCTAATCTCCTATGCCAAAGCCAAGCATCATCATTTAAAGCGGAGAAGCACATTTCATTACTTAGTTCATCAAGGTTGATGGTATAGACATTATTTTGTTTTATAGCAATCATTGACAAGTTATTGTTTGGTTTTTCAATAATGCATGCATTAGATTCAAATCTAACGATATAACTTTTATCACATAATTTACTAATACTTAAGAGATTATGTTTTAATCCATCAACTAGTAATACATCATTAATTGAAAAACATGATTTGTTACCTATGGTTCCCTTGCCAATGATTTTGCCTTTGTTGTTGTCTTCGAAGGTGACATATCCTTCTTTTTTGCTAGTGAGCATAGAGAAATGAGATGGATCTCCAGTCATGTGTCTTGAGCATCCACTATCAAGATACCATCTCTTGCTCCTAGCTTGTAGGTTTGTCTATAAAAGAGGATGGTTTTTAGGTATCCATTTGATTTTGGGTGCCTCAAAAATTGATCTACCAATTTTGTTATTCATCATTGAAGTATTAATAGTTCCTTTAGGAACCCATATCAACTTATATGAACTAATTTTCCTAAATGGACATTTGTAAGCAACATATCCGGATTTATAACAAAAGTTGCATTTCAAATAAGGTGAAATGTGTAATGTGGGTCCTTTAATGAAAGTGGTAGGATTTTGGTGAGATCCTCTCACAAAACCAATTCCACTTCTATTTGCGACATAACCCTTATTTGCAAGGATCATGTCCAATCCCTTGCTACCGACCTTAAACTTGTTTAAGGTCTCTTTAAGCAGTAAATTTTTATTTTTTATTACTTCTAAGTGTTCGCACTTAGAGCATGGAGGAGTTTGAAGACTATCAAGCTTATTTTGAAGTAAAACATACTCTTTCTTTAAAAGATTAAACTTCTTACTAATAGTCATATACTCATCAAATAATTCGTGAAAAGCGATAGAAAGTTCATCAAAAGATAAATCTTCATTAATTAAATCACATACCTCTTCTCCTAAAGCCATTAGCGCAAAGTTTGCCTCCTCTTTATTGCTAGCTTCTTCGCTTTCTGAATCACTTAAATCGTCCCAAGTCGCCTTTAAAGCTTTCTTCTTCTTCGGTTGCTTCTTCTTGGCTTGGGAGTATTCATTTTTGAAGTACCCCGTCTTCTTGCATTCGTAGCATATTACTTGGTCCTTTTTATATTCAAGTTTGTTTTTGGTGTTATTTTTAAATTTGTTCTTTCTTATAAATTTTTTAAAATTTTGAGTTAAAAGTGTAATGTCATCGTCATTGTCCTCATCACTTGATGTTCCTTTCAAGTGGTCTTCTTGTGATGTAAGTGCCATATCCTTCCTGTTCTTTGGAAGGGGGTTCTCGAGCTCTTCATGAGCATGACATGTCATTTCGTAGGTCATTAGAGACCCAATAAGTTCTTCAAGAGGAAATGTTTTAAGGTCCTTCGCCTCTTGAATGGTCATAAATTTTGGATCCCAACTTTTTGGGAGGGATCTTAAGATTTTAGTTACTAGTTCGAAGTTAGAAAAATTTTTACCAAGAGCTTTGAGTCCATTGATGACATCTGTGAAACACGTGTACATGTCTCCGATGGACTCACTTGGTTTCATTCGGAAAAGTTCGTAAGAGTGCACAAGAATGTTGATTTTGGGCTCTTTCACTCGGTTAGTGCCTTCATGAGTGACCTCAAGAGTTCTCCAAATATCAAAAACCGAATCACAAATTGAAACGCGATTAAATTCATTTTTGTCTAGTGCACAAAACAAGGCATTCATAGCCTTTGTATTTAAAGCAAAAACCTTCTTCTCCGATTCATTCCATTCGCTCATCGGAAGAGAAGATTTTTTAAATCCATTTTCGACAATAGTCCAAAGCTCGAAATCCATGGAAATGAGGAAGATCCTCATACGAGTCTTCCAATACGTGTAATCCGACCCATTAAACATAGGTGGACGTGTAATAGAATGACCCTCATGCATGCTGGAGTAAGCCATCCCTCTTGGGTATTAAACCAAATATGAGAATGAGCCTTGCTCTGATACCAATTGTTAGGATCGGAGTGGCAGTAAGAGGGGGGGGTGGGGGGGATGAATTAGTGCAGTGGATTAAAACGTCGGTTTTGGAAAAACTTTCGTATGATAAAAACCAAACTCGGAAGTGCTTAACTTGAAAGCGTGTTCGTAAAGGTATACAGCAAAAGTAATGAGGAAATAAAGCACGTATGAAAGTTTGCAGTAAGGTAAATAGCAATAAGTAAATGCAAATCAAAGAACACGCCAATTTTAAAGTGGTTCAGTCAAAATGACCTACATTCAATTGTGAAGCCTTCTTCGATGAGGTTCCCAACTTCCACTAGCAAATCACTTCGAAGGGAAGGACAAATACCCCTCTTACAACCTTTTACAAGTGGTTCATACTCTTACAAATTTTTAACGAGAAAGAAGGAGGTGAACACTGAAGCAATTGAAAACAAGACTTGCTAAAGACTTTGCTAAGGCTTTTATCTCAATCTATTGCTTCTAAAAAGTTATATTCTCTACTGAGAATTAAGGGGTATTTATAGGCCCCAAGAGGATTCAAATTTGGGCTCCAAATTTTGAATTCTGTTGAGTTTCTGAGGCTGGCGGTGCCACCGCTTGTCAATGTCATATTGACTAGTGACTGGTGGTGCCACCGCCTGTTGGTGGCCGTGCTACCGCCTGTCAATTTTCACATTGACAGAGTTCTAGCGGTGCCACCATCGAAATTCTCAAGTTCTGGGCGGTGCCATCGCCCGAACTCTCGGGTGCTGGGCGGTGCCACCGCTCAGTCCGGCGGTACCACCGCATGATACTTCAAGCTTTGGGCGGTGCCACCGCCTATACTATTTTAGCTCACTGGTTGGGCTCCAATCTTGGCCAAAACCAGTTCGAACTCGGGCCCAATTGGCCCCTAACCGGGTTATAGGATTAACCCTTAATCCTAACCCTAATTACATGTAAACTACATAATTAAAAACATAGTCCTAAGCAAGTTTTTGACTGACAATGTCGAGTTTCCTTCCAGCGAGCTCTTCGGCGATATTCCGGTGGACTTCCGATACATCCTTGGATTTCTTCCGGTGGACTCCCAACAGGCTCCCGATTTTGTGATGAGTTCAGCGAGTAGCCAAGCCTTCTCGGTGATCTCCGTGAACCTCTGACGATCTCTTCGGCGGACTTCTGAAAATTCTGACAAGTCCCCGATTTCTTCTCGGTTGGCTTCAGTAACATCTCCGACGAATCTTCGGACTCTCAAACACCCATCAAACTTGACTTCAATATCCTTGCTTTATGTTTTCAGGCTATCGTAGTTAATCCTGCACACTTAACTCTATAATATGGATTAGATCAATTAAACCATCAATTGATTTCATCATCAAAATTCAAGATTTAACATGGACTCCCAACAAGCTCCTGGACTTTATGACGATCTTCTTGGTGAGTTTCGACAAGCTTCTTTAGCAAGCTTTTGGATTTCTTGATTGGTTCTGGCAGAACCTCCTACAAACGTCCGGACTTCCGGCGAACTCTTGAACTCCTAACGAGATCTCGACCTTGACTCTAGCACAACACATGCTTTATGTCTTAATGTTGTCGTAGTTAATCCTGCACACTTTTCTCAACATATAAATTAGATCAAACAATTATCAAATGATTTCATCATCAAAATCCAAGATTCAATAACAACTAGCTCGATATTGGGAATAGATGGTCACACACATATGGTAGGCATTGCGACGAGTAGAGGTTCAGATATGAGATATCCGCTAGAGCCCCTATCTTATTAGATATTCAATAAGCCCATGAATTATTGGATCCTATGGATGAGATCCAATAAGAGCTAATGAGAGATTATTGGATAGAGATCCACTAATCTAAGAGGCTTGGGTAGTTGGATGAAGATCTAATACTCAATAGGATAGGATCTATTAGTGTTAAGTTGATAGGGGACCTCTATAAATAGGAGGAAAACAAAGGCTTATGGGCTAGAGGTTTTTGGTTGCCACCTCCTATTCTCCTCTCCCCTTCTCCTCCTCAGATAGTAGGCCTAGAGATTTAAGGAGCGTCATCGTAGCCCTACTGTATGGATCATCGCTAGAGAGGAGGGTGCTTGACTTCCTTCATCCTCTCCTATAGATCTATAATGATTCAGGGATATACGATCTCCCTAAGTAAAACACAATCTATTTTATATACGCAGTTTTTGGTTTTACAGATGATGCACACCAATCTTCGCACGATGACGAACACATCATTGGGAAATTTGGGGATTTTTATTTTTTGTTCTTTCATTGTGTATGTGATGTTGCCCCATAATTCCTTATAGTGGTATCAGAGCCAGGTTGTTCGTATAATAGATTAGTTTTGAACTGCGTACATTGTATTTTAGGAAGACTTTTGTTCGTCAAAATCGTTGACGCAAAAGGCCAGAGAGGGCAGCAACTGCTGCTGCCCTCATCAGTTGGCCCAAGGCTGCTTGCAGCCTTAGCCGAGAGCTCCCAAGGGAGGTCTCGGCCACCTGCAACAGGCCACCTGTGTGCAGGGGCCGTAGGTGGCCAGCAGGGGGCGGTCGTCCACCAAGAGGCAAGCTGCCCGCAGGCAAGCTGCCTATAGTGCAGGTTGCCTATGCATGGGCACTGTGCTCGCGTGCAAGGGTGGCACCTACGGGTGTTGGGCCCATAGGGGCGGCACTCATAAGGGGCAACAACCGCCCTTGGGTAGCTCGCGGGCACTCATAGGGGTGCCGACACTCGTGGGGGCGTTGCACCCATGGGGTGCATGCTCGCAGGGCCAGTGTTGCCCGCAGGCATATCGCCCGCAGGCAAAGGCGACGACCTTGCCCCCTGTAGTGGCCGCCACCAGTAGGGTGGTGGCGGCCACAACGCTAGAGGTAATGAGGGGAACTAGGGTTTTTGGGCAAAAGATATTTTTGCCTCTCGGAATTTAAGAAATTTTCATATTCAAAGTGTACACATATCCCGAATTCGACTTGCTATCATCGACATTGGACTGGAAACTCGAGTCCATGTAACCTTTAACCCTGAGGCTGCTACCTCCATATACTAGTAAAAAATCTTTAGTCCTTCTCAAGTATTTAAAGATACACTTTATTATTTTTTAATGCTCCAAGCCTAGATCCGCTTGATACCTGCTCGTGACACTCAAATCATGCGCTATATCAGGCCTGGTACATAGCATGACATATATGATAGACCCTATCGCTGAGATATAGGGTATTCTATCCATGTTTGCCCTTTCTTCAAGAGTCTTTGGGGACATACTCCTAGAAAGTGATATCCCATTTCTCATCGGTATGAGACCTCTCTTGGAATTTTCCATGCCAAACCTTTTGATAATAGTATCTTGTACTTGGACTGGAACAAGCCAAGCATCCTCTTAGATTTATCTGTATAAATCTGAATCCTCAAGATACAAGATGCTTCTCTTAAGTCTTCATGGAGAAGTGTCTAGATAACCAAGCCTTTATTGTGGATAGCATTCCTACATCATTCCCAATGATCAGGATGTTATCCACATATAACACTAAAAAGGTGATAGTGCTCCAACTTACCTTCCTGTACACATAAGGCTCATATTCATTTGTAACGAAGTCAAAAGATTTGATTGCCTTACCAAATCTTATATTCCAACTTCCGAAAGCTTGCTTTAGTCCATAAATGGATCTAAGCAATCTGCACACCTTATCTAGGCAGTCCTTAGACATGAATCCCTCGGGCTGTGTCATATATACCTCTTCCTTGAGTTTGTCATTAAGGAATGCGATTTTCACATCCATCTGCTAGATCTCATAATCATATTCTGCTATAATAGCCAATAGAATTTAGATAAATTTTAGCATGGCTACGGGTGAGAATGTTTCGTCATAGTCAACCCCTTGCCTTTGATGATACCCCTTAGCCACTAGCCTTGCTTTATAGTGTTAAATCTCAGATTTTGATGATGAAACCAATTGAGAGTGTTTATGATTTAATGTGCATTTAAGTGACATAGGACTAGCTTCGATTAAGGAGAGGCAAATTAATTAAAGTAGGAGGAATCAAACGTTGGGCTAGAGTGACCATATCAAAAGATTAGATGTCGGGCCAGAGAATCAGTCGACGTATTGGTAGAAGGCTTCATTCCATGAGTTCGGGCATCAGGCCAAGAAGAGTGGACATTGTGTGAAAAAGATCGGAGTTATGGAGGTCAACATGTCGATTTGGCAAGAGGCTGTAAAAGAGGACAATGCGCCGAAGAATTAGGTGAAGCGCCGATGAACCAATTACATGCCATATAACATAGGATTTGCTTGTAATTAATTGTATCTAGATCAAGTTAGTTTAGAGTCTAATTAAGCCATTTAGAATGTAATCAGACTAACTCAATTAAGGATCAATTGGGCCTAAGTTTGGGCTATGTTGGGCCAAGTGAAAGGCTCAAATAGTGACCCAACAGGTGGCACTATCATGGCATAGTCTTCGAGACTGTGTCAGGCAGTGGTACCACCAATCTAGGTGGTGGTACTACCCAGACACAGTTTCCGAAAGACTGTCAGGTGATGGTACTGCCTAATGTCAGTGTTAGTGTCAGTGCTATAAGCGATGGTACCACCCAGCATAAGCGGTGGCACCACCAATACCCAGAGGACCTAGGATGAGACATTTTTAGGCTCCAAGTTTGAATCCACTTGAGGCCTGTAAATATCCCTCTCATCACTGGTTAACACGCACAAGCATAGAGAACTTAAAAGTGAGAAAACGTTGCTGTAATTACTTAAGAGATCTCATTCTCTAGCTTAAGTTTAGAATTCTATTTAGAGATGAGTGAGAGCTTGTAAAAGGTTATCTCCTAAACCTATGAAAAGGAGAAGAAGGGTGTAAAAGGGTAGTTAGTCTTCACCCATCGAAGGAAGACCGTTAGTGGATGCTAGTGGCCTCGACGAAAGAGGAATCGAGAGTAGATGTAGGTCACGACGACTGAACCAATATAAAATTGGTTTGCATTTCCTTTTGAGCAATTTACCTTTACTGTAAATTGCTTTACCTTCTTAATGCTTTCACTATGCTCCCTTACGCTTCTAAGTTAATATCTTTTTGATCGATTTTCAATAAATGAATATTTTTCGAAATCAACATTTTTACTACTGCACTAATTCAATTGCCCTCCTCTTAGTGCCTGTTCATTCCTAACAATTGGTATTAGAGCCTTGTTATTTCTTATTTAGTTTAACACCCAAGAGAAATGACTCTTTTCGACTTTCAAGAGGGCTTTTCTGTAGTTCGTCCTCCCATGTTCAATGGGACGGACTACACTTATTGGAAAACTCGAATGAGAGTTTTCTTGTTTTTCTTGGATTTAAATTTATAGAATATTATTAAAAATGGCTTTCAAAAGTCTTTTGCTCTAATAAACAAATGGAATGATTTGGAGAAGAAAACTTTTTCTTTGAATGCTAGAGCTATGAATCCTCTATTTTGTATCTTAGACAAAAATGAATTCAATCGGGTTTCTATTTGCAAAACAACTTTCAATATTCGGCACACTCTTGAAATCACACATGAAGGCACAAGTAGGATTAGAGATTCTAAAGTTAATTTTTAGATGCATGATTTCGAGTTGTTTCAAACGAAGTCGAGTGAAACTATTGTTGACATGTGCACCTGCTTTATGGATGTCGTCAATAGTTTAAAAGCTCTTGGCAAATATGTTTCAAATTTTGAACTTATTAACAAGATATTAAGATCTCTTCCGAAGAGTTAGGATCCAAAAGTAACTGCAATACAAGAGGTAAAAGATCTCAATAATTTTTCACTTGAAGAACTTTTGGGTTCATTGATGACATATAAAATGGTGCATAATGCACATGATGAACATGATAAACAAAACGAATGTAAAAATAACCTTCCAAAGAACAAAAAGAATTTGACACTTCTAGCACTAGAATACCACTTGAGTGATAACTCAAGTGATGATGATGATGACTTTGAACTTCTCACTGTAAAATTTAGAAAGTTCATGAAATAAGAATTAAAGAATAAAAATGAACTTAAAAAGAAGTTTTAAAAAAGGAATAAGGTGACTTGGGACAAATCAAGTTCATTCGAAGATAAAGAACAAACCAACAAAGGCAGGGTGGTGAACTGCACTTTGACGGCTTTCGTCAAAAAGGTAAATGACTCAATCAAATGTCTTTTCCTTACCATGAAATTACTTAGTGTTTTTCATGATTAGTTATATATATATATATATATATATATATATATATATATATATATATATATAGATATATATTATCATGACAATTGCATGTTTTATGATAAAGGAACAAAATGTTAAAATTAAATGCTTTATGTTTAATGAAATCATGTTTGTTAATTTAATGATTTAATTATGCATGATGATTTTGTATTGCTTTCTATTTTAAACATAATGGATGGTTTTCATATGAAAAACTTGAGCATACTTATATAAAATCAATCACATAAAATGAAACACATAAAAAGAAAAATATATTATAATTGGAATTAAAATGATGAATCAAATCTCGTGTAAAGAAGCCTTATGTTTAATGTGTTATACTTTTTTAATCTTGATGGTTTTTATGATGAAATTTATTTCGATCCTAAACATTGATGTATGTTTTTATTTGGCATAAAATGATAAAGGCATGCTTGTATGAAACAAATATGAACAATAACTTAAATGAAACACATAAAAAAAAGGGTAAATATATTTTCCATCTCTATCTTATTTATTTCTAGATAAAAGATTAATGAATCCATGTATATTATGCTTTTGTGAATCTCTTAGACTATGAAAATGATTTGATGAATTTGAATGAGTTTTGTCAAAATCATAATTTCTTGAGACTTATAACATGAAATATTTTATGAATCAAGATCTCTTATGTTTCTCTTTGCCATTTACTAAAGAGGAAAATAATCCAATTCATGATATTGATTTCTCTATATTTGATACTTGAGATTTATTTTTGTACCAAGATCTTGTATTTGATCTCCTATGCTTCTTCTTATCATTTACTAAAGATGAGAATTTTGTAGATAAATCATGAAATTTTCAGAATTATAACTTTTTTTAATTGAGACATTATGCATGAATCAAATTCTCATGTGAATCTATCTACATTGCCTTCATTGAATTATCTGAAAAGTGATTCTGATGATAATTTTGGATCTATTTATATATGACTAATGAGATGATATATCCAACTAAATCATTTATTATATTTATGACTTGTGATATATTCAACATGAAACATCTTTCTTGATTCTCATATAATCCACTCTTTTAAGAGAATGCTCATCTAAACAAATCATGATTATTTTTTATGACTTGAAAATTCTTATGCATGAATCAAGATCATTTATTTGTTCTCTTATAACTCTTTTGTTATTTACTAAAGAAGACATTTATCCAAATTAACCATGATATGTCACTTGAGCTTTTAAGGCTTATGACTTGAGTTTTATTATATAAAATTTCTTGTATTCATGTAGTATCTCATCACTAAATTTTTCTTGATATCTTCCATGTGATGACTTGAATATTTACACCTTTGTGTTATTCCCCTCTTTTTGCCTATAAGAAAGGGGGAGAAAATAAATGATGGAAGTTTGGTACCAACATATATGAAGTAATAACTACTTAAAAAATATTGATTTAATGTTTGGTATCATGAATACTTTAGTATCATGCATGAGAAAAATGATTGGTATCATGAATGCTTTAGTATCATGCATGAGAGAAATGATGAATGTTTGGTATCATGATCAAAATGTTGATTTAATGCATGAAGTGATAAATGCTTATAGATTTTAATGTCTTAGTATCATGTAAGATATGCTTATAGTGATGATTGATTTATTTTTGGTATAATGCATATCCAAGTAATATTGATTTGAAAATTTATTGATTTAGTATCATGCCCAATTTGATAATGATGATGATTTGGCATTTCTTACAAGAACACTTTATGGGTTAAGATTTATTTTCTTTATCCAAATCATGATCTTGATATTTGATACATGAGATTTTTCTATGAATCAAGATATTATTTTTGATCTCCTATGTTTCTTTTTGTTATTTACAAAAAGGGAAAAGAATTACAACATTATATTCTTCCCTTATATTTGACAATGATATAGGGGAAGCAAAATTTGCTAGCTTGCATATTTCAAGAAAAAACAAAAAGTTGCTAGTTTGCACATTATAAAGAGAAGCAAAAAGTTTGTTTATATCGAAAGATGCAAAAATTTTGCCAACTTTCATATGTGTAAAAATTGCTAGCTTGCATGTTCTAAAATTATGTAAAACTTATTAGATTTGCTAACTTGCACAATTCAAGAAGATGCAAAAACATGCTAGCTTGCTCATCTCAAAAGAGAAGCAAAAATTGCTAACTTGCATATTTCAAGAAGCAAAAGTTGCTTTCTTTAACATCTAAAATATTGCTAGCTTACATTTTTTTTAAAATGATGTAAAAATTTGCTAGCTTGCATGATGTAGAACTTGCTATCTTGAACATCACCAAGAATTGCTAGCTTGCAATCTCAAGAGAAGCAAAGGTGCTATCTTGCCTATCTCAAGAAGCAAAACATGGTAACTTGCACATCTAGCAAAATTTACAAACTTACAAAACTCCAAATTATTGCTAGCTTGTATGTAAAATGATGTAAAATTTTGCTAGCTTACGCTTTACTAAGGAAGCAAAAATTGCACTTCTCTAAAGAGAAGAAAGAAAATTACTTGCTTGCATGATGATAAAACTTGAGATTATATTTATAATGCAATGATTTGAAACTTGCTAAATGCACTTCTTCCTTTTGTTGATGATAAAGGAGGGACAAGTTATGATGACAATCATGCACGGAATGATGTATTGAAAATATGATTATGCATGATTTTATGATGCATGCAATGATGTGATAAATTGGTTATTTCAATACTCATGTTGCATGCAATGTTGAAATAATATGATTTCAAAGTTTCTATCAATATGACATATTGATAGGGGGAGTTTGTTTAAACTCCGTTATCAATTGGTTGTCATTATTAAAAATGGGGCAATTGTTAAATCTCAGATTTTGATGATGAAACCAATTGAGAGTGTTTATGATTTAATGTATGTTTAAGTGACGCAGGACTAGTTTCGATCAAGAAGAGGCAAATTGATTAAAGCAGAAGGAATCAGACATTGGGCTGGAGTGACCATGTCAAAAGATTGAACGTCAGGTCGGAGGGTCGGTCAACGTATCGATAGAAGGCTTCGTGCCATGAGTTCGAGCATCGGGCCAAGAAGAGCGGACATTGCACCAAGAAGATCAGAGTTGCGGAGGTCAACATGCTGATTGGGCAAGAGGCCGCAAAAGAGGACAATGTGCCGAAGGATTAGATGAAGCGCCGATGAACCAATGACATGCCAGACAACATAGGATTCACTTGTAATCAATTATGTCTAGATCAAGTTAGTTTAGAGTCTAATTGAGTTGGTTTATAATATAATTAAACCAACTCAATTAGGGGCCAACTGGGCCTAAGTTTGGGCTATGTTGGGCCAAGTGAAAGGCCTAAATAGTGACCAAATAGGTGGCACCATCGTGGCACAGTCTCCGAGACTATGTCAAGCGATGGTATTGCTAGTCTGGGTGGTGGTACCACCCAAACACAGTCTCTAAGAGACTGTCAGGCGGTGATACTACCGAGTGGCAAGATGTCAGGTGGTGATACCACCCAGTGTCAATGTCAGTGTCCATGCTGTAGGTGGTGGTACTGCCCAGCACAAGCGGTGGTATCGCCAGTACCCGGAGGACCCGGGATGTGACATTGTTAGGATCTAAGTTTGAATCCACTTGATGCCTATAAATACCCCTCTCATCCCTAGTTAACACACACAAACACAGAGAACTTAAAAGTGAGAAAACGTAATTGCAATTACTTAGAGATCCCCTCCTCTAGCTTAAGTTTAGAATTCTATTTAGAGAGGAGTGAGTGCTTGTAAAAGGTTGTCTCCTAAACCTGTGAAAAGGAGAATAGGGGTGCAAAAGGGTAGTTGGTCTTCACCCATTGAAGGAAGACTGTTAGTGGATGCTGGTGGCCTCGACGAAAGAGGAATCGGGAGTGGATGTAAGTCATGATGACCGAACCACTATAAAATTGATTTGCATTTCCTTTTGAGCAATTTACCTTTACTGCAAATTGCTTTACCTTCTTATTATTTTCACTATACTCCCTTATGATTCCAAGTTAATATCTTTCTGATTGGTTTCCAATGAATGAATATTTTTCGAAATCGATGTTTTTACTACTGCACTAATTCACCTCCCCCTCCCTCTTAGTGCTGACTCGTTCCATCTACTCAGATCTTCTTCTTAAAGATCCACTTATAACCGATGGGTACAATACCCTCGGGTGCATCAATTAGGTTCCAAAACCTTGTTGGAGTACATGGAATTCATCTTAGAATTCATGGCTGCCACTTCCCAGAGTCTATAATCATAATAGCCTCCTCGTAGGTCTAAGGATCAATATTCTCAATATCTTCTTCTCCAATATGTCCTACATATCTCTCAAGAGGATGAGTTATTTTGTCGGACATTTGTAAAGTTAGAATTTATGTTTTAGGTATCTGAACAGACTCGGGCTGTGCAGTGGTGCTTGAGCTAGGTTCTCCAATCCTGCTCAACTCAATCATGCTCCCACTATATTGCCAAGAATGTGTTCCTTTCCAAGGAGAATCTCTCTCTTGGCTATAAAGACCTTTTAGTCCATAAGATTATAGAAATAATACCCATAAGTTTTCTTATGATATCCCATGAACTTGCACCGCTCCGTACTCGTTTCCAACTTATCGGGGTTGTGTCTTTTAACGTGGGCAAGGTGACCTCAAATCTTAACAACTTTAAGATCGGGCTTCTTCCTTTTTCATATCTCATATGATGTATGTTAGGATCAAGAGCGGCACTAAGAGGGGGGGTGAATTAGTGTAGCAGAAAAATTTCTTGATTTTAGAAAAATGTTCGTTTCGATTAAAACTGATTCCGACAAAAAAGATTTCGATTCAATTCGTTTTGAAGAGATTATGAACTTGAAAGCTTTCATAAAAGTGCAAGAGAGGATTAAGGAGATTTGAAGAAATGTAAATTACACAAATGAAAAGCAAACCAGAATTTAGAGTGGTTCGGTCAATGTGACCTACATCCACTTTCGGATTCCTCCTTCGACGAGGTTTATGGTGTCCACTAGAGGCCTTCTTTCAATAGGTGAAGGCGAACTATCTTTTACAGCTCTATCTCTTTTTGCCGTGTTTAGGAAACAACCCTTACAACTCTCACTCTGCTTTCTTGGATGGTTGCAAGGCTAAGAGATGAAGGAGGAGAACTCTTCACTTTTTTAACACTTTAAGACTCAAGAACTCAAGATTATGTCAATCACTTTCATGCCCTTTCATGTAGAAAAGGGTGGGGATTTTATAGGTCCCAATGACTTTAAAAATGGAGCCAAAAAATGTCTCATTCCGGATTTCCAAGGTACTGGCGGTACCACCACCATTATTGGGCGGTACTACTACTTGTAGTCTGACACTGGTCGGTACCACCACCTGATAGAGCTCGAAGAATGAGCTTTGGCACTACAACCGCTTGACAAGGGCGATACCACCACTAGTAGCAATAATTGCTAGTGGTACCATCGCCTAATCTAGGCGATACCACCGCCCAGACCACCTAGGAGACTAGGTCTTCTAGGCGGTGGCACCGCCGACCATATTTTCAAGGGCTGAATGGGCTACTCAATCCGGCTCAATTCAACCCTATTAAGGGCCCAATTGACCCCTAATTAAGTTAGTAGGATTACCTCCCAATCCTAACTTAATTTATGCTCTAACTACGACAATTAAGACATGATCATAGCACTTTTTGTTCTGGTGCATCAATTGTTCTTCTAGCGAGCTTCTAGCGTACATCCGGCGAACATCCGACGAACTCTCGGCAATGCTTCAACAGACTCTCGGCAAGCTCTCGGACTTTACGATGATCTTCTTAGCGAGCTCTGATGAGTTCCTTTGGCAAGCTCTTGGACTTCTTGGTTGGTTCCGGTAGAACTTTCGACGAACATTTGGACTTCCGACGTATTCTCAAACTCCCAGCGTGATCTCGATCTTGACTCCAACACAACACCTGCTTTATGTCTTACTGCTATCATAGTTAATCCTGCACACTTTTCTCAACATATAGATTACATCAAACAAATTACAATTGACTTCATCATCAAAATCCAAGATTCAACATTCACCCCCTTTTTGATGATGACAATCAATTGATGACAGAGTTAATCTTAACTCCCCCTATCTATGTGCCATTCTTGAGAAAAGACCTTCTTGAATTCAAGGCCTTTGAATTCAAATATCAAACTGATAAGTTAAGTTCATTTAAACTTATCAATACACACATCATGATTCCTATCATGATCTAACATTTCTCAAAATGATGTCAAGGCATGACATCCATTTCCAAGTATGATATTTCAAATATGAAAGATAACAAAGATAGCAATTCATCATTCTATGGCAAGATATCAATTATAAAATAGTAAGTTAAGTTCTAGATATCTTATCATAATGAAAGAAATTTATCAAGCTAACATTTCAAGTATTTATCATAATGAAAGAAATTTATCAAGCTAACATTTTAAGTATTTATGATGAAATATATTGCATATATTTGTCATCAATTTACCACATTTTGGTATCATTTCTCCCCCTTTGTCACCAAAAAAAAGGAGATATTTCAATTTGTAAAAATTTATACAAGTGTGGTAAAAATTCATGCCACATTTCATGCCACACTTCAATTTGTAATTGTGGTAAAAATTCATACCACATTTCAATTTGTAAAAATTCATAACAATCATATTTCAAGCATTCATGATATAGTATTATTAAAAAGTTATAAACATTAAAGAGAGAGTTTCCATCAACTTCCCTCCCCCCCCCCCCCTTTTTTTTAATCAAAACTTTGCATGAAGAAGGAAAGAAAGAATGAAATCCATTAAGAATCAACTTTGTGAAATGATTTGAATCAAGTAAAAAATGATAAAATAGTTTCATTAAATCATGCTTCAATTTTCAAGATATTCATATGAAATCAAATCCTCAATCTTGTAAGTGTTAATCTCATAACAAAAATTCATAAAAATTCTTCATTAAGAAAGAATTCATGTGAAAGAATCATCATATAAAGGATAAAAGAAATTCCATGAATAAACTTCAAGGAGCATCACATCAAATCCATTTCTCATTAAAAATTCATAGGAGTGAAATCCATGAGAGATGCATTTGTCAATTAATTCCATATATAAAAAAATCATTAAGTGAGGGAGCAAGGATATGAAATAAACTTGATATTGCATAAACTCATGAAAGTTCCATTCAAGAAATTCATAACAATCATATTTCAAGCATTCATGATATAGTATTATTAAAAAGTTATAAACATTAAAGAGAGAGTTTCCATCAACTTCCCTCCCCCCCCCCCCTTTTTTTTAATCAAAACTTTGCATGAAGAAGGAAAGAAAGAATGAAATCCATTAAGAATCAACTTTGTGAAATGATTTGAATCAAGTAAAAAATGATAAAATAGTTTCATTAAATCATGCTTCAATTTTCAAGATATTCATATGAAATCAAATCCTCAATCTTGTAAGTGTTAATCTCATAACAAAAATTCATAAAAATTCTTCATTAAGAAAGAATTCATGTGAAAGAATCATCATATAAAGGATAAAAGAAATTCCATGAATAAACTTCAAGGAGCATCACATCAAATCCATTTCTCATTAAAAATTCATAGGAGTGAAATCCATGAGAGATGCATTTGTCAATTAATTCCATATATAAAAAAATCATTAAGTGAGGGAGCAAGGATATGAAATAAACTTGATATTGCATAAACTCATGAAAGTTCCATTCAAGAAATTCATAAAGATAGTCCGAAAAAAATAGACATCAAATTCAAACATTTGGACAAATTAACATTCCTAATTCTCTTCTAATAAAATCATATTGTTCTTCACTTAAAGGTTTTATAAAGATATCGACTAATTGATGTTTCATATCAATAAACTCCAAGATTACATCATGATTAGAGACATGATCTCATATAAAGTGATGCCTAATATTAATATGTTTTGTTCTAGAGTGTTGAATGAGATTTTTTGTTAAACATATTATACTTGTATTATCACATTTTATGGGAATGTTTTTAAGATGAATCTTATAATCCTCTAAAGTGTTTTTCATCAAAACAACTTGTGCACAACATGCACTAGCTACAATATACTCAGCTTCAGTTGTAGATAGTGCAACCAAGTTTTGTTTCTTGGAAGACCAAAAAACAAGTGTGTGTTCTAAGAATTGACATATTCCGGATGTGCTTTTTCTATCTAATCTACATCTAGCAAAATCTGCATCAGCATATGTAATTAAATCAAAATTTTTGAATTTTGAATACCATAATCCTAGATTAGTGGTACCTTTAAGATATCTAAGAATTCTCTTAACTACTTTAAGATGAGATATCTTAGGATTAGATTGAAACCTTACACAAAGACCTACATTAAACATGATATCTGGTTTAGCTATAGGGAGGTATAGTAAACTTCCTATCATACCCTTATAAGCTTTTTGATCAAAGCTTTCTCCACTTTCATCAATGTCTAACTTAGTGGAAGTACTCATGGGAGTATTGATAGCCTTTAAGCTGTCCATATTAAAACTTTTTTGTAAATCTAAAGTATATTTTGTTTGACTAAGAAAAATATCATTACTTAGTTGTTTGATTTGTAGGCCTAAAAAGAAATTTAATTCTCCCATTAAACTTATTTCAAATTCAAGACTCATACTTTTTGCAAATGATTCGCATAGAGATTCATTTATGGAACCAAAAATAATGTCATCAATATAAATTTGAACAATAAGAAAATTATTTTTAAAATTTTTGATAAACAATGTAGTATCAACCTAGCCTTTAGAGAAATTATTATCGATAAGAAATGAGCTAAGTCTCTCATGCTAGGCTCTTGGGGCTTGTTTAAATCTATAGAGAGCTTTAGTCAATTTAAACACATGATTAGGGAGATTATCATTCCCAAATCCGGGAGGTTGTTCAACATAAACTTTTACGAAAATAAAGCCATTAAGAAAAACACTTTTAATATCCATTTGAAACAACTTAAAATTACTACTACTAGCATAGGCAAGAAGCATCCTTATGGCTTCTAATCATGCCATAAGAGCGAATGTTTCTTCATAATCGATACATTCTTCTTAGTTGAAACCTTTGGCCACTAATCTAGTTTTGTTTCTATCCATGATACCAAGTTCATCTTGCTTATTTTTAAAGACCCATTTAGTACCAATAACTAAATGGTCATTTGGCCTTGGAATAAACTTCCACACCTCATTTCTCTCAAATTGATTTAACTCTTCTTGCATTGCGATGACCCATGAATCATCTTTCAAGGCCTCATCAATGTATTTAGGTTCAATTTGGGAGAGAAAAGTGGTGTTTGCACAAAAATTCTTAAGAGAAGAATGAGTTTGAACTCCTTACGATGTATCTCCTATAATTAACTCCTTGGGATGAGCATCTACATACTTCTATTCCTTTGGTAAAGAAGGTTCGGAAGAAGATGCAACCAAGTTGCTAGTTGGAGAAAGGGATTCATTTAAATTTAAAGTATCAAAATTAAGATCATCATCAAAATCATTTATCTTAACTTTGAAAATTTCATTAAAAACAACATGAATAGATTTTTTTATAACTAAAGTTCTTTTATTAAAGATACGAAAAGCCTTTGAAATAGAAGAATAACCAAGAAAAAATCATTCATCAGATTTTGCATCAAACTTTCCTAAGGTATCTTTTTCATTCAAAATAAAACATTTATACCCGAAAACTTTAAAATATGAAACATTGGGTTTTTTGTTATTCCACAACTCATAAGGAGTTTTGGAAAGTAATGGTCTTATTAGAACCCTATTCATGATATAGCATGTCATATTTACGGCTTCGACCCAAAAATATTTGGGTAGACTATGTCATTTAACATGGTTCTAGCCATTTTTTGTAAGTTTCTATTCTTTCTTTCTACTACTCCATTTTATTGAGGATTTCTTGGAGTAGAGAAGTTGTGGTTGTATCCATTAGATTCACAAAATTCTTGGAAATCATAGTTTTGAAATTCACCACCGTGATCACTTTGAATTGATAAAATCATAAAACCTTTTTTATTTTGAATAAGTTTACAAAACTTAGAAAAATACCTAAATCAATCATTTTTGTGTGCTAAGAAGTAAGTTCAAGTATATCTATAACAAAGGCATATTTTCTACCTCCTAGGCTTGATGTAGCAATTGGTCCAAACAAGTCCATATGGATCAATTGCAATGCCTAGATGTACTTATTTGATTCTTTGGTTTGAAACTACCTTTTATTCATTTTCCCAATTGACATGCATCACACACATTATCTTTAACGAATTTAATATGAGGAATTCCTCTCACAAGTTCTTTAGATGAGATTTGAGAGATTAGTTTCATGCTAGCATGACCCAATCTCCTATGCCAAAGCCAAGCATCATCATTCAAAACCGAAAAACACATTTTATTGCAAAGATCATTAATGTCAATAGTATATACATTATTTTGTTTTAGTGCAATCATAGATGTGTTTTTGTATGGTTTTTCAATAATGCAGGCATTAGTTTCAAATCTAACGATATATTCTTTATCACATAATTGACTAATACTCAAAACATTATACTTTAAACTATCAACTAATAATATATCTTTAATAAGAAGGTTGGATTTGTTACTTATGGTTCCTTTGCCAATGATTTTACCCTTGTTGTTGTCTCCGAAGATGACATATCCTTTATATAGGTTAGTGAGCTTAGAGAAATGGGATGGATCTCCGGTCATATGCTTTGAGCATCCACTATCAAGGTACCATCTCTTACTCCTAGCTTGTGATGGTATATTTTTCTACAAAAAATGGTGATTTTTTAGGTACCCATTTGACCTTGGGTGCCTCAAAAATTGATCTACATAGCTTATCATGTTGCATTGAGTCATTTGATGTCCTTTTAGGAACCCAAATCAATTTATATGGATTATATTTCTTGAATAGACATTTGTATGCAACATGTCCAAGCTTGCAACAAAAGTTGCATTTGGTGTGAGGTGATACATGCAAGGTAAGACCTTTAATAAAGGTTGTTGGATTTTGATAAGAGCTACTCACAAATCCGATTCCGCCTTTCCTATGATCGTGACCCTTGTTAGCAAGGATCATATTCAAAGACTTGCTACCAACCTCAAATTTTTTCAAGGTATCTTTGAGTAGCAAGTTTTCCTTTTGAACTATTTCTAAATCATGGCATTTTGTGCAAGGAGCTAAGCTTATTTCATGCTCAATCTTTACTCTATCAAAATCACTAATAAGAGAAGCATATTCCTTTTTCAAAGAATTGTACTTTTTATACAAAATTCTATATTTATCAAATAATTCATGAAAAGCACTTGAAAGCTTATCGAAAGTTAAATTTGCATCTAATGAACTTGTTACCTTATCTCCAATAGCCATTAGCACATAGTGAGCAACTTGCTCGGTGTTGATTGGCTCCTCTTCTTTGGAAGCACTTGAGTCGTCCCATATAGCTTTGAGCGCCTTCTTCTTTAGTTGCCTCCTCTTTGCTTAGGGATATTCACTCTTGAAGTGTCCCGACTTTTTATATTCATAACATATCACTTGTTCTTTCTTAGGTTCAAATTTATTTTTAATATTATTTTTAATTTATTTTTTTTATGAATCTTTTGAACTTCTTAGTTAAGAGTGTCAAGTTATCATCAAAGTCCTTATCACTTGAGTTTTCTTTCAAGTGGTCTTCTTGTGTTCTTAGTGCTATATCCTTCATATTCTTTGGAAGGGTGTCCTCAAGCTCTTTATGAGCTTTATATGTCATTTTATAGGTCATTAGTGACCCAATTAGTTCTTCAACAAGAAAATTATTTAGATCTTTGGTCTCTTGAATGGCTGTTACTTTAGGGTCCCAATTTTTTAGAAGAGATCTTAAAATCTTATTAACAAGTTCAAAATTTGAGAAATCTTTACCAAGCCCTTTTAAACCAGTAACGACATCCGTAAATTAGGTGTACATGTCTCCAATGGTCTCACTCGGTTTTATTCGAAATAACTCATAAGAATACACTAAAAGATTAATTTTTGACTCCTTCACTCTACCAGTTGCTAGTCATCGGTGCCTGGTAAGCCAATCACGTGAGTGATGGCACGTGTGACTTGACATGGAATCTTTTTTACTTATTATATTTTGACATTTATCACTTTATATTGACTATTGCATATATGCATGTATATATTGTGATGTCCTTGGATCTGTACAATAGGAATCGGATCGTGATGAGATCACGATAATGAGACCGATTCACCTTTAAACAAAGATTCTAAATAATCCCGATCATAGGTTATTCGAGAGAGACATTGAGATAATTGAACATACTAGTGTGCTATATACCCATCCATACGATGGATACAGCTGGTCTCATAGTTGCTCATGTGGGGACACTAGGAATATAGTACAGGTCCTCATTGGAGAATGAGTTCACTAATTGATTCGCTTACGAAATACTAGATGGTTAATAATGCCTTATTGTTAGACAACGATTCTGTAGTCCTAGTGGTGTATTTGGTCCTTTGACTTGAGACATCAAGGATGTCCTATATGAGTGCTCCACTCTTTGATACTAGACTTATAGGTTTGGATGTCGCAGATCTAGTACAACTGGTCATTGGGACTAACAATCAACCTTACGAGGGCTATTGAGTGTCGATAGAGGATCATCCACTTTTAGTGTCATGAGAGGAATATCCCATGTGTTCTTGCTCAGACAAATCCCTGGCTAGGGTTATTCGGATTGAGAGAGAAAGAATTCTCCGGGAGAATCCGATTAGAGCGAGACTCGAGTAGAAACCATATGGGTATGATAGCACCATACCCGGTATACGATTTTTGGGATATTAGATGGATGAGGGACTATTGGTACATGGTAACTAAGGATAGACAAGTCTAATGGATTGGATTCCCTTATATCGTTTGGGGACTACGACGTAGTGGCCTAGTACGTCCATAGTCGATGAGTCGAGTGAATTATTATGAAGATAATAATTCACTGAGCTAGGAGTTCTAACATGTATGACTCACAGCCAACTCGATATTAGGCCTAGAGGGTCAAACACATATGGTAGGCGTTGCGATAAGTAGAGGTTTGGATATGAGATATCCGCCGAAGCCCTTATCTTATTGGATATCCAATAAGCCCCTGAATTATTGGATCCTATGGATGAGATCCAATAAGAGCCCATAATAGATTATTGGATAGAGATCCACTAATCTAAGAGGCTTGGGTAATTGGATACAGATCCAATACCCAATAGGGGAGGATCAATTAGGGTTTGATAGAGGACCTATATAAATATGAGGGATTCAGTGGTTCATAGGCTAGAGCCTTTGGTTGCCTCTCCTATTCTCCTCCCCCTCTCTACCTCGGAGTAGGCCTAGAGTTTTGAGGAGCGTTATCGTAGCCTTACTATGTGGATCACCATCAAAGAGGAGGACGCTTGACCTCCTTCACCCTCTCCTAGAGATCTGCAAGGAAACAGGGATATACGATCTCCCAAGGTAACACAATATATTCTATACGCAGTTTGTTTTGCAGATTTTTTGTACACCAATCTTCGCACGATGACGAACATCTCTTTGGGAATAGGGGATTTTATTTTTATCCTTCCGTTGCGTATGTGATGTCGCCCCCAAGATTTCTCAGCAGTGGTATCAGAGCCAGGTTGTTCGTGCGAAAGATTAGTTTTGAATTACGTGTGTTGTGTTTAGGAAGAATTTTGATGTTAAAATCATTAAGGCAAAACCGAAAAAAGGGCAGCAACTGTTGTTGCCCTTACTGCCATCGCAGATGGCAACGCTGTGATAGAACCCTTGCAGATTCTAAGCTTGGGGTTGATCTTTTTAGGGGATCAGCCTCTTTGGAACTTTACAGGGGTTCCTCCCTCCAAATTGCTACTCAAAGGCTGCAGAAAAGATTCATCTATTGCTTATCAAAAGATGATGAATACATGACTATTTATAGGGTTTCTAAACCCTAACTCCTAATAGGACTCCTACTCAATTAAGACTTCTACTTAAGACTCCTAATAGGACTCCTACTCAAGACTCCTATTCCTTTACGACTTATAATTCTTCTCTAAGAAATAACCTCCAAACCCTAGTCGGCCTCTTCACTTCTTTAATAAGGGTCGGCTTAGGAAGGTTTTACATGAATGCCCTTATCAATTAGGACTCTCCTAGCTAGAGTCCTAACAGACCCACCCTCTTCAAATCAACCTTGTCCTCGAGCCTGACAATCCATGAATTTTGGGAATTTGATCTTCAAGTTGTCATAGTTCTCCTAAGTGGCACCTTTTACTGGTAAGTTCGCCCTTGTATTAGCACTTCAGTAATGGGTCATCATTATTGAGTCATGATCCGTCAATCAATAATAGCACTCGACTGGGTCTGGAGTTCTCCTTGGGTGGTCATATTTGATGGGTGGCTGTGGGCTATCTCCAAGCACCTATTTACCGCTTTCATTTGGTCGTCGGTTTGTGGGTGGTACGCTATACTCCTTTTTAATTTAGCACCCTACATATGGAATAACTCTATCCAAAATCTGCTCGTGAAAATGCAAGTAGAATTTGGCACATGCACAATGCGTCCCTTGTGGCGTAATTCTTTTGAGTCCCAATTGTAATGAGCCACGGAGTTTGGTGCTTTCTCCAATTTTTTTATAATCTTACTAGTCTCTGGATCTTCTTGCCATTCCCTCTCAATATCCTTAAGGAAGTCACAGGTCGAAAGTGAAATGGTCGAAAGTTCAGCTTGCTTGGGTAGCCATGAAAGCGCATCTGCAACAACATTCTCTTTCCCCTTTTTGTAAGTTATTTCATAATCATATCCAAGAAGCTTTGTTACCCATTTTTGTTGCTCGGGGGAAGATATTTTCTGCTCCAAGAAATATTTTAGTCTTTTATGGTCGATCTTGATTTGAAAGTGTCGCCCGATCAAGTACGATCTCCATTTGGCCACCGCATGCACAATCGCAAGCATCTCGTTGTCACACATAGTTATTTTAAGATGGGAGGGAGATAATGTCTTACTAATATAAGCGAGGGGGCGGCCATCTTGCATTAGTACAACACCAATTTCGACTCCGAAGGCATCAGCTTCAATAACAAAAGTCTTGCCGAAGTCGAGCATTATCGTCACTACTGCTTTATGTTCATTGAAGGCAGTGGTGGCTTTGTCTGACTATTGAAAAGCATCTTTTTTTAGCAAGGAAGTAAGTGGTGTACTAATCTTTCCATAATTTTTCATAAACTTGTGATTGTAGCCTATTAAACCGAGAAAGCCACGTAGCAATTTTATGTTCCTCGAGATCGGCCAGTTCTGCATTGCTCCAATTTTAGAGGGGTCCACTATCACACCTTCCTCTGATATGATATGCCCAAGATATTCTACCTTCTAGTGAAAAAAATAAAAATTCGTAGTGTATTCGAAAAGCGATTTTTGGTTTGTCTTCTTTGCACACTCGTATTTGATGATACTCGGATCAAAGGTCTAGCTTTATGAAGATTTGTGCTCCCTTTCATCTAGCAAATCATCTGCTATTAGAATATGGTATTTGTCCTTGATGGTTACGCTATTGGGGGCTCAATAATCAATGCATATTCACCATGTTTCGTCCTTCTTTCATACGAAGAGCATCGGTGAAGAGTAGGGGCTACAACTTGGCCAAATAGCTCCTATTTTGGGCATCTCTTTTACAATCCTTTCTATTTCATCCTTCTACAAATATGAATGCTGATATAACCAAGTATTTGCAGGAGGTTTGCCCAAAAGAATCGGTATATAATGATCATGCCGACGGGTAAGAGGTAGGTTGTGCGGTTCGTCAAATATATCTAAAAATTCAGCAAGCAAAGGAAGTAGGTTTAGATCTTCAAATTCTGTTGGCTCTCCCTTGATTTGCTGCTCAAGTTGTACCAAAAAGCCGCTGTATGCTTTATGCGAAACCTTCTCCATTTGTTGTGTGCAAATCTTCGATACGTCGCCCCCATGTTTCCCACGCAGTATCACCTGTTTCCCCTTACTGTAAAATTTCACAATTAGTTTCGTAAAATTCCAAGAAACATCACCTAATGTCGTCAACCATTCAATTCTGAGCATGGCCTCATGATCATCAAGAGGTAGGAGGAAGAAATATGTAATTATCTCTTGGTTTTGCAGTTACAGTTTCTCCCGCGAGCGCCTCTGATCACACTTCAAAATCCGTCCGTCGGTGAATTTGACGTCAAACCTACTATAATACTTGATAGGTAAGGCCATCCGGACAGCAACCTTACTATCTAGGAAGTTATTAGTGTTGCCCATGTCGATGAGAATAGTGATCGATTGTTGTTGAGAAGGCCTTCAACTTTCATCGTTTGCGGGTTTGAGTAGCCGGCTAGTGCATGTATTATAACTTCGGTCGGTTGTGGCTCTTCTTCTACATCTTCTTCTTCATCATCAAGGCTCTCTTCTAGATGTTCAATGACCTCTTCTTCTACTGGTTCAATCATAAGAAGTCTCCCTATTCTACAGCGATGCTCGCGGCTCCATAGCTCATCGCGGTGCCACCATAATTCCTTCGTAGATCGCTCCTGAAGCTCTTCTCTTGTCATTATTTTTGGTGTAGGGACTCAGTTAATAGTAGGGGGGGCTGAGGGCTTCTGCATTGTAGGTTGAGAAGCGATCCTAGTCCTCTGGGCTTCATGGTTCAATCGCTCCTCTTAATATCGTGCGAAAGAAATGGCTGCCATAGGCGTGTACGGTTGTCGTGCTTTAACTTCTCCCCGGTTCTCCAGCTTCAAGCCCTCAATGAAGGTCCCCAATAGCTATTTTTGAGACCAATCATAAGTTTGATTAGATAACCTATCAAACCTAGTTTGGTACTCCTGAATGGTGGAGGTTTGTCGGATCTTTGCTAGTTGTCCGTCAATATTCTCGTAATCGGATGGTCCAAAGCGAATCAACAATCCTTCTTTGAATTGTAGCTATGAGAGGACTCCATGAGTATATTTAAACTAGTCAAACCACTATATGGTATCCCCTTCAAGATGTATAGCTATAATTTCCACCATAGATGCGTCCGTAGTTTTGTGGTACCGAAAATATCACTCCGCGCGTGAGATCCAACCAATCGGGTCTCCATCTTCCAATCTAGGAAAGTCCACCCTCATGCGTGGATAGTTGGGATCGATCATAGAACCTCCCCTCTTTGGGAAGTCATCTCTTTGGGCTTGGTGTGATTGGTTAGAGCTCTCTCCTTGATATGATTTCTTTGGGCTTGGTGGTCGCCCCAAACTAAGTTCGGTAAAGAGAGTTCGAATCTTATCCTCCATTTGTGCCTCCAAAGTTAGGATCGGAGTGGCACTAAGAGGGGGGGGGTGAATTAGTGCAGCGGATTAAAACTAGTAGGTTTGAAACTGATTCCGTAAAATGCGAGAATATTTCGTTCGATAGTAACTAGAGTAAAGTGAAGAACAAAAACTTGCTTCTATGTAGATAATGATTGCAGAAAAATAACAACTCACACATTCAAGGAACACGCAGATTTAAAGTGGTTCGGTCAAAATGACCTACATCCACTTGCGAAGCCTTCTTCGATGAGGCCCCCAACTTCCACTAGCAAATCACTTTGAAGGGGAAGGACAAACACCCCTCTTACAACCTTTACAAGTGGTTCACACTCTTACAAAATTTCAGCAAGAAAGAAAGGGAGGTGAACACTCAAGCAATTTGAAAGTAAGACTTGCTAAGGCTTTGCTAAGACTTTTTTTTACTCTATTGCTTCTCAAAAGTTGTAATCTCTGCTGAGAATTGAGGGGTATTTATAGGCCTCAAGAGGATTCAAATTTGGGCTCCAAAATTTGAATTCTCTTCGGTTCCCGAAGCTAGCGGTGCCACTGCCTGTCAGTTCTGACACTGATAGTGTACTGGGTGGTGCCACCGCCCAGTTTAGCGGTGCCACCGCCTAGCTCTTCGGGTGCTAGGCGATGCCACCGCCTAGACTGGCGGTTCCACCGCCCGACCTCAATGGTCACTGGTTGGGCTTTAAGTCTTAGCCCAACCTAGGTTTCATTTTGGGCCCTGTTGGTCCCTAATCAAGATATAGGATTATTTCTTAATCCTAACCTTAATTACATGCAAACTACGTAACTAAAAACATAATCCTAAGCAAGTTTTTAACCAGTGAACTTCAAGTCTTGTTCCAGTGAGCTTTCCGGCGATCTTCCAGTGGACTTCCGATACGCCCTTAGATTTCTTCCGACGGACTCCCAGCTGGCTCCCGATCTTGTGGCGAAATCAGCGAGTAGCCGAGCCTTCTTGGTGATCTCTACGAACCTCCGATGATCTCTTCGGCGGACTTCCGAAAACTCCGAAAAGTCTCCGATTTCTTCTCGATTGGTTCCGACAGCATCTCCGACGAATCTTCAAACTCTCAAACACCCATCGAACTTGATTCCGGTAGACTCGCTTTATGTCTTCAAGCTTTTGTAGTTAATCCTGCATACTTATCTCAACATATGGATTAGATAAAACATGACAATTGACTTCATCATCAAAATCCGAGATTCAACAATCTCCCCCTTTTTGATGATGACAATCAATTGATAACGGAGTTAACCTTAACTCCCCCTATGTATAAGCCATACTTGAGATAAGTTATTCTTGAATTCAAGAGACATATTGATAAGTTGAACCTTATCAATACTCCCATCATGATTCCTATCATGATGTATCTTTCTGAAAATGATGTCAAGACTTGACAACTATTTTCAAGTTTTATATTTCAAATGTGAATGATAGTAATGGTAACAATTCATCATATGGTAAGATATCAACATGTAAAATTACGATGCAAGTTCTTGATATCTTAACATAATGCAAATATTTCAAGTGTTTAGCAATCATAGCATTTCTATCATCAATTTTTCATATTTCAATGCAAGCTTCTTTAACATAATTCAAATATGGCACTCATAGTATCAATTCATATATTTCTCCCGATATAAGCAAATTATAAACATAAGTGCGGTAATGATTCATGTCATAACTAGGTTCATGTCATTTTTCAACAATGAGTGATAGGATACCAATTATACAAACATCTCAAGGAAAGATTAAATCACGCTTCATTTTTACAAGGATCAAGATATGTATGTGAATCAATATCCTTGCAAGTAAAAAATCTTCCTTTTTCAAGAAGGAAATTATAAGAAGGAATCATTTTATCAAATCCATTTCTCGAAAATATTTTTCACATTATAAGCCTTTGAGAGATGCATTTGCTAATTGATTCCATATGTCAAAAATCAATAATATGAATCAAACTTGATATGACATATGCTTACGAAAGCTACATTAAGTTCGGAAGAGAATAAGGTATCAAGAAAATCTGAAAATAAAATTTAACACTTTCATGCATTCGGACAAGGTTTTGCTATAGATTTTCCAATACAATCATGAAGATAAAACATGCTTATTATCATGGAAATTTTTATATCCAAAACACATAATTTCCAACATATTATTAAGGCATATTTCAATCATCACATGATACATACAAGACAAAAATGCAAAGAAATCATATCATGAAAGACATCAATTGTTAAACATGACATGATAATAGTCTCAAAAATTTCAATTTGCGATACATGTGATACATTGCAATACAGTAAAAAATTTAATGCAATGATTTTAAGGATATCAACCTATTTTAATACAAAGCATGGCAAGAGCAATTATATTGCAAGTTTTCTAAGTTTTGCATTTTTTGCTTCTTTCGAGATAGCAATTCTTTGCTTCTCTTTAGCTTGCAAGATTTGCAATTCATTGGTAGTGTTCATGATAGCAAGTTCTTTCTTCTCTTTTAAGAAGTGTCATTTTTGCTTCCTTAGCAAAATGTCAAACTAGCAAGGGACCATGTTTTACATGAGGCAAGCAAACAATTTGGTAAGTGTTATATTTGTATCTTTTCTTTAGATGTGCAAGAAAGTAAGCAAGTTTTTGCATTTTTTTGACTTGTGCAAGCTAGCTAATTTCTCTTTGAGATGACCCTTTACATCAATTCAAGATAGCACATTAGCAACTCTTTCTCTCCCTTTGTCATTGGCAAAAAGAAAGGAAGATTCAAGTCATGAATATCAAAATAATAATTTTATCATGAATATTTCATCATTGTGTGCATCATTATTGCATGCATAATACCAAATCATCATATATATTTTCAAAACATATAAACTCATCATTATATGCATGATTCCAAATCATCATTCATATCATTTCAATCATTGTTTCAATCATCACTATAACTTATCATGCACAAAATGTAAAATCATTTAACATGATACAAACATTTATTTTCAAAATATTTATCACTATTTTCATGTATGATAATAAAGTATTCATGATACCGAACATTAAGTCAACAATGATTCATTTTATCAAATCCCTTCTTTTTATAAATAACAAAAATTGTAGGTATACAAAGAAGAGATTGTGATTAAAAACAAATCTCAAGTAGTATATCCAAGAAGTCAAGATCATAATTCGAATACAAACTCATTCAAATTCAAATCGTCAAATTCATCAAAATCTCAACATTACTTTCAAGAGATTCAAAATGGTATACATAGATTTATCATAAAGCAAATTAATTTTCAATCATCACATAAGGCATTTAAAGAATTTTTGAAACATAGGAGAATGATTAATTTAAGCATGCAATGTTTCAATCAAATTCATGTCATGAATACCAATACTTTCATATTGTGAGTATCAATTCATGAATACCAAAAGATATTATTTGTGATTCCAATTTTGCAAGATCAAGATTATGATTTAGATAAAACTCATTCAAATCAAATCATTAACTTGAAACTCATAATCATGTCATCAAAATCAATTTCGAGATTCACAAAATATCATGAAATCATTAATCTCGATCAGATGGGAAAAGCATTTTTTAAGTGATTCTTTTTCATCTAAGCATGCCTTAGTCTTTATACGCCAAATCAAGATAAGTATGAAAGTTCAAGACGTAAAGGCAAAATCTTATAAGACAACTCATCAAGCAAGATTTTAAATATCTATTCTCAAGCCATATAAAAAGTAAGTTAAGGATTCAATTATCTCATGTCATGAATTTCAACAGGTATCTCAAATTATCAACATCATATTAGAAAGATATATCGATAAGTGATTCATTTGTATCATTTCATTCATTCGGAAGATTCTCCTCTTTGGTAAATAAATCTAGGAGAACAAAATGAATTAAGGGAGATATAACATGATTGAAGCATTGAACATGATTCATATTTAAAATGTGTCTCATGTCATAAGTATGAATCAAGCATTTATGAAATCCAAAATCATCCTCAAAGTCACATTCAATAAATTCATACATGACAAGCATAAATTTATTGAAAAGTTGATAAGATAGAGGATCACATTTTATTTTTATAAATTTCTATTCATGTGATTTGCTTCTTATAAACATGCCTTTACCTTTAATAAAACAAGTGTCAACATTTAAGACGGAAAGATAATTTCGTAAAACAAATCATCAAGCATGATTCTATGATAACATCCTTTTAATATCTTGATATTCATCATCAAGTATGATTTCAAAAAGTATGTTCGAGAGAAATCATTAAGACCAAATGCATGATACACTCATTTATTTTAAAAATATTCATCATGTTTATTTTCATGAGATTCATAAGATTGGTAAAATAAATTCATTAATCTCAATAGGATAGAAAATTCATTTCCATTTCATACAATTGATTTCATGTGAGGGTATTCAAGTCTTTTGTGAAAACATGTATCATCATTTAAAATTGAAACATAAGTTTCGTCATGAAGCCGTCAAGACCAAACACATCATGATATCACATCTATCATCAAAAGACTATCAATAAATTCATACATAGATGTATATGCACTATGTCATCTTAATATGTCATGAGAATGTCATCTCAATTCGTCATAAAAACGATTAGACCAAAAATATGTTAATCTAAAATGAGAGTTTTAAATCAACATTTACTTCAAAAACTCATGCATGATATAAAATCATCAAGATACACATGCATGGATTAATCTTAAGCATTATCACATATCATATAATTATCATCCCTAATATTGCATACATCATTCAACATTTCAAAACATAACATGCATGAAACCTTAGCAATATACTTTTCATGATCAAATTTTTTAATTTTTCAAAGATGCTAAAAAGAAAAACATGATATAATTTTTGAAAAACAATTTTTTATTTCCTATTCCTACTATCTAAATTAAGCACTCATGAAAAACTTCAAGTAATTTCAAAATAATTCAAGAGAGTTGAGTTACTTACCTTGTAGTCGAAGCCCATCAAAGCCCAATTCGCCGTTTTACCTTTAGAAGTTCTTGATTTCCTTGGTTGCCTTCCTCTTCTTTGGCCTCTTCCTCTGTTCAAATTCATTGTTTATTTTATTTTATTTTTTAATGAACTTATTAAGATTTAGTGTTCGAAGTTCAAGTTCATCATTGTCCTCATCACTTGAGTCATCACTCAAGTGGTATTCATTTGTCTGAAGTTCCAAATCCTTCATATTCTTTGGAAGGTGGTCCAAGTGCTCATCGGGTTCAAAATGTTCCAAAAGTGTCATTTCATAGGTCATTAATGACCCAATTAATTCTTCTAATGAAAAATCATTTAAATTTTTTATCTCTTGTATTGCGGTTATTTTAGGATCCCACTTTTTTGGAAGGGATCTTAAGATCTTACTTATGAGATCAAAATTCAAAAAAGATTTATCAAGAACTCTTAGATTATTGACGACATCCGTGAAACAGGTGTACATGTCGCCTATAGTCTCGCTTGGTTGCATTCGAAAAAGCTCAAAATCATGCAATGAAATGTTAACTTTCGAGTCTTTGACATCTACTAGTTCCCTCGTGCGTGATTTCAAGTGTTCGCCAAATATCAAAAGTTGTTTCACACATAAAAATCCGATTGAACTCATTTTTGTCCAAAGTGCAAAATAAGGCATTCATAGCCTTTGCGTTTAAAGAAAAATACTTCTTCTCCAAATCCGACCATTCATTCATCGGTTTAGAGGAAAGTTGAAAACCGTTTTCAACAATATTCCATAAATCCAAATTCATAGAAATCAAGAAAACTCTCATTCGAGTTTTCCAATAAGTGTAGTCCAATCCGTTAAACAACGGTGGATGAACAACTGAAAAGCCCTCTTGAAAGCCATGAAGAGCCATTTCTCTTAGGTGTAAATCCGAAATGAGAAATACTGGGCTCTGATACCAATTGTTAGGATCGGAGTGGCACTAAGAGGGGGGGGTGAATTAGTGCAACAGATTAAAACGTCAATTTTGGAAACTTTTTCGTACGATAAAAACCGAACTCGGAAGTGCTTAACTTGAAAGCGTGTTCGTAAATATGTGCAGCAAAAGTAATGAGGAAGTAAAGCACTTATAAAGATTTGCAGTAAGGTAAAGCACAATAAATAAATGCAAACCAGTGAACATGCCAATTTTAATATGGTTCGGTCAAAATGACCTACATCCACTTGCGAATCCTTCTTCGATGAGGCTCCCAACTTCCACTAGCAAATCACTTTGAAGGGGAAGGACAAATACCCCTCTTAAAACTTTTTACAAGTGGTTCACACTCTTACAAAGTTTCAACGAGAAAGAAGGAGGTGAACACTCAAGCAATTACATAGCCTTTGCGTTTAAAGAAAAATACTTCTTCTCCAATCCGACCATTCATTCATCGGTTTAGAGGAAAGTTGAAAACCGTTTTCAACAATATTCCATAATCCAAATTCATAGAAATCAAGAAAACTCTCATTCGAGTTTTCCAATAAGTGTAGTCCAATCCGTTAAACAACGGTGGATGAACAACTGAAAAGCCCTCTTGAAAGCCATGAAGAGCCATTTCTCTTAGGTGTAAATCCGAAATGAGAAATACTGGGCTCTGATACCAATTGTTAGGATCGGAGTGGCACTAAGAGGGGGGGGTGAATTAGTGCAACAGATTAAAACGTCAATTTTGGAAACTTTTTCGTACGATAAAAACCGAACTCGGAAGTGCTTAACTTGAAAGCGTGTTCGTAAATATGTGCAGCAAAAGTAATGAGGAAGTAAAGCACTTATAAAGATTTGCAGTAAGGTAAAGCACAATAAATAAATGCAAACCAGTGAACATGCCAATTTTAATATGGTTCGGTCAAAATGACCTACATCCACTTGCGAATCCTTCTTCGATGAGGCTCCCAACTTCCACTAGCAAATCACTTTGAAGGGGAAGGACAAATACCCCTCTTAAAACTTTTTACAAGTGGTTCACACTCTTACAAAGTTTCAACGAGAAAGAAGGAGGTGAACACTCAAGCAATTAAAAACAAGACTTGCTAAAGACTTTGCTAAGGCTTTTATCTCAATCTATTGCTTCTCAAAAGTTGTTATCTCTGCTGAGAATTGAGGGGTATTTATAGGCCTCAAGAGGATTCAAATTTGGGATCCAAAATTTGAATTCTCTTTGGTTCCCGAAGCTAGCGGTGCCACCGCTTGTCAGTGGCGGTGCCACCGCCTATCAGTTCTAACACTGACAGTGTACTAGGAGGTGCCACCGCCCAGTCCAGCGGTGCCACCGCCTGGCTCGGGTGCTGGGCGGTGCCACCGCCCAACCTTTCGGGTCCTGGGTGGTGCCATCACCTAGTCTGGCGGTGCCACCACCTACACTATTTTAGCTCACTGGTTGGGCTCCAAACTTGGCCCAAACCAATCCGAACTTGGGCGATGGTTTAAAATCACTTGGTAAAAGTTTCTCGGATTTTGATCTTGTAAACAAGACTTTACGATCGCTTTCTAAAACTTGGGACTCTAAAGTAATAGCTATACAAGAGGCTAAAAACCTAAATAACCTTCCACTCGAAGAACTAATTGGGTCTTTAACGACCTACGAAATGAACAATGTGGCAAAAAGAAAACTCGAGAACAACCTTCCAAAGAATAGGAAGGATTTGGGACTTAGAACAATTGAAGACAGCTCGAGCAAAAGCTCAAGTGATTGTGAACTTGAACTCCTCACTATGAAATTTAAAAAGTTCATGAAACAAGAATTAAATAACAAACTTAAAAAGAATGGGACTACTTGTTATGAACGCAAGAAGAAGGAAACACTTTGGGATGAATAGAGCTCCTTCAAAGACGAGGAGAAAATCAACAATGGCGAGGTGGCAAACTATGCTTTAACGATTTTTAACGATGAGGTAATCAAAATGCCTTTGATTTATTTCGAAATTACATGATGCTTTTCATGAGTTAATTTTAATTTAGTTTAGAATAATTATTTTTATTGAAAATTGCATGTCTAAAAATGAAAATGTAAAAATTATGATCATGCTAGTAATTTTGAAAATGATAATGAAAATTACATGTTTTATGTTAATGGAATAAAATGTTAGATTTAATCTAATGATGATCCTATGAATTTTTTAAGAAGAAATAATATGTATTTTGATGTCTTAATGAAAATGTTAAAATGTTTGATATCATGCTTAATATGAAATTGTGCATGTTATACCTTAAAAACTTGAAACCATGTTTTGATATCATGCCCAAAAATACAGATGCATAATGATCATGTTTAATAAATTTATATTTTGAAATTATACATGATGATTTTTGTGATCTTTACCATAATGAAAGTTCTTTTTTGGTTTTAAATGTTAATGCATGTTTTTGACATAAATGAAAAAGGTATGCCTCTATGAAATAAATCATATGAATTGAAACATCTAAAAAGAGAAAAATATTTTTCTTGAAATTTTTTTTTTCTCTATCTTATCAATTTTTCACTAAGAAATTGATAAAGTTATTTATGCCATTTTGAATCTCTTGAAAGTAATATTGATAATTTCATGTTTTGAAATTGAATGAATTTTGTCTATATCATGATCTTGATTTTTTTTGAAATTATAACTTGGGATTTTCTCTCATATGAATCAAGATCTTTTGCTATTTGATCTCCTTTGATTCTTTTTGATATATATTAAAAAGAAGCATTAATGAAATCATGATCTTGAATTCTCGGAATCAAAACTTGATTGTTTTTTATGTGAATCAAGATCCCTCACTTTTTATTCACGAATGATTTCCTGCATTTTATTAAAGAAATTATTTATCAAAATAAATCATGTCATTTAGTATCCATGACTTAATCTTCATGATCTTTGATATTTTATTATGATGGAAGGATATAATGTAATTTGATAAATTGATACCATCATGATATGAAGTATCTATGATTTGAAATGATGCATACAATACTTATGCTTTTTATGATGTATTTGATGTATTGTATATGATGTGAATCATTATTGCTTTGATTTGAATTCAAGGTTTATCTCAATTATGACATTTTGAAATAAGAATGATTACTTCCCCTTGTCATGATTTGAAGATTATAGTAAAGGGAAATGAATTGCACTATTGTATTGTTCTTCCCTTCCTTTTGACAATGACAACGGGGGAGATAAAGTATGCTAGCTTGCACAATTCAAGAATGAAGCAAAATTTTACTAGCTTGCACTTTGCAAAGGAAGCAAAAATTGACACTTCTCAAAAGAAAAGAAAAAGCTTGAAATCTTGAACATCACTACCTTGCCTATCTTAAGAAACAAAAATTACAAAAGTGCTATCTTGTCTATCTCAAGATGCAAAACATGCTAACTTGCACTTTGCAATGGAAGTAAAATTGCTAGCTCAAACATTGCAAAGGAAGCAAAAATTTGCTAGCTTGCAACTTGCATATTTCAAGAAGCAAGTGTTGCTTTCTTGAACATCTCAAAACTGCTAGCTTGCTGATAAGACCCTACAGTCTTATCGTAAAAAAGAAGAAGAGAAAGGGATGATCACTTCGAGGGGATCGACCTCCTTGATCGCTTCGAGGGGATCGACCCTCCTTGATCGCTTCGAGGGGATCGACCTCCTATGGTTTGTCAAAAGACAGAATAGTATTTTTCATTGATGCGAAAAGAAGTAGTTACATCCCTATTTATAGAGTTCCGACTTTAGTTAAAATAAACAGACTTAATAAATACATAAAAATAAAAGGAAAATTAAAAGGATCCTAACAATCCTGCCTCCTACAATTCAGCCTTGCCCTCAAGGCTGAGCAGCATCAAATTCTGGAAACTTCTCCTTTAGCATCCTGTAGGACTCCCAAGTGGCATCTTCCCTTGGTAAGTTGGCCCATTGCACTAGCACTTCAGTTACAGGATATCTGCGGTCCATTACAACTCATCGATCAAGTATGGCTTGTAGTTGAGCTTGAACTTCCCCAGTAGTAGTAGTGTCCGGCAAATGGCACTGCACTATTACATTTTCACCCAATTTCCTTTTAAGGCATGCAACATGAAAGACTGGATGTATTTTAGAACTAGCAGGCAAATCCAAGTGGTAGGCCACTGGTCCAATGCGTTCTAATACCTTATAAGGCCCAAAAAACCGAGGAGATAGCTTCATGGAAGATCGGACCTTTATGGAAGTTTGCTTGTAGGGTTGAAGACGAAGGAAAACCCAATCACCCACAGTAAATTCGCATTCACTTCGGTGTTTATCAGCTTGTTGTTTCATTCTTGCTTGTGCGATTGTGAGGTTATCCTTTAAAAGCTGAATAATCTTATTTCTATCTATCAATTCCTTATCCACTTGATCAACTTTAGAAGAACCGGGTACATACTTTGTAATTGTAGGTGGGGGTTGGCCATAAACTGCTTCAAATGGAGTCATTTTAATAGAAGAATGGTAAGAGGTATTATACCACCACTCTGCCCAGGGAAGCCATTTGACCCATTCCTTCGGCTTGTCGCTAGTAAAGCATCAGAGGTAATTTTCTAGGCACCTGTTTACCACTTCAGTTTGCCCATCTGTTTGTGGATGATAAGCAGTGCTCATATTCAGTAGAGTACCTTGTAAACGAAAAAGTTCTGTCCAGAAGGAGTTAGTAAAAATCTTGTCTCTGTCACTAACAATAGAACGGGGACTCCCATGCAATTTAGCTATGTTTTCCACAAAAATACGAGCAACACTTGCAGTAGTATAAGGATGTCATAAAGCACAAAAATGAGCATACTTTGTAAGTCTATCCACGACTACAAGTATAGTACTCTTTCCTTGAGATGATGGGAGACTGTCAATGAAATCCATAGATATATCGGTCCAAGTAGCATCAGGAATAGGAAGGGGCTGTAGTAAGCCTGGGGGGGCTACTGTCTCACTTTTGTGACGTTGGCAAACATCACATTCAGTAACAAATTTCTTGATAACATTTTTCATACCTTTCCAGTAAAAAAGTTGTCGAACTTACTTATAAGTGCGGAGAAATCCCAAGTGACCAGCAACTGGTGATGAATGGAACTCCTTCAGAATTATTGCCTGGCAAGGAGAATGTGGGGCAACCACTATTCGACCTTTATAGCACAAGTCCACCGAATCCCAACTATAATTTGAGACAGAACCTGGGGCTTCTTCTAATTTTTTAACGATGTTTTGGATCTCAGGATTATTTGACCATTCCCTTCTGATACCTTCCAAAGTCTCGCAAATAGGAATAGAAATAGCTACTAGTTCAGCTTGTTCTGGAAGGCGTGAGAGGGCATCTGTTACTAAATTCTCACTCCCCTGTTTATAAACGATCTCATAATCGAATCCCAGTAGCTTTGTGACCCATTTCTGCTGCTCTGGAGAAGAAATCTTTTGCTCTAGAAAATATTTGAGGCTTTTGTGATCAGTGCGTATTTGAAACCATCGACCAATTAGGTAGGGCCTCCATTTTGTGACTGCATGTATTATGGCTAGCATCTCCTTGTCATAAATAGATGAACTCAAATGGGAAGGGGAAAGAGCCTTACTAGCATAAGTGATAGGCCGACCTTCCTGCATTAAGACAACCCCTATTCCAGCTCCAGAAGCATCAGATTCAATCACAAACATCTTATTAAAATCGGGTAGAGCAAGCACAGGTGTAGTAGTCATTACAGTTTTCAAGGTTTGAAATGCATTAGTTGCCTCTTCTGACCATCTGAATGCATTTTTCTTTAGAAGTGACGTCAAGGGGGCACTAATTTTGCCATAATTCTTCACAAACTTTCGATAATAGCCTGTTAGTCCCAAGAACCCCCTTAAGGCTTTGATTGACTTTGGAATTGGCTAATCTATCATCACTTGGATTTTTGAAGGATCAACTGCAACACCCCTTTGAGATATGATATGTCCAAGGTACTCAACCTCAGGTTGCCCAAAACTGCATTTGGATCTCTTGACAAAAAGACCATGCTCACGAAGAATATTAAAGACAATTCGTAAATGTAATAAATGACTTTCTAGGGAATGACTGTATATTAAAATATCATCAAAGAAAACCAAAACAAACTTACGGAGATGAGCCCGAAATATATCATTCATTAAACTCTGGAAGGTAGAGGGCGCATTGGTTAACCCAAAAGGCATTACTAAAAACTCATAATGGCCATTATGTGTCCTGAAGGCAGTTTTCTGAACATCCCTTTCATGTACTCTGATTTGATGATAACCCGATCGTAGGTCCAATTTAGTGAAGACCTGAGCTCCTCCCAATTCGTCCAACAGTTCATCCACTACTGGAATAAGATATTTATCCTTCACTGTAATGTTGTTAAGTGCACGATAGTCGACACACATCCGCCATGAGCCATCCTTCTTTCTGACTAGTAAGACTGGGGAAGAATATGGGCTAACACTAGCTCGTATAACTCCTGTTTTGAGCATCTCTGTGACAATCCCCTCTATCTCTACCTTTTGGAAATGTGGATATCTATAGGGTCGGACATTGGTTGGTGCCTTCTCGGGTAACAATGGGATCCGATGATCATGACATCTAAGAGGTGGAAGTCCGTGTGGCTCTGCAAATATATCTGCAAACTCGGCTAGCAAAGATTCAATATTTCCAGCCGGAATGTTCGATGTCATTTCCTTTTTAATGTTATGCAATTGCACCAAAAATCCAGTGTGTGTCTTCCGAAGGACCCGCTCCATCCGATGGCTAGTGATAGTTGTAACTTGACCTCCACGTCTTCCTTGGAGAGTCACCTGTCTTCCATTAATAAAGAACTTTATAATCAGTTTAGAAAAATTCCAGGAGACATCACCTAGGGTTGATAGCCATTCAATTCCGAGCACCACTTCATAGTCTTCCAAGGGCAATAAAAAGAAATCCACAAATAATTCTTGGCCTTGCAACATTAGTTTTATCTTTGAGCACTTGCTGTCACAGGTTAAAATCCGTCCATCGGCTACCTTGACTTCAAATTTGTCACAACATTCGATATGGTAAGCAAATCGGGCTGCAACTTTCCTATCCATAAAATTATTGGTGCTACCTGTATCAATTAAAACAGTGACAGACTGGTGTTTCAGAGTTCCCCTAATTTTCATGGTTTGTGGATTAGAGTAGCAGCCAATGCATGTACTGTATGTGTGATGGCTTCAACATCATCATTAGTTTCCACTTCTTCATGATCGAAATTCGATACTTCTACTTCTGGTTCCTCCTCGATCGGTTCAATCATCAAAAGCCTTCCTTGTTTGCATCGATGCTCCTTACTCCACTTTTCATCGCAATGCCAGCACAAACCCTTTGCTAACCTTTCTTTGAGTTCTTCTCGAGTTAGTCTGCTAGTGTTATGGTTTCGACTAGGAGTAGATGAGGTAGGTTGCCTGCTAATCACCTGTTTATTGGCACCTTTGTTTCGATGATATTCCACACCAATTTTTTCTTCATGTAGGCGTGCAAATGAAATCGCAGCCATCATAGTGCGGGGTTGACGAGCCTTAACCTCACATCGGATCTCGGGAATAAGCCCTTCAATAAATGTACCCAGAAGTTGTCGTTCTGACCAATCTCTAGCTTGGTTGGACAATCGTTCAAATCTACTTTAATATTTCAACACTGTAGAAGTCATCCGAATTTTAGCGAATTGGCCATCAACATTCTCATATTCGGATGGTCCAAAGTGAACAAGAAGTCCTCTTTTAAACTGTTCCCAAGAAGGAATTTCGTGGCAAGTTTCGTACCAATCATACCACTGGATTGCATCTCCATCGAGCTGGATTGTGGCCACTTCTACCTTAGATTCTTCTGGGGTTCTGTGAAAACGAAAAAAAATTTCTGCCCTAGAGATCCAACTGGTCGGATCCCCATCTTCCCATCGTGGAAATTCTACCTTGATGCGTGGGTAGTATGTGTCACCATCCTAGGGCCCTTTTCCTGTATCTCTCGATCTATTCAGCGGAGAACATGAGCTCCCATCTTTTTGAAACCCGCTAAAGTGCTCCAACAAACTCTTTTTGAAATCATGAAGAGTTTCTTGTAGCCGATTTTCAATTCTGATTTCCAACGCTTCCATTTGTGCCTTCACTGAGTTATCAGCAGCCATTGCATACGATTGCAAATTGGTAATCCCCAGTTCTTGTTTCTGATGTCTAGTCAAGGGCATCTGCATAGTAGCTGAGCAGTAGCAATGACGGTGGCAATAGCCGGCAACAGCAAAGCAGCAAGGGAACCCACGGTGGAGCGGCGCGGTTGAAAACAAGGGCAAAGCAAGGTGAATTGCCTGTGCTCTGTTTCAGTTATAGAGGATGCAGAGCAAGGTGGAGCGGTGGTTGGGAGGCGAGCGGCGATCGTTGCACGGTGGCCCGCAGCGGTGATGGGTCGGCCAGTGGAGGCGCGGTTGGAAACAAGGGCAGCAGCGGTGAGTTGCCCTGTTTCGGTCGCCGTTAGGAGGGGGGCAACCGGCGGCTGCGGCTGCGACCCGAGGGGGGGGCACGGTGGCAGGGAATTTAGGGCAGCATCGTCGAGAGCATCAATGACGAAGGGGTGGCCCACTGGCAGGGAGACGGCGCCAGTGGTCCTTCTGGCTCGAGCGAGATGGGGAAGCGAGGAGGAGAGGTCGCCGGCTGGGGGGCAGCAACGGTGTTAGTCGATTGGCCGGGAATCAACGTCGGCGGTGGAAAGGAGGCAGCAAGGGAGGGCGCAGCCTACCGGAGAGCAGGGGCGGCGGTGGGGAAGAAGGGAAGCAGGGAACCCTTCCCGGTGGCCGCCGGGGTAATAACCCACTTTCTTTTTTTTCTTTTTTTTCTTTTTTTTTTTTAACGTTGTAGCGAGAACGCCAAGGATTGCTGCTCTGATACCAATTGATAAGACCCTACAGTCTTATCGTAAAAAAGAAGAAGAGAAAGGGATGATCACTTCGAGGGGATCGACCTCCTTGATCGCTTCGAGGGGATCGGCCCTCCTTGATCGCTTCAAGGGGATCGGCCTCCTATGGTTTGTCAAAAGACAGAATAGTATTTTTCATTGATGCGAAAAGAAGCAGTTACATCCCTATTTATAGAGTTCCGACTTTAGTTAAAATAAACAGACTTAATAAATACGCAAAAATAAAAGGAAAATTAAAAGGATCCTAACACTTGCATGCTCTACAATGTTGTAAAATTTGCTAGCTTGAATGAAGTAGAACATGCTATCTCACTACCTTGCATATCTATGATGATAGCAAAATTGCATAATGATAAAACTGGAGATTATGTTAATTATGCAATGATTTGAACTTTTTGTCTCAAACACTTGATAGTTGGAACTTCTCATTTTTGTTAATGACAAAGGGGGGGAAGTATGTTGATGTCATGTATGATTTGATCATTACATGTTGCTTGGATTTTTGAATCCAAGAGTTTCTATCAATAAGGCATATTGATAGGGGGAGTTTGTTTAAACTCCGGGAGTTAAGTTTAACACCATCATCGATTGGTTGTCATCATAAAAAAGGGAGATATTATTGAATCTCGGATTTTGATGATGAAACCAATTGATATGTGTTTATGTTTTAATCTATATTTTGGGTGACACAAGATGCTTCGATCAGGATGAGACAATTAAAGTAGGAAAATCATGTTGTGCTGGAGGAAAACATATCAGAAGATTGGACGTCGGGCCAGAGGAATGGTTGACGTTTCGATAGAAGGCTTCGGGCCATGGATTTGGGCATTGGGCCAAGAAGAGTGAATATTGCACCAAGGATATCAGAGTTCCGGAGTCAATTGGCTGATTGGGCAATAGGCCGCAAGAGAGGACGATGCGTCGAAGAATCGGACGAAGCATTGAGGGACCAATGACATGCCGGAGAACGTGATTAATGCTTAGTATTAATTGTCTAGATCGAAGTATATTTTACATGTGCAGGATTAACTACGATAGCAAAGTATGAAGCAAAATGAAGTCCCGGAGTCAAAATCGAGATCATGTTGGGAGTTCAAGAGTTCGTCGGAAGTCCAAACGTTCGTCAGAAGTTCTAGAGGAACTATCTGAGAAGTCTCGAAGCTTGCCAAAGAAGCTCATCAAAACTTGTCAAGAAGATCATCGTGAAGTCTAGGAGCTTGTCAGGAGTCCGCTGGAACATTACCGAGAGATCGTCGGAAGTTCGGCGGAAGTTCGATGGAAGCTCACTGGAAGAATAGACATAGGGACTTGTTTAGCTTAGCAAATGTCTTAGGATTTCATAGTTAGCATTTAATTGGGCTTGGACTTGGGCCAACCCAATTAGGGGTCAGCTAGGCCTATGTAAGAACTGTGTTGGGCCTAATAAAAGGCCCAAACAGTGCCCCAAGAAGTCTCACCATCGTGGTACAGTCTTCGAGACTATGTTATGCGGTGGTACCGCTAGTCTGGGCGATTATACCACCCTAGGCAGGGTACCAGGCGGTGGTACCGCCAATTTGGGTGGTGGTATCGCTTAGAACTGCCCCCTAGGCAATGGTATCGCCCGTGCCCGGGGAACTCGGGATGGGAAAGTTTTAGGCTCTAAGTTTGAATCAACTTGAAGCCTATAACTACCCTTCTCATCCCTGATTAAAGCATACAAGCACAAAGAGTCCAAAAGTAAAGAAACGCTGTTGTAATCTCTTTAGAAATTCCCTCCTCCAAGTCTAAGTGTTAGAATTCTATTTAGAGAGGAGAGTGAGTACTTATAAGGGTTATCTCCTAAACCCGATAAAAGGAGAAGAGGGGTGTAAAAGGTGATTAGCTTTCGCCTATTGAAGGAAGGCCTCTAGTGGAAGCCGGTGACCTTGTTGGAGGAGGAAGCCGAAAGTGGATGTAGGTCACGTTGACCGAACTACTCTAAAACTGTCGTGTTCTCTGGTTTGCATTTCTTTGAGCAATTTATCTTTCCTTCAAACCTCTTTAATAGCTCACTGCTTTCAATACATTTACGAATATGTTTCAAGTTAAGATATTTATGAAACGATTTTTTGTCGAAAATCGGTTTTATCGTATGAAGATTTTATGAAACCGACGTTTTTACTACTACACTAATTCACCCCCCCTCTTAGTGTCGATTGCTTTCCTAACAATTGAAACTCATATATAGTGATGTATGTGGACCCATGTCAACTCATGCCATTGGTGGTTACTCCTACTTCATTACCTTTACTAATGATTTCTTAAGGTATAGACATGTGTACTTAATGAAGTACAAGTTCGAGGCTTTTGAGAAATTCAGAAAGTATAAGAATGAAGTGGAGAACCAGACTGGAAAGAGTATCAAGACTCTTCAATCAGATCAAGGAGGTGAGTATTTAAGTACAGAGTTTATCCAATTCCTCATGGATCATGAGATTCTATCCCAATGGACACCTCCTTATACACCTCAACTCAATGGTGTGTTTAAAAGGAGGAATCATACGTTGTTAGACATGGTACGATTCATGATGAGTTTCACTGACCTACCCATCTCATTCTGGGGATATGCTCTAGAGACCATAGTTTACCTTTTGAACAAAGTTCTAGCTAAGTTGGTAGTGTCTACACTATATAAGATATGGAAAGGAAAGAAGCCCGATCTTAAGGTTGTTAAGATTTGGGGCTACCCTGCCCACGTTAAAAGACACAACCTCGATAAGTTGGAATTAATGACATAGCGGTGCAAGTTCGTAAGATACCCCAAGAAAACTTGTGGGTATTATTTCTATCATCTCTAGGACCAAAAGGTCTTTATAGCCAAGAGAGCTGTATTCCTTTAGAAGGAACACATTCTTGGCGGAGATAGAGGGAGCATGATAGAGTTGAGCGAGCTTGGAGAACCTAGTTTAAGCACTACTCTACAGCCCGAGTCTGTTCAGGTACCTAACACACAAGTTCCTACTTTACATAGGTTTGGCAGAGTATCTCATCCTCCTGAGAGACATGTGGGACATATTGGGGGAGAGGATATTGGGGATATTGATCCTCAGACCTATGAGGAGGCTATTACGAGTATAAATTCCAGGAAGTGGCAAGAAGTCATAAATTCTGAGATGGATTCCATATACTCCAACAAGGTTTGGAACCTAGTTGATATGCCTGAGGGTATTGTACTCATCGGTTGCAAGTGGATCTTTAAGAAAAAGATCGAAGTGGATGGAAAGGTAGAGACTTATAAAGCAAGGCTAGTAGCTAAGGGGTATCGTCAAAGGCAAGGTATTGACTATGACAAAATCTTCTTACCCGTAGTAATGCTAAAATCCATCCGAATTCTATTAGCTATTACAACACACTATAATTATGAGATCTAGTATATGGATGTGAAAATTGCATTCCTCAATGGGAACCTCAAGGAGGAGGTGTATATGATACAACCCAAGGGATTTGTGTCCAAGGACAACCCAGATAAGGTATGCAGGCTGCGTAGATCCATTTATAGACTAAAGCAAGCTTTCCGAAGTTAGAATATAAGATTTGATGAGGCAATCAGATCTTATGACTTTGTTAAGAACGAAGATGAGCCTTGTGTGTATAGGAAGGTAAGTGAGAGCGCTATCACCTTTTTGGTGTTCTATATGAATGACATCCTGATCATTGGGAATGATGTAGGAATACTATCCATGATAAAGTCTTGGTTATCTAGACACTTCTCCATGAAGGACTTAGGGGAAGCATCCTATATCTTAGGGATTCAGATCTAAAGAGATAGATCCAAGAGGATACTTAGCTTATCCCAATCTAGGTACATAGACACCATTGTCAAAAGGTTTGGCATGAAAAATTCCAAGAGAGGTCTCAAACTGATGAGATATGGAGTATGTCCCCAAAGACTCTTAAAGAAAGAGCGAACATGGATAGGATTCCTTATGCCTTAGCGATAGGTCCTATTATGTATGTCATGCTATGTATCAGGCCTGATATAGCACATGCTCTGACTGTCACAAGCAAGTATTAAGTAAATCTAGGCTTGAGCATTGGAAAGTAGTAAAGTGTATCCTTAAGTATTGTTGAATCTCAAATTTTGATGATGAAATCAATTGATGGGTTAATTGATCTAATCCATATTATTGAGTTAAGTGTGTAGGATTAACTACGATAGCCTGAAAACATAAAGCAAGGATACTGAAGTCAAGTTTGATGAGTGTTTGAGAGTTTGAAGATTCGTCGGAGATGCTGCTAGAGCCAACCAAGAAGAAATTGGGGACTTGCCGAAGCTTTCGGAAGTCCGCCGGAGAGATCGTCGGAGGTTCACGGAGATCACCGAGAAGGCTCGGCTACTCGCTGAACTCACCACAAGATCAGGAGCCTGTTGGGAATCCGCCGGAAGAAATCCGAGGGTGTATCAGAAGTCCGCCGGATGATCACCGGAAAGCTCGTCGGAACGAGACTCGACGTTTGCCATTTAAAAACTTGCTTAAGACTATGTTTTCAGTTGCGTGGTTTGTATGCAATTAGGGTTAGGATTATGGGATAATCCTATATCCTGGTTAGGGGCCAATTGGGCCCGAATATGACTTGGTTTGGGTCGGACTTGAAGCCCAACCAGTGACTCGAAGGGTTGGGCGGTGGTACCGCCAGACTAGGCGGTGGTGTCATGCCCCTCAAAAATATCCCATAATAATTAAGATTTTCCGTCACAAAATAAATCAAGATCCAAACTAACATTTGAGGACACTGAAAAACATTCAATCAAATTCACATATATAAAACCTGTGTAATTTATAATCATATATCACATCACTCGATAATTCATATTTATGAAACCTAAACCAACTTAGAAAAACATTAACAACACTTACAAATCCATAAGCTAAGTAATTTATACAATCAAAGTTCCAACCATTTACCACCAATTCATATCATTGTAAACTAAACTCAACATTCTGAAATTCCAAATAAGAGATCTTTTAACACTTTTACACAACATATCAATTCAGATTCATCGATAACATTTCATTACATACAAAATGCACTTATACAATAATAACCACAATATATCCACCAATATAATTTGCCCACAATTCTGAATAGCTCTCTACTACCTCAACCCAATTCAAATATCTCAAAGAGTGACAAGCTGACCTGAAAGATTTATATAACAACGGAGTGAGCTAAAAACAGCTCAGCAAGTAACAAAATATATCTAGAGTGAAAATGGACAGTTTCAACAAATAAGGCATCACAATGCAAGGCATAATACAAGAACTCTCAAGGAAACATATTATTAGATACAGAATCGCAAATATCATGTCATACAAAACTCATTTAGTTTATAACAAATGGAGTAACAGAGTAATTGGAGCATATCAATTGCGTATGAAATGTTCCGGAGCATATCATGGCATATGGAACATTTCGGAGCATAACAATAGCAGATGAAACATTTCGAAGTATATCAATGGCGTATAAAATGTTTCAGAGCATATCAATAACAAAAGGACTCTCCCACGTCTGCGAGCTCTCCCACGTCTGCGAGCTCTCCCACGTCTGCGAGCTCTCCCACGTCTGCGAGCTCTCCCACGTCTGCGAGCTCTCCCACGTCTGCGAGCTCTCCCACGTCTGCGAGCTCTCCCACGTCTGCGAGCTCTCCCACGTCTGCGAGCTCTCCCACGTCTGCGAGCTCTCCCACGTCTGCGAGCTCTCCCACGTCTGCGAGCTCTCCCACGTCTGCGAGCTCTCCCACGTCTGCGAGCTCTCCCACGTCTGCGAGCTCTCCCACGTCTGCGAGCTCTCCCACGTCTGCGAGCTCTCCCACGTCTGCGAGCTCTCCCACGTCTGCGAGCTCTCCCACGTCTGCGAGCTCTCCCACGTCTGCGAGCTCTCCCACGTCTGCGAGCTCTCCCACGTCTGCGAGCTCTCCCACGTCTGCGAGCTCTCCCACGTCTGCGAGCTCTCCCACGTCTGCGAGCTCTCCCACGTCTGCGAGCTCTCCCACGTCTGCAGCAAGTAAAAATATATCTAGAGTGAAAAGGACCAGTTTCAAACAAATAAGGCATCACAATGCAAGGCATAATACAAGAACTCTCAAGGAAACATATTATTAGATACAGAATCGCAAATATCATGTCATACAAAACTCATTTAGTTTATAACAAATGGAGTACAGAGTAATTGGAGCATATCAATTGCGTATGAAATGTTCCGGAGCATATCAATGGCATATGGAACATTCGGAGCATAACAATAGCAGATGAAACATTTCGAAGTATATCAATGGCGTATAAAATGTTTCAGAGCATATCAATAACAAAGGAAACATTTTGGAACATGTCCATAGTACCTGAAATATTTCAAAGCATAACAATAACATATGAACCATTTCGGAAGTATCAAAGAACAAATACGAAACAGAAGCTCAAACATCGAATTGACGTTGCATTCATATCATTCTTATCCAGAGCACATATAGAAACACATAACCAAAGCTCTAAATGTCATATCAAACACATAGAAGGTGAAGTGGGACCATAACATAATATGGTACATCCATTTCTGAATGACCACCAAATATAAGTCTCCCACGTCTGCGAGCTCTCCCACGTCTGGGAGCTCCATCCACCCACGTCTGAGTGAAGTCATAGGGGCCGGCAAGCATCACAGGCTCTATGCATAACTCCCTTTACCATTTCTGGCAAAGGTTCACAATATCCCACAAACACCAGAGTACAAAAGGACAGTATGAACAATAAATAGCATATATCGGAAGCACACGTGGAACAACAAAATGTACATGTGCCTTTATGAGTCAATACGATGTAAGCATAATCTTTCACAAATGTATTTAGATTTGAAAGGAAAAGAAAGCAAGAGTACACATGGATCCCAAGCAATCATATTTAGCTCAATTCAAATAAGAAGGTTAGACGAATTCAATATCCAAAGGAATGAGACTGAGATAGGCACATATCAAAAGCAAATGCAGAACGATGAGATATATATGTGCCTATACTAGTCAATACAATACAACGTAAACTTTACACAATAGGTTTCAAGAATGCAATAATTTAAGGACAAGAGAATATAAGAATTCAAAGCAGTAATATAAAGCTCAATTGAATAAGGAAAGCTAAATGAAATCAATTTCCAAAGGAATGAAACCAGATATGCGAAATCGACCAAAGCTCGATTTCTGATAGAATTCGAGAGGCACATTAAACAAATGATACAAACTATCAATTGTGCTCCAACATACTCAAGAAAGCTACTGTGAAAATATATTTTAATCTATTTTCAGATAAAATAAGTTTCGTATGAATCGAAGTTTGCAACAAAGAGTTACAATTGATTTAGTAACCAAAGGTTAGAAAGCAAAATCATTGTTTTGCAGAATTCATAGGGTCGGTTTCAATAAATAACCGGGTAGTCATTTGGACTCTAAATCTTTCAATCCAAGTATCAAAAGAAAGATCTATGAGTCTAGTTTCCAATGAAATAAGTTTTGAATAAATCAGAATTTCCAACAGGGACTTATAGGTAGTTTAGTATCAAAAGGTCAGAAATTACGATCCCTGCTTATCAGAATCTGTAGGCTCATTTGAAACAGAAGTTTGGGCAGACAAACTTACTCTGAATTCTTAAAATAAGCTATCAAAAGAAAGTTTTATGAGTCTTTATTCAGATCAAATAAGTTTTGTCTAAATCAGAGGTCAGTGCATAAAGTCATAACCATAACAAGGTAGAAAGGTTAGAATCTCAGAAGTTTCACAGATTCAAATCATTACGTCTAAACAGGAGACATATCAAATGCAAGGCTAGAACAATTCAAAGTTTTCATATTCAAGGCAAATGCGGAAATAAAATTACAGTAAGGAAAAATCATGACACTTGCAATAGGAATAATCGGAACACTTGCAATAAAAAGGATCGAAAACACTGGAAAGATTGAAACACTTGCCTTTCGCAGATTTTGATCCAAAGATCTGAAGGTGTACGCCCGAATCCTCTTCTACTTTTCCTTCGTGTCCTCTCCTTGTTTTGTTTTAAGCACTATCTTCTTTTTCCCATCGCAGTTGCCATGCCATAGTCACAACTGCAGCTATAGCCACAGTCGTATCGCAGCCACAGCCGTAGCCCATTTCACTACGCACTCTACTCCCTTCTCTCATTTTTTTTTTTCCCCAAAAAACTTCCGCCACCACCTCAAACCACTAACGCTGTTGCTAGTCAACTCGCTTGCAGCCACCGCTGCTTCTCTTCTAGCTGCAGCTGCCACCACCGCAGCGGCAGCCTCTTCTTCCTCTCATTCTTCTCTTCTAGCTGCAGCTGCCACCACCGCAGCGGCAGCCTCTTCTTCCTCTCCTCTTCTTCTTCTTCTTCTTCTTCTTCTTCTTCTTCTTCTTCTTCTTCTTCTTCTTCTTCTTCTTCTTCTTCTTCTTCTTCTTCTTCTTCTTCTTCTTCTTCTTCTTCTTCTTCTTCTCTTCTTCTTCTCTTCTTCTTCTTCTTCTTCTTCTTCTTCTTCTTCTTCTTCTTCTTCTCTTCTTCTTCTCTTCTTCTTCTCTTCTTCTTCTTCTTCTTCTTCTTCTTCTTCTTCTTCTTCTTCTTCTTCTTCTTCTTCTTCTTCTTCTTCTTCTCTTCTTCTTCTTCTTCTTCTTCTTCTTCTTCTCTTCTTCTTCTCTTCTTCTTCTTCTCTTCTTCTTCTTCTTCTCTTCTTCTTCTCTTCTTCTTCTTCTTCTTCTCTTCTTCTTCTTCTTCTTCTTCTTCTCTTCTTCTTCTTCTTCTTCTTCTTCTTCTTCTTCTTCTTCTTCTTCTTCTTCTCTTCTTCTTCTCTTCTTCTTCTCTTCTTCCTCTCATTCTTCTCTTCTAGCTGCAGCTGCCACCACCGCAGCGGCAGCCTCTTCTTCCTCTCATTCTTCTCTTCTAGCTGCAGCTGCCACCACCGCAGCGGCAGCCTCTTCTTCCTCTCATTCTTCTCTTCTAGCTGCAGCTGCCACCACCGCAGCGGCAGCCTCTTCTTCCTCTCATTCTTCTCTTCTAGCTGCAGCTGCCACCACCGCAGCGGCAGCCTCTTCTTCCTCTCATTCTTCTCTTCTAGCTGCAGCTGCCACCACCGCAGCGGCAGCCTCTTCTTCCTCTCCTCTTCTTCTCCTCTTCTTCTCCTCTTCTTCTCCTCTTCTTCTTCTCTTCTTCTTCTCTTCTTCTTCTCTTCTTCTTCTTCTTCTTCTCTTCTTCTTCTTCTTCTTCTCTTCTTCTTCTCTTCTTCCTCTCCTTCTTCCTTCCTCTTCTTCTTTCCCAGCCACGGCTGCTACAGCCGCAGCCACAGCCGTAGCCCATTTCACTACGCTACTTCCTATCTCCCTTCTCTCATTTTTTTTTCTTCCCCAAACACAACTGCCGCAGCCACCTTCCCCTCTTCCTCTTCTTCTTTCCCAGCCACGGCTGCTACAGCCGCAGCCACACCGCTGCAGCAGTTGCCGCAGCCACACCGCTGCCGTAGTTGCTGCAGCTACGCTGCTACCGCAACCGCACCGCTAACACTGCCGCAGCCACAATCGTAGCCGCAGCCGCAGCCGCAGCCACCTTCCCCTCTTCCTCTTCTTCTTCTTCTTCTTCTTCTTCTCTTCTTCTTCTCTTCTTCTTCTCTTCTTCTTCTCTTCTTCTTCTCTTCTTCCTCTCATTCTTCTCTTCTAGCTGCAGCTGCCACCACCGCAGCGGCAGCCTCTTCTTCCTCTCATTCTTCTCTTCTAGCTGCAGCTGCCATCGCCGCAGCCGCAGCCACAGCTCTCCTTCCTCTCTTCTTCCTCTCATTCTTCTCTTCTAGCTGCAGCTGCCACCACCGCAGCGGCAGCCTCTTCTTCCTCTCCTCTGTTTCCTCCTGCAGGAAACAGAGGTGCTGCAGCTACCTCTCTCTCCTCTCCTCTTCCCTTCTTCCTTCCTCTTCTTCTTTCCCAGCCACGGCTGCTACAGCCGCAGCCACAGCTCTCCTTCCTCTCTTCTTCCTCTCATTCTTCTCTTCTAGCTGCAGCTGCCACCACCGCAGCGGCAGCCTCTTCTTCTCCTCTTCTTCTCCTCTTCTTCTCCTCTTCTTCTTCTCTTCTTCTTCTTCTCTTCTTCCTCTCCTCTGTTTCCTCCTGCAGGAAACAGAGGTGCTGCAGCTACCTCTCTCTCCTCTCCTCTTCCCTTCTTCCTTCCTCTTCTTCTTTCCCAGCCACGGCTGCTACAGCCGCAGCCACAGCTCTCCTTCCTCTCTTCTTCCTCTCATTCTTCTCTTCTAGCTGCAGCTGCCACCACCGCAGCGGCAGCCTCTTCTTCCTCTCCTCTTCTTCTCCTCTTCTTCTCCTCTTCTTCTCCTCTTCTTCTCCTCTTCTTCTCCTCTTCTTCTCCTCTTCTTCTCCTCTTCTTCCCTTCTCCTCCCCGACGCCCCACACCTCCTCGCTGCAGCCTTGCCGCAGCCACCCTCCTCTCCTCTTCTTCTTCTTCCTTCTTCCTTCCTCTTCTTCTTCTTCTTCTCTTCTTCTTCTTCTTCCCTTCTCCTCCCCGACGCCCCACACCTCCTCGCTGCAGCCTTGCCGCAGCCACCCTCCTCTCCTCTTCTTCTCCTCTTCTTCTTCTTCTTCTCTTCTAGCTGCAGCTGCCATCGCCGCAGCCGCAGCCACAGCTCTCCTTCCTCTCTTCTTCCTCTCCTCTTCTTCTTCTTCCCTTCTCCTCCCCGACGCCCCACACCTCCTCGCTGCAGCCTTGCCGCAGCCACTCTCCTCTGTTTCCTCCTGCAGGAAACGAGGTTGCTGCAGCTGCTCTCTGCTGCAGCTACCTCTCTCTCCTCTCCCTCTTCCCTTCTTCCTTCCTCTTCTTCTTTCCCAGCCACGGCTGCTACAGCCGCAGTCCACAGCTCTCCTTCCTCTCTTCTTCCTCTCATTCTTCTCTTCCAGCTGCAGCTGCAACCAACCGCAGCGGCAGCCCTCTTCTTTCCTCCCCTGCTCCTCTTCCTCTCCTTCTTCCTTTTCTTTTCCCTCTTCTACTCCTCTTCTTCTCCTCTTCTTCCCTTCTCCTCCCCGACGCCCCACACCTCCTCGCTGCAGCCTTGCCGCAGCCACCCTCCTCTCCTCTTCTTCTTCTCTTCTTCTTCTTCTTCTTCTTCTTCCCTTCTCCTCCCCGACGCCCCCACACTTCCTCTCCTCTGTTTCCTCCTGCAGGAAACAGAGGTGCTGCAGCTCTCTCTGCTGCAGCTACCTCTCTCTCCTCTCCTCTTCCCCTTCTTCCTTCCTCTTCTTCTTTCCCAGCCACGGCTGCTACAGCCGCAGCCACAGCTCTCACTTCTCTCTTCTTCCTCTCATTCTTCTCTTCCAGCTGCAGCTGCACCACCGCAGCGGCAGCCTCTTCTTCCTCCCCTGCTCCTCTTCCTCTCCTTTCTTCCTTTCTTTTCCCTCTTCTACTCCTCTTCTTCTCCTCTTCTTCCCTTCTCCTCCCCGACGCCCCCCACCTCCTTCGCTGCAGCTCTTGCCGCAGCCACCCCTCCTCTCCCTTCTTCTTCTCTTCTTCTTCTTCTTCTTCTTCTTCTTCTTCTTCCCCTCTCCTCCCCGATGCCCCACAGTTCCCTCCTCTGTTTCCACCTCCAGGAAACAGAGGTTTTGCAGCCCTACCTGCTGCAGCTGCTCTCTCTCATCTCCCTCCTTCCCTCTCTTCTCCCTCTTCTCTTCTCCCTTCTCCTCCCCGTACGAACAGCGCTCTCTCACTCTGTTTCCCCCTGCGGCAAACAGAGGTGCCAGCAGCCACCTCCTCCCTCCTCTTCTTCTCTCTTTCTTCTCCTTTTCTCCTTCTTCCCTTCTCCTCTCTTCTTCTTCTCCTCCTTTTCTCCTCTTCTTCCTCCTCTACTTCTTCTCTTCTTCTTCCCCAACGCCCCCAGCTCCTCTCTTTGTTTCCCATAGGAAATAGAGAGCGTGGGAGGCGGTGGAATAAGACCGAGCTTTTCAGTTTTTTTTTTTCTTTTTTTTCTTTTCTTTTCTTTTTTGCAACTTAACAATTTAGTCCTTGAAATTTTTATATTTACCTATATGTCCTCTGATTTACAATAAATCAATAAATTTTAAAAGTGAGGGATATTACACTCTCCCCCCCTTAAAAGAAAATTCAGTCCTCTAAATTGGTTATACCTCAATCGATGACAAGATAATGATATGTTTTATTCATTTTCTTCTTCATCCCCCAAATAGTTTTATCAATAGAAAACAATTCAATTACACCCTCATCCAAGAGTGATTAAAAATATCCTCCTCCTTGATCTGCAATAAATGGTAACCCGATTTCCGATCAATCTTGGAAAGTACTTATGCACTGTTTAATTGATTAAACAAGTCGTTACTTAAGAGAATACTCGTTTTTTTTTTTTTTTGTCACCTGATTCAATTGTCTACAATTAATGTAAAGCCTCAATGTTCCATCCACCTTTTTAACTAATACTGGAGCATTTCATGTTGAAATATTAAGCCAAATAAAATCCTTATTTAATAGTCATTTTATTTGCTTTTCCAATTCCGCTTACTCAAATGATATTAATTTGTAGAGAGGCTTAGATATTGGGATTGTCCGAAAGGCCAAATCAAAAGCAAAGTCATGTTTGGAGGTAATCCGGGCAAGTCATCCAAGGATACATTAGGCAAGGACGTAAATCATGTCCAATACTCTCAAAATAAAAGATGGGCTGATCTAACATGCAAAAAGTGATCATTTGTTATATAACAATCCATATTGGTATGATATGAAGATAGCTAATCCATACCAAGTATAATCAAAACTCTAAATCTCTAGGAGAACCAAATCAGCAAAAATTTCAAGTTCTCCAATAAAAATCAGACAAGAGGACCAGATTCAAGTTCGTTATCAAAGAATCTCCAATGATCGTATTTACATATAGCACATAATGCAGTGGTCTAGGTTGAATACCCAAGTGATAAGCAAAATATTACGAATCAAATCGTAGATGGGATCAATGGTCAAACAAATATTTGCATTCTTTCATATGTTAGGATCAAGAGCACTAAGAGGGGGGGGGTGAATTAGTGCAGCGGATTAAAACGTCGGTTTTGATAAATCTTTCGTACGGTAAAAATTGAACTTGAAAGCGTATTCGTATAGTAGAGCAGCTAAGGTAATGAGTAAATAAAGCAAGTAAGAAAGTTTGCAGTAATATGAATAGCAATAATGAAATGCAAACCAGAGATTACGCCGTTTTTAAAGTGGTTCGGTCAAATGACCTACATCCACTTGCGAGGCCCCTCTTCGATGAGGCTCCCACCTTCCACTAGCAAATCTCTTAAAATGGAAGGGTAAATACCCCTCTTACAACTCTTTACAAGCAGTTCACACTCTTACAGATTTTCAAGAAAGGAGGTGAACACTAGCAAATTGAAAACCAAAGATTGCTAAGACTTTTCTAAGACCTTTCTCTCAATCACTTGCTGCTCAAAAAGTTGTATTCTCTGCTGAGAATTGAGGGGTATTTATAGGCCTCAAGAGGATTCAAATTTGGGCTCCAAAAATTTGAATTCTCTTATGTTCCCGAAGCTAGCGGTGCCACCGCCTATCAGTGGCGGTGCCACCGCCTGTCAGTTTTGACACTGACAGTGTACTGGGCGGTGCCACCACCCAGTCCAGCGGTGCCACCGCCTAGCTCTCGGGTGCTGGGCGGTGCCACCGCTCAGACAGGCGGTGCCACCGCCTAGCTCTCGGGTGCTGGGCGGTGCCACCGCCCAGACCGGCGGTTCCACCGCCCGACCTTGCTAGTCACTGGTTGGGCTTTAAGTCCGGCCCAAATCAGATTTCATTTTGGGCCCAGTTGGCCCCTAATCAAGATATAGGATTATTTCTTAATCCTAACCTTAATTACATGCAAACTACGTAACTAAAAACATAATCCTAAGCAAGTTTTTAACCGGCGAACTTCAAGTCTTGTTCCGGCGAGCTTTCCGGTGATCTTCCGACGGACTTCCGATACGCCCTTGGATTTCTTCCGACGGACTCCCAGCTGGCTCCCGATCTTGTGGTGAAATCAACGAGTAACCGAGCCTTCTCGGTGATCTCTGCGAACCTCCGATGATCTCTTCGGCGGACTTCCGAAAACTCCGACAAGTCCCCGATTTCTTCTCGATTGGTTCCGGCAGCATCTCCGACGAATCTTCGGACTCTCAAACACCCATCGAACTTGATTCCGGTAGACTCGCTTTATGTCTTCAAGCTTTCGTAGTTAATCCTGTATACTTATCTCAACATATGGATTAGATAAAACATGACAATTGACTTCATCATCAAAATCCGAGATTCAACAATCTCCCCCTTTTTGATGATGACAATCAATTGATAATGGAGTTAATATTAACTCCCCCTATCTATATGCCATACTTGAGATAAGTCATTCTTGAATTCAAAGCCTTTGAATTCAAGAGACATATTGATAAGTCAAACCTTATCAATACTCCCATCATGATTCCCTATCATTATGTATCTTTCTGAAAATGATGTCAAGACTTGACAACCATTTTCAAGTTTTATATTTCAAACGTGAATAATAGTGATCATTGCTAGATATCAACATATAATGCAAACATTTCATAGTGAAAATATGGCAATCATAGCATAGCAATTATCAATTTACCATATTTCTCCCCCTTTGTCATCAACAAAAAGGAGAGCGTCTTGAAGCATATAATTTGTGATTTGTTAAGGCAAAGGAATTCAACATCATCTTTCATTCAAAATACATCACAAAAGAAGGTTCAACATGTCATTCAAGGAAAGAAGATGACAAAGATCGCATGTCAATATAAAAGATACATCGATTAATCTTTAGGAGGAAATGCATAGTGCTGATACAGGACATCTATTTTTTGATTCATTTGCCGTAGTTCCTGCAAAATTTCAAATTGCTGAGTTTGAATCTGCTCTTGCTGTGTTTTGAGTTGGTCTTGTTGTGATTTGATCTGATACAATTCTGCCAAAATGAGTTCTTCAGAGGAGGAAGCAGGAGCTGAAGGTGCTGCGCCAAAGGGACTAGGAGGAGGAGATTCATTTCCCCTAAGAATTGGTGTTTCAGGGTGTTCTACTGGTGGGGGAATTGGATCAGTCCTTCTAGGTTGCCTCACCCATATACCGTTGCTAAAAGTGCACCTAAGTCTTTTCAATAGATTTATATTGATGATGTTATATCGATCACTTTGAATTGTCTCTTCATCGGGTGGGATACAAATGTCATGGGCAAGTATAAGTCGTGTGATTAACCCCCCATATGATAACATACCGTCTCTAGCCATAATATCCTTCATGTGTTGCCGGATGGAGTATCCAAAGCAGTTATGTTGACCGGTCATAATCCAATACATTGTGCTCATCTCTATTTGACTTATTTCATCAAGATGAAATTGTTTAGGAAATATGATGCTTGTTATGATGTGATGAAGAATTTTAGAATTAAAGGGTAGTAAGTGTTCGCAACTCTTGGGTAGTATGCCGAGGTTCGGATTTGCAAAAATAGTTTCTACGGCTTCAAAGTAAGTTGCTCCGATTACATTTACATCCATTTACCTCTAAAATAACAGCCCCTATCTTTTCAGTGAGTCCAATTAATTCACAAATAGTGCTGTCAAAGATTCTAATCTGTGTTCCTAAAAGGTAAGTACTTAGGCTTTCGTTGTCCACACACAAATTTGCATAAAATAGCCTAACTAACCTAGGATAAATTGGTTCATTGATTTGTAGGAGAGGTAAGGCATCTAAATGTGCAAACCACCTAATGGGTTCAAGGTTTCCTAGTTCATTTAGATCAACGTGTTTACCCTTATGTATAGTTTTTGTTTCGAAATATGAAAATTTAAGTGCTACTTCTTTAGATTGAAAAAGATTTTGGTCATATGAATCTCCTACAATCCTTTTCCCTTTTGATCTCTTAGGAGCCATTATCTAGACAAGATGATGGATCAAAAATATGAAACTGTAAAGGGTAGGGAAAATAATGAAAAGAGGAAGAAAATTTCAAGTTTTACCTTATTGAAAATTTCTTGAAAGATGGAGAGCTTGGACCAACAAAAATCCCTTTCCAAGGCTTCTAAATGTTGGAATGAGGCTTTAGAGAGGTTGGGGGAGGGTTGAGGCAGATTCCCACGGGTTGGGGGCGGTTTCACCGCCGGCCCTAACCCTTAGGATATAAATAAGGGCTCTCGGGCGGTGCCACCGCCAAACCGAGCGGTGCCACCGCCTAGCGACCCGAACGCTCAGGCGGTGCTACCGCTGGTTCTGGCGGTGCCACCGCTGGTTCTGGCGGTGCCACCGCTGGCTCTGGCGGTGCCACCGCTGGCTGCCGCGAAAAAAGTTTTCATTCCTTTTCCGTTTTATTTTTATTTTTTGAGATGTTAGGATAAACATTTCTTTTGGAATTGAAAGAGAATGATCAAATCTACTAAGGAACGGAAAGAGGATGAAAATTTTTTCGGAAAGTACATTCTTAGGGACAATTTAACATGCCTAGTTCCCTTCTAATAAATTCAAATTGGTCTTCATTTAAGGCTTTTGTAAATATGTCTGCCAATTGATGCTTTGTGTCAATGAATTCTAGAACAACATTATTGTTAAGGACATGATCACGTATGAAATGATGCCTAACGTCGATATGCTTAGTTCTAGAGTGCTGAATTGGATTTTTGGTAAGACATATGGCACTTGTATTATCAGATTTTATGGGAATGTTTTTCAAGTGAATTCCATAGTCTTCTAATGTATTTTTCATCCAAACAATTTGTGCACAGCATGCACTTGCAGCGATGTATTCGGCTTCCGCCGTAGATAGTGCAACTGAAGTTTGTTTCTTGGAAGTCCAAGAAACAAGTGCATGTCCTAAAAATTGGCATGTTCCGGATGTACTTTTCCTATCTATCCTGCATCCGCCAAAATCAGCATCTGCATAAGCTATTAAATCGAATTTTTCTGATTTCGGATACCAAAGTCCTAAATTTGGAGTTCCTTTAAGATATCTAAATATTCTTTTAACACTCTTGAGATGAGATAATTTAGGATTAGATTGAAATCTAGCACAAAGTCCCACACTAAACATAATATCTGGTCTAGTCGCGGTGAGGTAGAGTAGACTACCTATCATTCCCCTATACGTTTTTTGATCGAAATTTTCGTTGTTTTCATCCATATCTAACTTAGTCGAAGTACTCATAGGGGTGTTTATTGCTTTTGAATTATCCATGTTAAATCGTTTTAACAATTCTAATGTATATTTAGATTGGTTAAGAAATATACCGTCATTAAGTTGTTTGATTTGCAATCCTAAAAAGAATGTTAATTCACCCATTAAACTCATTTCAAATTCATGACTCATATTTTTGGCAAATGATTCACATAGTGATTCATCCGAAGAACCAAAAATAATATCATCAACATAAATTTGCACAATAAGAAAATTATTTTCAAAATGTTTGATAAACAATGTAGTATCAACCTTGCCTTTGGTAAAATTATTTAAAATAAGAAAGGAACTAAGCCTTTCGTACCAAGCTCTAGGAGCTTGTTTCAAGCCATAGAGAGCCTTATTCAATTTGAATACATGATTAGGAAGAAGAGAATTTTCAAATCCAGGAGGTTGTTCGACATATACTTCTTCCGAAATAAAACCATTCAAGAAGGCACTTTTGACGTCCATTTGAAATAGTTTAAAATTATTACAACTGGCATAGGCAAGGAGCATCCTAATGGCTTCTAATCTTGCCACAGGAGCGAAGGTTTCTTCGTAGTCGATACCTTCTTCTTGGTTGAAACCTTTGGCCACTAATCTAGCCTTGTTTCTAACCACGATACCACATTCGTCTTGCTTGTTTCTAAAGACCCATTTAGTACCAATGACTAAATGGTCACTAGGTCTAGGAACAAGCTTCCATACCTCATTCCTCTCAAATTGATTCAATTCCTCTTGCATTGCAATGACCCAAGAATCATCTTTCAAGGCCTCGTCAATGCATTTAGGTTCGATTTGAGAGAGAAAGGCAGCATTAGCACAAAAATTCTTGAAAGAAGAACGAGTTTGAACCCCTTGTGATGTATCTCCTATAATTTGCTCTTTTGGATGAGCATCTACATACTTCCATTCCTTGGGTAAGGAGATTTTGGAAGAAGATGCATCCAAGTTGCTATTTTGAGGAGGGGGTTCCTTTAAATCCAATTTTCAAAACCAATATCATCATCAAAATCATTTTTCTTTAACTCGGAAATTTCATTAAAAATTACATGAATAGACTCTTCTATAACTAAGTTCTTTTTGTTAAACACATGAAAAGCTTTAGAAACGGAAGAGTAACCAAGAAAGATGCCTTCATCGGATTTAGCATCAAATTTTCCTAAGGCATCCTTTTCATTTAAAATAAAGCATTTACAACCGAAAACTTTAAAATAAGAAACATTTGGTGTTTTGTTATTCCATAATTCATAGGGAGTTTTTGATAGAGATGGTCTTATTAGAACCCTATTCATGATGTAGCAAGCCGTATTCACGGCTTCGGCCCAAAAGTACTTGGGTAGACTATGTTCATTCAACATAGTTCTGGCCATTTCTTGTAGATTTCTATTTTTCTTTCTACTACTCCATTTGTTGAGGGTTTCTTGGAGTAGAGAAGTTGTGGTTATATCCATTAACTTCACAAAAATTTTGGAAATCACGGTTTTGAAATTCGCCACCGTGATCACTCCGAATTGATGAAATCATGAAACCTTTTTCGTTTTGAGTGAGTTTACAAAATTTAGAGAAACATTTGAAACAATCACTTTTGTGAGCCAAGAAATAGGTCCAAGTGTATCTAGTATAATCATCTACAATCACAAAAGCGTATTTGCTTCCTCCTAGACTTGTCGTGTCAATTGGTCCAAATAAGTCCAATGGATCAATTGTAATGGTCTAGTGGTGCTAATTTGATTTTTTGGTTTGAAACTAGTTTTTATTTGTTTACCTAGTTGACACGCATCGCATACTTTGTCCTTAACAAACTTCATATTTGGAATCCCTCGTACTAATTCTCTAGATGAGATCTTAGATATTAGTTTCATGCTTGCATGGCCTAATCTCCTATGCCAAAGCCAAGCATCATCTTTTAAAGCGGAGAGGCACATTTCATTACCTAGTTCATCAAGATTGATGGTGTAGACATTATTTTGTTTTAATGCAATTATAGTCATGTTATTGTTTGGTTTTTCAATAATACACACATTTGATTCAAATCTAACGATATAACCTTTATCGCATAATTGACTAATACTCAAGAGATTATGTTTCAATCCATCAACTAGTAATACATTATCAATAGAAAAGTTTAATTTGTTACCTATGGTTCCCTTGCCAATGATTTTGCCTTTGTTGTTGTCTCCAAAGGTGACATAGCCTTCGTCTATGCTAGTGAGCTTGGAGAATTGGGATGGATCTCCGGTCATATGCCTTGAGCATCCACTATCAAGGTACCATCTCTTGCTCCTAGCTTGTGATGGTGTATGTTTCTACAAGAAGGGATTAATTTTAGGTACCCATTTACTTTTGGGTGCCTCAAAAATTAATCTAACTTGTTTATCATGTTGTATAGACTTGATCATGGTTCCTTTAGGAACCCAAATCAATTTGTTCGGACTAATTTTCTTGAATGGACATTGATGAGTTTATGTCCATATTTGCAACAAAAGTTGCAATTGCTTTGGTGTTGAACATGTAAGATAGGACCTTTAATGAAGGTGGTTGGATTTTGGTGAGAACTTCTCACAAATCCGATTCCACTTCTTTTAGGAACGTGACCCTTATTTGTAAGGATCATGTTCAAAGACTTGCTACCGACCTCGAATTTCTTCAAGGTGTCCTTAAGTAGCAAGTTCTCCTTTTGGAGAGTTTCTAGATCATGGACATTTTATGCATGGAGCTAAACTATCATGATATTCAGTTTTTAATTATCCAAATTACAAGTACGACTATCATGCTCCTTTTTTAACAATTTATATTTTCTACTAATTGTTTTGCATTCATCAAATAACTCATGGAAGGCATTTAATAATTCATGATAAGATAAATCTGCATCAATTAAATTCGTTACCTCCTCTCCGATGGCCATTAGGGCGTAATGAGCAACTTGCTCGGTGTTGGACTCCTCTTCTTCGGATGCGCTTGAATCATCCCACGTTGCTTTGAGCGCCTTCTTGTTTGATGTTCTCTTTTTGGCTTGGGGACATTCATTTTTGAAATGCCCGGGCTTCTTGCATTCATAGCATATCACTTGGTCCTTTTTATGTTCAAGTTTGTTTTTGGTGTTATTTTTTAAATTTGTTCTTTCTCTATAAATTTTTTAAATTTTTGAGTCAAAAAGTGCAATGTCATTGTCACTGTCCTCATCACTTGATGTTCCTTTCAAGTGGTCTTCTTGTGATTTGAGTGCCATATCCTTCCTGTTCTTTGGAAGGGGGTTCTCAAGCTCGTCATGAGCTTGACATGTCATTTCGTAGGTCATTAGAGACCCAATAAGTTCTTCAAGAGGGAATGTTTTAAGGTCCTTGGCCTCTTGAATGGCAGTAACTTTTGGATCCCAACTTTTAGGAAGGGATCTTAAGATTTTAGTTACTAATTCAAGTTAGAAAAATCTTTACCAAGAGCTTTGAGTCCATTGATGACATCCGTGAAACGGGTGTACATGTCTCCGATGGACTCACTTGGTTTCATTCGAAAAAGTTCGTAAGAGTGCACAAGAATATTGATTTTGGACTCTTTCACTCGGCTAGTGCCTTCATGAGTGACCTCAAGAGTTCTCCAAATATCAAAAGCAGAATCACAAATGAAACGCGATTAAATTCATTTTGTCGAGTGCACAAAACAAGGCATTCATAGCCTTTGCGTTTAAAGCAAAAACTTTCTTCTCCGATTCATTCCATTCGCTCATCGGAAGAGAAGATTTTTGAAATCCATTTTCAACAATAGTCCAAAGCTCGAAATCCATGGAAATTAGGAAGATTCTCATACGTGTCTTCCAATACGTGTAATCGACCCATAAACATAGGTGGACGTGTATGGAGTGTCCCTCATGCATGCCGGAGTAAGCCATCTCTCTTGGGTATTAAACCAAAATAGAGAGTGAGCCTCGCTCTGATACCAATTGTTAGGATCAAGAGCACTAAGAGGGGGGGGGTGAATTGTGCAATCTGATTAAAACGTCGGTTTTGATAAATCTTTCGTACGGTAAAAATTACTTGAAAGCGTATTCGTATCGTAGAGCAGCTCAGGTAATGATTATAAGCAAGTAAGAAAGTTTGCAGTAAT
>CM017192.1:13752780-13794889 GCA_004837865.1 Musa balbisiana | reverse complement strand
CAAAGGTCAAATTTGACGTTGCATTCATATCATTCTTATCCAAGCACATATAAAAACACATAACTAAATCTTCGGATATCATATTAAACACATAGAAGGTGAAGTGGGACCATAACATAATATGGTACATCCATTTCCGAATGACCACCAAACATAAGTCTCCCTTGTTTGGGAGCTCCATCCACCAACGTCTGAGTGAAGTCATAGGGGGCCGACAAAGCATCGCGGGCTCTATGCATAACTCCCTTTACCATTTCTGGTAAAGGTTCATAATATCGCACAAACACTAGAGTACAAATGGATAGTATGGACAATAAAATTTGCACATATCATAAGCACATACGGAACAACAAAACGTACATGTGCCTTTACGAGATAATACGATGCAAACATAATCTTTCACAAATGTATTCAGGTTTGAAAGGAAATGAAAGTAAGAGCATACAAGGATTCCAAGCAATCACATATAGCTTAATTGAAATAAGAAGGTTAGATGAATTCAATATCTAAAGAAATGAAACTGGAATAGGCACATATCGAAAGCAAATGCGGAACAATGGGATATACATGTGCCTATACGAGTTAATACGATACAACAAGATCGATACCAGGCAGGGTGCTATTAGACCTATACGGTTTCTAATCGAGTCTTGTCTCATCAGATTCTCGTGGGAACTCTTTCTCTCTCAATCTGAATGACCTGGGCTAGGGATTTGTCTGAGAAAGTAACACATGGATATTTCTCTCATTACATCGCGAGTAGATGATCCTCTTTCGTCTCAATCCTCATAAGATGGCTACCACTCCCAAACTGGCTATGCTAAATCTGAACCTCTAGATCTCTAAGTTCCAGTATCAAATGAATGGAGTACTCCTACAGGACATCCTTGTGTCAGTCTAAGGACTAGATACACCACTGGTACACTTAATCATTATTTGACATAAGCCTCATCAACCATCCAGCATTCCGGAAGCGGATCAATCGTGAACTCATTCTTCAATAAGCCCTTGTATTCTAATATCCCTAGTGTCCCGACAAAATTGTAAATGGGTGTTTGAGATAATGCTTATGTATGTTTGTGTCTTTTTATTTGTTAATGCTTTGTACGCATATAAGGGCTAGCTAGGCTTTAGTAGCCCTAGGTTCTATCGTTTATAGTGGACCATTTTGGATCCTTTNCATTTGGACTCTAAATCTTTCAATCCAAGTATCAAAAGAAAGATCTATGAGTCTAGTTTCCAATGAAATAAGTTTTGAATAAATCAGAATTTCCAACAGGGACTTATAGGTAGTTTAGTATCAAAAGGTCAGAAATTACGATCCCTGCTTATCCGAATCTGTAGGCTCATTTGAAATAGAAGTTTGGGCAGACAAACTTACTCTGAATTCTTAAAATAAGCTATCAAAAGAAAGCTTTATGAGTCTTTATTCAGATCAAATAAGTTTTGTCTAAATCAGAGGTCAGTGCATAAAGTCATAACCATAACAAGGTAGAAAGGTTAGAATCTCAGAAGTTTCACAGATTCAAATCATTACGTCTAAACAGGAGACATATCAAATGCAAGGCTAGAACAATTCAAAGTTTTCATATTCAAGGCAAATGCGGAAATAAAATTACAGTAAGGAAAAATCATGACACTTGCAATAGGAATAATCGGAACACTTGCAATAAAAAGGATCGAAACACTGGAAAAGATTGAAACACTTGCCTTTCGCAGATTTTGATCCAAAGATCTGAAGGTGTACACCCGAATCCTTCTTCTACTTTTCCTTCGTGTCCTCTCCTTGTTTTCTTTTAAGCAACTATCTTCTTTTTCCCAATCGCAGTTGCCATGCCATAGTCACAACTGCAGCTATAGCCATGGTCGCAGTCGCAGCCGCAGCCGCAGCCCATTTCACTACGCTACTTCCTATCTCCCTTCTCTCATTTTTTTTTCTTCCCCAAACACAACTGCCGCAGCCACCGCCACTGTTGCAACTACTATCGCTGTTGCTGTCGTAGCCACACCGCTGCTGCAGTTGCCGCAGCCACACCGCTGCCGCAGTTGCTGCAGCCACGCTGCTGCCGCAATCGCACCGCTAACAGTGCCTTCTTCCTCTCTGCAGCCCCCTTCTCTTCTTCCTCTCCTCCCCTTCTCCTCTTCTCCTCCCCGACGCACAGTGCCTCCTCTCCTCTGTTTCCTCTTGTAGGAAACAGAGGTGCTGCAGCTCTCTTTGCTGCAGCTACCTCTCTCTCCTCTCCCTCTTCCCTTCTTCCTTCCTCTTCTTCTTTCCCAGCCACGGCTGCTACAGCCGCAGCCACAGCTCTCCTTCCTCTCTTCTTCCTCTCATTCTTCTCTTCCAGCTGCAGCTGCCACCACCGCAGCGGCAGCCTCTTCTTCCTCCCCTGCTCCTCTTCCTCTCCTTCTTCCTTTCTTTTCCCTCTTCTACTCCTCTTCTTCTCCTCTTCTTCCCTTCTCCTCCCCGACGCCCCACACCTCCTCGCTGCAGCCTTGCCGCAGCCACCCTCCTCTCCTCTTCTTCTTCTCTTCTTCTTCTTCTTCTTCTTCTTCTTCTTCTTCTTCTTCTTCTTCCCTTCTCCTCCCTGACGCCCCACACTTCCTCTCCTCTGTTTCCTCCTGCAGGAAACAGAGGTGCTGCAGCTCTCTCTGCTGCAGCTACCTCTCTCTCCTCTCCCTCTTCCCTTCTTCCTTCCTCTTCTTCTTTCCCAGCCACGGCTGCTACAGCCGCAGCCACAGCTCTCCTTCCTCTCTTCTTCCTCTCATTCTTCTCTTCCAGCTGCAGCTGCCACCACCGCAGCGGCAGCCTCTTCTTCCTCCCCTGCTCCTCTTCCTCTCCTTCTTCCTTTCTTTTCCCTCTTCTACTCCTCTTCTTCCCTTCTCCTCCCCGACGCCCCACACCTCCTCGCTGCAGCCTTGCCGCAGCCACCCTCCTCTCCTCTTCTTCTTCTCTTCTTCTTCTTCTTCTTATTCTTCTTCTTCCCTTCTCCTCCCCGATGCCCCACAGTTCCTCTCCTCTGTTTCCACCTCCGGGAAACAGAGGTTTTGCAGCCCTACCTGCTGCAGCTGCCTCTCTCTCATCTCCCTCTTCCCTCTCTTCTCCCTCTTCTCTTCTTCCCTTCTCCTCCCCGACGAACAGCGCCTCCTCTCCTCTGTTTCCCCCTCTTCTTCTTCTCTTCTTCTCCTCTTCTTCTCCTTTTCTCCTTCTTCCCTTCTCCTCCTCTTCTTCTTCTCCTCCTTTTCTCCTCTTCTTCCCTCCTTCTCTACTTCTTCTCTTCTTCTTCCCCAACGCCCCCAGCTCCTCTCTCTGTTTCCCATAGGAAACAGAGAGCGTGGGAGGCGGTGGAATAAGACCGAGCTTTTCGGTTTTTTTTTTTCTTTTTTTTCTTTTCTTTTCTTTTTTGCAACTTAACAATTTAGTCCTTGAATTTTTTATATTTACCTATATGTCCTCCGATTTACAATAAATCAATAAATTTCAAAAGTGAGGGATATTACAGGTGGCACCGCCCAGAGCCTGAAGTATCAAGCGGTAGTACTACTAGAGTCGGCGGTGGCACTGCCCAGCACCCAAGAGTTCAGGCGTTGGCACCGCCCAAAACCCGAGAGTTCCGGTGGTGGCACCGCCGGAACACTATCAATGTGGAAATTGACAAGCAATGGCACCGCCACCGACTGGCGGTAGCATTGCCATCCTCGGAAACCTAAGAGAATTCAATGAGCCCAAATTTGAATCCTCTTGGGGCCTATAAATACCTCTCAATTCTTAGCAGAGAATACAACTTTTGGGAAGCAATAGATTGAGATAAAAGCTTTAACAAAGTCTTTAGCAAGTCTTGTTTTCAATTGCTTGAGTGTTCACCTCCTTCTTTCTAGTTGAAAATTTGTAAGAGTGTGAACCACTTGTAAAAGGTTGTAAGAGGGGTATTTGTCCTTCCCCTTCAAAGTGATTTGCTAGTGGAAGTTGGGAACCTCATCGAAGAAGGCTTCACAAGTGGATGTAAGTCATTTTGACCGAACCACTTTAAATTGGTGTGTTCCTTGAATGTGTGAGTTTTTACTTTCCTAAAATTGTCATTTACACTACCGCTAGCTTTCGGTTTTCATCTACTCAAGTTACTATCGAAACAAAATCTCCTCGTATTTATGAATTTGTTATTAAACTTAAAAGTTTTAATCCGCTGCACTAATTCACCCCCCCCCTCTTAGTGTCACTCCGATCATAACAATTGGTATCAGAACGAGGCTCACTCTCATATTTGGCTTAATACTCAAGAGAGATGACTTACTTCGACATGCACAAGGGTCATTCTATTACACGACCACCTATGTTTAATGGGTCGGATTACACATATTGGAAGACTCGTATGAGGATCTTCCTCATTTCCATGGATTTCGAGCTTTGGAATATTGTCGAAAATGGATTTCAAAAATCTTCTCTTCTGATGAGCGAATGGAATGAATCGGAGAAAGAAGATTTTTGCTTTAAATGCAAAGGCTATGAATGCCTTGTTTTGTGCACTAAATAAAAATGAATTTAATCGCGTTTCAATTTGTGATTCGGCTTTTGATATTTGGAAAACTCTTGAGGTCACTCATGAAGGCACTAGCCAAGTGAAAGAGTCCAAAATTAACATTCTTGTGCACTCTTACGAACTTTTCCGAATGAAACTAAGTGAGTCCATCAAAGACATGTACACCCGTTTCATAGATGTCATCAATGGACCCAAAGCTCTTGGTAAAGATTTTTGTAACTTTGAACTAGTAACTAAAATCTTAAGATCCCTCCTAAAAAGTTGGGATCCAAAAGTTACGGCCATTTAAGAGGCCAAGGACCTTAAAACATTTCCTCTTGAAGAACTTATTGGGTCTCTAATGACCTACGAAATGACATACCATGCTCATGAAGAGCTCAAGAACCCCCTTCCAAAGAACAGGAAGGATATAACACTTACATCACAAGAAGACCACTTGAAAGGAACATCAAGTGATGAGGATAGTGACGATGACATTGCACTTTTAACTCAAAAATTTTAAAATTTTATAAGAAAGAACAAATTTAAAAATAACACCAAAAATAAACTTGAACATAAAAGGACCAAGTAATATGCTACGAATGCAAGAAGCCTGGGCACTTCAAAAATGAATGCCGCCAAGCCAAGAAGAAGCAACCGAAGAAGAAGAATGCTTTAAAGGCGACTTGGGATGATTCAAGTGATTCAGAAAGCGAAGAAGCTAGCGACAAAGAGGAGGCAAACTTTGCACTAATGGCTTTAGGAGAAGAGATATGTGATTTAATTAATGAAGATTTATCTTTTGATGAACTTTCTATCGCTTTTCATGAATTATTTGATGAGTGTAGAACTATTAGTAAGAAGTTTAATCTTTTAAAAAAAGAGCATGTTTTACTTCAAAATAAGCTTAATAGTCTTCAAACTCCTCCATGCTCTAAGTGCGAACACTTAGAAGCAATAAAAAATAAAAATTTGCTGCTTAAAGAGACTTTGAACAAGTTTAAGGTCAGTAGCAAGGGATTGGACATGATCCTTGCAAACAAGGGTTATGTCGCAAATAGAAGTGGAATTGGTTGTGAGAGGATCTCACCAAAATCCTACCACTTTCATTAAAGGACCCACATTACATGTTTCACCTTGTTTGAAATGTAACTTTTGTTGTAAATCCGGATATGTTGCTTACAAATATCTATTTAGGAAAATTAGTTCACATAAGTTGATATGGGTCCTAAAGGAACTATTAATACTTCAATGATGAATAACAAAATTGGTAGATCAATTTTTAAGGCACCCAAAATTAAATGGGTACGTAAAAACTATCCTCTTTTGTAGACAAACCTACAAGCCAGGAGCAAGAGATGGTATCTTGATAGTGGATGCTCAAGACACATGATTGGAGATCCATCCCATTTCTCTATGCTCACTAGCAAAGAAGAAGGGTATGTCACCTTCGGAGATAACAACAAAGGCAAAATCATTGGCAAGGGAACCATAGGTAACAAATCATGTTTTTCAATTAATGATGTATTACTAGTTGATGGATTAAAACATAATCTCTTAAGTATTAGTCAATTATGTGATAAAGGTTATATCATTAGATCTGAATCTAATGCGTGCATTATTGAAAAACCAAACAATAACTTGTTAATGATTGCTTTAAAACAAAATAATGTCTACACCATCAACCTTGATGAACTAAGTAATGAAATGTGCTTCTCCACTTTAAATGATGATGCTTGGCTTTGGCATAGGAGATTAGGCCATGCAAGTATGAAACTAATATCTAAGATCTCATCTAGAGAATTAGTACGAGGGATTCCTAATATGAAATTTGTTAAGGACAAAGTATGTGATGCGTGTCAACTAGGTAAACAAATAAAAACTAGTTTCAAACCAGAAAATCAAATTAGCACCACTAGACCATTATAATTGATCCATTTGGACTTATTTGGATCAATTGACACGACAAGTCAAGGAGGAAGCAAATATGCTTTTGAAATTGTAGATGACTATACTAGATACACTTAGACCTATTTCTTGGCTCACAAAAGTGATTGTTTCAAATGTTTCTCTAAATTTTATAAACTCACTCAAAATAAAAAAGGCTTCATGATTTCATCAATTCGGAGTGATCACAGTGGCGAATTTCAAAACCGTGACTTCCAAAGTTTTTGTGAAGTTAATGGATATAACCACAACTTCTCCACTCCAAGAAATCCTCAACAAAATGGAGTAGTTGAAAGAAAAAATAGAAACCTACAAGAAATGGCAAGAACTATGTTGAATGAATATAGTCTACCCAAGTATTTTTGGGCCGAAGCCGTAAATATGACTTGCCACATCATTAATAGGGTTCTAATAAGACCGTCTCTATCAAAAACTCCATATGAATTATGGAATGACAAAAAACCAAATGTTTCTTATTTTAAAGTTTTCGGTTGCAAATGCTTTATTTTAAATAAAAAGGATGCCTTAGGAAAATTTGATGCTAAATCCGATGAAGGCATCTTTCTTGGTTACTCTTCTATTTCTAAGGCTTTTCGTGTTTTTAACAAAAGAACCTTAGTTATAGAAGAGTCTATTCATGTAGTTTTTAATGAAATTTCTGAGTTAAAGAAAAATAATTTTGATGATGATCTTGGTTTTGATAATTTAAATTTAAAGGATCCCCCTCCTCAAAATAGCAACTTGGATGCATCTTCTTCTGAAATTTCCTTACCCAAGGAATGGAAGTATGTAGATGCTCATCCAAAGGAGCAAATTATAGGAGATACATCAAAAGGGGTTCAAACTCGTTCTTCCTTCAAGAATTTTTGTGCTAGCGCCGCCTTCCTTTCTCAAATCGAACCTAAATGCATTGACGAGGCCTTGAAAGATGATTCTTGGGTCATTGCAATGCAAAAGGAATTAAACCAATTTGAGAGGAATGAGGTATGGAAGCTTGTTCCTAGACCTAGTGACCATTTAGTCATTTGTACTAAATGGGTCTTTAGAAACAAGCAAGACGAATACGGTATCATGGTTAGAAACAAGACAAGATTAGTGGCCAAAGGTTTCAACCAAGAAGAAGGTATCGACTATGAAGAAACCTTTGCTCCTGTGGCAAGATTAGAAGCTATTAGGATGCTCCTTGCCTATGCTAGTAGTAATGATTTTAAACTATTTCAAATGGATGTCAAATGTGCCTTTCTGAATGGTTTTATTTCTTAAGAAGTATATGTCGAACAACCTCCCAGATTTGAAAATTCTCTGCTTCCTAATCATGTATTCAAATTGACTAAGGCTCTCTATGGCTTAAAACAAGCTCCTAGAGCTTGGTATGAAAGGCTTAGTTTCTTTCTTATTTTAAATAATTTTACCAAAGGCAAGGTTGATACTACATTGTTTATCAAACACTTTGAAAATAAATTTCTTATTGTGCAAATTTATGTTGATGATATTATTTTTTGTTCTTCGGATGAATCACTATGTGAATCATTTGCCAAGTGTATTAGTCATGAATTTGAAATGAGTTTAATGGGTGAATTAACTTTCTTTTTAGGATTGCAAATCAAACAACTTAGTGATAGTATATTTCTTAACCAATCTAAATATACATTAGAATTGTTAAAATGATTTAACATTGATGGTTCAAAAGCAATAAACACTCCTATGAGTACTTCGACTAAGTTAGATATGGATGAAAATAGTGAAAATTTCAATCAAAAAACGTATAGGGGAATGATAGGTAGTCTACTCTACCTCACCGCGACTAGACCGGATATCATGTTTAGTATAGGACTTTGCGCTAGGTTTCAATCTAATCCTAAATTATCTCATCTTAAGAGTGTTAAAAGAATATTTAGATATCTTAAAGGAACTCCAAATTTAGGATTGTGGTATCCGAAATCTGATAAATTCGATTTAATAGCTTATGCAAATGCTGATTTTTGCGGATGCAGGATGGATCGAAAAAATACATCTGGAACATGCCAATTTTTAGGACATGCACTTGTTTCTTGGACTTCCAAGAAACAAAATTCAGTTGCACTATCTACGGCGGAAGCCGAATACATTGCTACAAGTGCATGCTGTGCACAAGTTATTTGGATGAAGAATACATTAGAAGACTATGGAATTCATTTTAAAAATATTCCCATAAAATATGATAATATAAGTGCCATATGTCTTACCAAAAATCCAATTCAGCACTCTAGAACTAAGCATATCGACGTTAGGCATCATTTCATATGCGATCATGTCCTTAACAACAATGTCGTTCTATAGTTTATTGATACAAAGCATCAACTACCAGACATTTTTACAAAAGCCTTAAATGAAGACCAATTTGAATTCATTAGAAAGGAACTCGGCATGTTAAATTGTCCCTAAGAATAAGATTGTTTGAATATACTTTTCGAAAAGTTTTTTTTTCATCCTATTTTCGTTCTTTTGTGGATTTGATTTCCTCCTCTTTTGATTCCAAATGACATATTAAAGTACAACCCAAGATCCTATCCTATCTTGAGCCAAACACCTCTGAAAAACAAAAAAGGGGGAAGAAAATTTTTTTTTTTCTCTTTCGTGAACCGACGGTAGCACTGCCTAAGCGCTCGATCATTAGGCGGTGGCACCACTCGGATTGGTAGTGGCACCGCCCAAGATCCCCTTTATAAGAAGAAGGGTTAGGGCCGACGATGGAACCGCCCCCAACCCATGAGAAACTGACTGATTCAAGCTCTCCCACAACCTCTCTAACCCTCATTCCAACCTTTAGAAGCCTAGGAGAGGGATTCTTGTTAGTTCAAGCTCGCCATCTTTCAAGAAATTCTCCATAAGGTAAAATCTGAAATCTTTCCTTCCTCTTCTCATTATTTTGCCTACTCTTCAAAGTTTCATATTCTTAATCCATCATCTTGTCTAGATAATGGCTCCTAACAGATCAACAAGAACAAAAGGGAAAAGAGTGGAAGGAGATTCATATGATCAACACCTTTTTAGATCTAATGAAGAAGCTCTTAGGTTTCCTAATTTCAAAACAAGAATTATACATAAGGGCAAGCATGTTGATCTAGATGAACTTGGTAACCTAGAACCCATTAGATAATTTGCACATTTAGATGCCTTACCTCTCCTACAAATCAATCAACCAATTTATCCTAGGTTAGTGAGATTATTTTACGCAAACTCATGTATGGACAACGATAGCTTAAGTACCTACCTTTTAGGAACACCAATTAAAATCTTTGATAGCACTATTTGTGAACTAATTGGAATTACCAAAAATGATAGGGGCTGTTATTTTAGAGGAAAATGGGATGTCAATATAATCGGAGCAACTTACTCCGAAGCCTTAGAAACTATTTTTGCAAATCCGAACCTATGCATGATACCCAAAAGCTGCGAGCACTTACTACCCTTTAACTCTAAAATTCTTCATCACATCATGACAAACATATTACTTCCTAAGTAATTTCATCTTGATGAAATAAGTCAAATAGAGCTAAGCACCATGTATTGGATTATGACCGGTCAACATAACTATTTTGGATACTTAATCCGGCAACACATGCAAGATATAATAGCTAAAGATACTATGTTACCATATGGGGGGTTAATTACTCGATTAATACTTGCCCATGATATTTGTGTCTCGCTTAATGAAGAAATAATTTAAGTTGATCGTTTTAACACCATCAATAAGAATCTACTGAAAAGACTTAGGTGTACATTTAGCAATGGTATATGGGTTAGGCAACCTAGAAGGACTGATCCAATTCCCCCACAAGTAGAACACCCTAAAACACTAATTTTTAGGGAAAATGAATCTCCTCCTCATCCCTTTGGTACAACACCTTGAGCTCTTGCTTCATCTTCTGAAGAACTCATAATTGCAGAATTACATCAGATCAAATCACAACAAGACCAACTCAAATCATAGCAAGAGTAAATTCAAATTCAGTAAATCAAAATTTTGAAAGAAATGTGACAAATGAATCAAAAAATAGATGTCATATATAAGAACTATGAATTTCCTCCTAAGGATTAATCGATATCCCTTCTTATACGATCCTTGTATGATTACTCTTAATGCCAAGTTAAAGTTTTTTATGACAGCCATGCTTCTTAATCAGATGAATTTTGAATGAAAGCTAAATTTTTTTAATGAATTTAGGATGAATGCTGATTTGTTTTATGAGATGAATTTTGGATGGATGCTGAATTTTGTATGATCGATCTTAAGGCTAGATTTCTATTCTAATGATTTTATGATCACAAATTCTCCGCTTAATTCCCATCTCCTTTTTGTTGATGACAAAGGGGGAGAAGAATGAGCGAAAGATGAAAAGATGACTTGTGATAACTTGACTTATATAAATTGCAAAAATGAAAATGTCTTATGCGCATCAATAGCATGACTTATATGAATTGCAAACGCTTATGTAATGCAAATGTCTTATATGCATTGTAAAATTCTTTGAGAATAACGCAAGATTGATTGATCATATGAAATCATGTCTTACACTTATATCATGCAATTCATGTTGAAAATTCTTATCTCTTGTCGAAGTGATCATTTGACTTGAAAATGATTTTCATAGCTTGAAATGATGAGAAATACGAAGTTTCGTATTTACTCATACTTAAAGAGAATAATGATAAGTTCAATGGATAGAACTTATCGGTTTAGGCTTAAATTCAAAAGATTGAATTCAAGTGTTCTTATTTTCTTCATAATATGGCATATAGATAGGGGGAGTTATGTTTAACTCCGTCATCAATTGATTGTCATCATCAAAAAGTGGGAGATTGTTGAATCACGAATTTTGATGATGAAATCAATTGATGGGTTAATTGATCTAATCCATATTATTGAGCTAAGTGTGCAGGATTAACTACAATAGCCTAAAAACATAAAGCAAGGATATTGAAATCAAGTTTGATGAGTGTTTGAGAGTCCGAGGATTCGTCGAAGATGCTGCTGGAGCCAACCAAGAAGAAATCGAGGACTTGCCGAAGCTTTCGAAAGTCCGCCGGAGAGATCGTCGGAGGTTCGCGGAGATCACCGAGAAGGCTCGGCTACTCGCTGAACTCGCCACAAGATCGGGAGCTTGCTGGGATCCACCAGAAGAAATCCGAGGGTGTATCGGAAGTCCGCCGGAAGATCGTCGGAAAGCTCGCAAGAACGAGACTCGACGTTTGCCGTTTAAAAACTTACTTATGACTATGTTTTCAGTTGCATAGTTTGCATGTAATTAGGGTTAGGATTATGGGATAATCCTATATCCTGGTTAGGGGCCAACTGGGCCCGAATGTGACTTGGTTTAGGTCAGACTTGAAGCCCAACCAGTGACCCGAAGGGTCGAGCAGTGGTACCACCAGACTGGGTGGTAGCACGCCCCAGCACCTAAGAGGTCGGGTGGTGGCACCGCCCAGAGCCTGAAGTATCAGGTGGTGGTACCGTCGGAGTGGGTGGTGGCACCGCCCGAAACCCGAGAGTTTCGGCAATGGCACCGCCAGAACACTGTCAATGTGGAAATTGACAAGCGGTGGCACTACCACCGACAGGCGGTAGCACCGCCAGCCTCGAAAACCCAAGAGAATTCAAAATTTGGAGCCCAAATTTGAATCCTCTTGGGGCCTATGAATACCACTCAATTCTCAGCAGAGAATACAACTTTTGAGAAGCAATAGATTGAGATAAAAGCCTTAGCAAAGTCTTTAGCAAGTATTGTTTTCAATTACTTGAGTGTTCACCTCCTTCTTTCTCGTTGAAAAATTGTAAGAGCGTGAACCACTTGTAAAAGGTTATAAGAGGGGTATTTGTCCTTCCCCTTCAAAGTGATTTGCTAGTGGAAGTTGGGAGCCTCATCGAAGAAGGCTTCGCAAGTGGATGTAGGTCATTTTGACCGAACCACTTTAAATTGGTGTGTTCCTTGAATGTGTGAGTTCTTAGTTTCCTGAAATTGTCATTTACACTATTGCTAGCTTTCGGTTTTCATCTACTCAAGTTACTATCGAAACGAAATCTTATCATATTTACGAATTTGTTATTAAACTTATAAGTTTTAATCCGCTGCACTAATTCACCCCCGCCCTCTTAGTGTCGCTCCGATCCTAACAAGTATTTGAGAAGGATTAAGTTTCTTTTACTAGTATATGGAGGTAGTAGCCTCAAGGTTGAAGGCTACACGGACTCAAGTTTTCAGTCCGATGTCAATGATAGCAAGTCAAATTCGAGATATGTGTACACCTTGAATGTAGGAGCAGTGTGTTGGAAGAGTTACAAGCAAGATACTACTGCTGACTCAACTATAGAGGCAGAGTATATTACTGCAGTAGAGACAGCAAAGGAGGGAGTCTAGATGAAGAAGTTCATTATAGATCTGGGAGTCATGCTAGGTAATAAGGAGTTGATTCCCTTATATTGCAACAACTATAGGGTAATTACTTAAATAACGAAACCCAAGTCTCATCAAAAGTGTTCTGAGGAGGTTCTAACTTATCAGAGAGATCGTGACCTGAGGAGATGTAGTAGTGGAAAGAGTTCCATTCGAAGATAACAATGCAGATCCACTAACAAAGTCATTATCTTAGATTGTCTTTGAGCGTCACAGAGGTGATGGGGATCAAACATATAGGTGATTGGCTTTAGGTCAAGTGAGAGATTGCTAGTTATATGTGCCCTGCAAGTCAATCACGTGAGTCATGGCACGTATGACTTGATACATAATCTTTTTTCTTATTATATTTTGATATTTATCACATTATATTATTAGGATCAAAAGCACTAAGAGGGGGGGGGGGGTGAATTAGTGCTGCAGAAAACTTTCGACGACTTACAACGACGTTCATACAATAAAAACGATTTCGGTATGAAAGCCGATTCGGAAATTACTTTAACTTAAGATCAAGCGAAGTGTAGTTAAAGTAAAGCTACAGAGGCAGTTTGCAGTTAAGATAGAGAACAGAATATAAATGCAAACTGAGATTTAGAGTGGTTCGGTCAATCTTGACCTACATCCACTTTTGGCTTCCTCCTCCGATGAGGTCACCGACGTCCACTAGAGGCCTTCCTTAAATAGGTGAAGGCCAACCACCCTTTTATAGTTTCACTCCTTTTGATGGGCTTAGGAGATAACCCTTACAAATTTTTCACTCCTCTCTTGAATGATCAAAACTTGGAAGAAAAGAAGGAGAAGAACTTTTGCCCTTTACAATACTTTTGAGCTCTAAAAATCACAGAGTAAGATCAAGCTTTTGGTGTCCTTTCATGCAGGAAAGGGTGGGGTATATATAGGCCCCAAACTTGTTTGAATTTGGAGCTCAAAAATGTCATATCTTGAATTTTCAAGGTCCTGACAGTACTACCGTCATAACTGGGCGGTACTACCGCCTAACAGAGCTCAGAGACCGAGCTCAAGCGGTACCACCGCCTGACAAGGGCGGTACCACCGCCCAGCCTCACTCGGAGACCAAGCCCAAGTGGTACCACTGCCTGACATGGGCGATTCCACCACCGAGCTTTCTTGGGAGACTCAGCTCCTGGGCAGTGCCACCGCCGACCCAAGCGATGCCACCACCGGCCAAGAAATCTAGGTCCGAATGGGCTGATCCATTCAGCCCAATTTGGGTCTGTCAAGGGCCCAATTGCCCTAAGATTAAGTTAATGGGATCACCTCCCATTTCTAACTTAATCATCATGTTAACTACGATGTTTAAGACATTAATACTGCAACTTGCTTCGGTACATCAATCACTTCTTCCGGCGAGCTTCCGGTGAACATCTGACGAACCCTCGGCGATGCTCCGGTGGACTTCCGACAAACTCCTGGACTTGCAACGATCTACTTAGCGAGTTCCGACGAGCTTCTTTGGCAAGCTCCTAGACTTCTCGGATTTGTTCTCATAGAACCTCCGACGACCGTCCGGACTTCCGTCAAACTCTTGAACCCCCAATGTGATCATAGTCTTTACTCCAGCGCATATCTTACTTTCATCATAGTTAATCCTATACACTTATCTCAACATATAGATTAGATAACAAATCACAATTGACTTTATCATCAAAATCCGAGATTCAACAATCTCCCCCTCTTTGATGATGACAATCAATTAATAACGGAGTGAACCTTAACTCTCCCTATCTATATGCCATACTTGAGATAAGTCATTCTTGAATTCAAAACCTTTGAATTCAAGAGACCTATTGATAAGTTAAGATCGCTTAACCTTATCAATACTCCCATCATGATGTATCCTGTGAAAATGATGTCAAGGCTTGACATTCATTTTCAATTTTTACATTTCAAATGTGAAAGATAGTAATAGAAGCAATTCATCATATGGTAAGATATCAACGTATAAAATTGCGATGTAAACTTTTGATATCTTAACATAATGCAAACATTTCAAGTGTTTAGCAATCATAGCATTTCATCATATAGCATGATATCAACAAGTAAAATTGTGATGCAAGTTCTTGATATCTTAACATGATGCATATATGGCATAATGCAAATATGGCAATCATACCATTTCTATCATCAATTTACCATATATTTCGATGCAAGCTTCTTTTGATATCTTAACATAATTCAAATTCAAATATGACACTCATAGCATCAATTCATATATTTCTCCCCCTTTGTCATCAACAAAAAGGATAATGATATAAGCAAATTTTCAACATAAGTGCGGTAATGATTCATGCCATAACTAGGTTCATGTCATTTTTCAACAATGAGTGATAGAATACCAATTATACAAACATCTCAAGGAAAACATGACATGGAGATTACTTCTTCCTTTTTATTTGGTATTATCTTTTTGCATAAAGGAGGAAAGCCATTTGTGAGTTTACTCGAATGAAGTTAAAATCGATAAGAGATTTAAAGCACTCTTCATTTTTACAAGGATCAAGATATGTATGTGAATCAAATCCTTGCAAGTAAAAAAATATCTCCCCCCCACCCCTACCCCACCCCCCCCCCCCCACCCTTTTTTTTAAGAAGGAGTTTATAAGAAGGAATAATCAAATCCGTTTCTCAAAAAAATATTTTTCACATGATAAGTCTATGAGAGATGCATTTGCTAGTTGATTCCATATGTCAAAAATCAATGATATGAATTAAACTCGATATGACCTATGCTTATTAAGTCCAGAAGAAAATCCGAAAATAAAATTTAACACTTTCATGCATTCGGACAAGGTCTTGCTATAGATTTTCAAATACAATCATGAAGATAAAACATGCTTATTATCATGAAAATTTTTGTATCCAAAACACATAATTTCCAACATGTTATTAAGGCATGCAATCATATAAAATCATCATAGCAATTAAGTGATTTGATCATTGAATCAAGAACGTCCGAAAAATTATTTTAATAAGTTCATGCATTCGGACACATCATTGCCATAGTTTTTCAATGAAGATAAATATGCTCATCAACATGGAAATTTTAGTATCCAAAACACATAATTTCCAACATGTTATGTAATCGAGTAAAATTCTCATCATATGTAATTAAGTGATTTGATCATTGAATCAAGAAAGTCCGAAAAATAAATTTAATGAGTTCAAGCATTCAGACACATTAACATTCCTAATTCTCTTCTAATGAAATCAAATTGTTCTTCACTTAAATGCTTTGTAAAAATATCAGCTAGTTGATGTTTAGTATCAATGAACTCTATAACTACATCATGATTAGTGACATGGTCTCGTATAAAGTGATGTCTAATATCAATATATTTTGTTCTTGAGTGTTGAATGAGATTCTTTGTCAAATATATAGCACTTGTGTTATCACATTTAATGGGAATATTTTTAAGATGAACTTTATAATCTTCTAAGGTGTTTTTCATCTACACAACTTGTGCACAGCATGCACTAACTGCAATATACTCAGCTTCGGTTGTTGATAGTGCAATTGAGTTTTGTTTCATAGATGACCAAGAAACAAGGGTATTTCCCAAAAATTGACATGTTCCTGATGTGCTTTTTCTATCTAGTCTACACCTAGCAAAATCTGCATCAGCATAAGCAATTAACTCAAAATTCTCGATTTTTGGATACCATAATCCTAGATTTGTGGTACCTTTAAGATATCTAAGTATTCTTTTAACCGCTTTGAGATAAGGTATCTTAGAGTTCGATTGAAACCTAGCACAAAGTCCTACACTGAACATGATATCTAGTCTAGTTGTAGTGAGGTAAAGTAAACTTCCTATCATACCCCTATAAGTTTTTTTATCGAAGCTTTCTCCACTTTCATCAATTTCTAACTTAGTGGAGGTGCTCATAGGAGTGTTGATAGCTTTTGAACTATCTATATTAAATATTTTTAGCAAATCTAAAGCATATTTAGTTTGACTAATAAAGATGTCATTTCTTAGTTGCTTAATTTGGAAGCCTAAGAAAAAGGTTAATTCTCCCATCAAACTTATTTCAAATTCAAGACTCATGGTTTTAGCAAAAAATTCACAAAGAGATTCGTTTGTAGAACCAAAGATAATATCATCAATATAAATCTAAACAATGAGAAAATTGTTTTCAAAATTCTTGATAAATAATGTAGTATCGACCTTACCTTTTGTGAAATTATTTTCAATAAGAAAAGAATTAAGTCTCTCATACCAAGCCCTTGGGGCTTGTTTTAAACCATAGAGAGCTTTAGTTAATTTAAATACATGATTAAGGAGGCTATTATTTTCAAATTCGGGAGGTTGTTCAATATAAACTTCTTCAGAAATAAAGCCATTAAGAAAAGTACTTTTAACATCCATTTGAAACAACTTAAAATTATTATTACTAGCATAGGTAAGGAGCATCCTTATGGATTCTAATCGAGCCATAGGAGTGAAGGTTTCTTCATAATCGATACCTTCTTCTTAGTTGAAACCTTTGGCCACTAATCTAGCATTGTTTCTAACCACGATACCAGATTCATCTTGGTTGTTTCTAAAGACCCATTTAGTACCAATAACTAAATGGTCATTTGGCCTAGGAATAAGCTTCCACACCTCATTCCTCTCAAATTGATTTAACTCATCTTGCATTGCAATAATCCATGAATCATCTTTTATGGCTTCGTCAATATATTTAGGTTCAATTTGGGAGAGGAAAGTGGCGTTGGCACAAAATTTTTTAAGAGAAGAATGTGTTTGAACCCCCTTAGACGTGTCTCCTAAGACTAGCTCCTTAGGATGAGCATCTATATACTTCTAATCCTTGGGTAAGGATGTTTCAGAAGTGGATGCATCCAAGATACTAGTTGGAGAAGGGGTTTTATTTAAATTCAAAGAATCAAAATTAACATCATCATCAAAATCATTTTTCTTGATTTCAGAAATCTCATTGAAAACAACATGAATGGATTCTTCTGTAATTAAAATTCTTTTATTGAAGATACGAAAAGCTTTAGAAACCGAAGAATAACCAAGAAAAGTTCCTTCATTGGATTTAGCATCAAATTTTCCTAAGGCATCTTTTTCATACAAGATAAAACACTTACACCCAAAAATTTTAAAATATGAAACATTGGGTTTTATCTTGTTCTACAACTCATAGGGAGTTTTGGTGAGTAAGGGTCTGACTAGAACTCTATTCAAAATATAGCATGTAGTGTTTATGGCTTCGGCCTAAAAATATTTGGGTAGGCTATGTTCATTCAACATGGTTCTCACCATTTCTTGTAAATTTCTATTTTTTCTTTCTACTACTTTATTTTGTTGAGGATTTCTTGGAGTAGAGAAGTTGTGATTATATCCATTAAATTCATAAAATTCTTGGAAATCACGGTTTTGAAATTCACCACCATGATCACTTCTAATTAATGAAATCATAAAACCCTTTTCATTTTGGACAAGTTTGCAAAACTTGGTAAAATATCTAAAGTATTCATTTTTGTGTTTTAAGAAATAAGTCCATGTGTATCTACTATAGTCATCTACAATGATGAAGGCATATTTGCTACCTCCTAGGCTTAATGTAGAGATAGGTCCAAACAAGTCCATATGGATCAATTGTAAGGGCCTAGAGGTGCTTATTTGATTCTTAGATTTGAAACTACCCTTAATTTGTTTTCCTAATTGACAAGCATCGCACACATTATCTTTGATAAATTTGATATGAGGAATTCCTCTTATAAGTTCTTTAGATGATATTTGAGTGATTAGTTTCATGTTAGCATGACCAAATCTCCTATGCCAAAGCCAAGCATCCTCATTCAAAACCGAGAAACATATTTCATTGCAAAGATCATTGATGTCAATAGTGTATACGTTATTTTGTTTTAATACAATCATAGATGTGTTTTTGTGTGGTTTTTCAATGATGCAAGCATTAGATTCGAATTTGACAATATATCTTTTATCACATAATTGACTAATGCTCAAGAGGTTATGTTTTAAACCATCAACTAACAAAACATCTTCAATAAAGAAGTTGGATTTGTTACCTATGGTTCCTTGGCCAATGATTTTACCCTTCTTGTTGTCTCCGAAGGTGACATTGCCTTCGTCTTTGCTAGTGAGCTTAGAGAATTGAGATGGATCTCCGGTCATATGCCTTAGAGCATCCACTATCAAGGTACCATCTCTTGCTCCTAACTTGTGATGGGGTATGTTTCTACAAGAAAGGATGATTTTTAGTTACTCATTTACTTTTGGGTGCCTCAAAAATTGATCTACATTGTTTATCATATTGCATAGAATTTATCATGGTTCCTTAAGGAACCCAAATCAGTTTGGTCATACTAATTTTCTTGAATGGACAATGATAAGTTTTATGTCCATGTTTGCAATAAAAGTTACATTTGCTTTAGTGTCGAACACGTAAGATAAGGTCTTTTATGAAGGTGATTGGATTTTGGTGAGGACTTCTCACAAATCCGATTCTACTTCTTTTAGGAACATAACGCTTATTTGTAAGGATCATATTTAAGGACTTAATACCAACCTCAAATTTTTTCAAGGTGTCCTTAAGTAGCAAGTTCTCCTTTTGGAGAGTTTCTAGATCATGACATTTTTTACATGGAGCTAAACTATCATGATATTCAGTTTTTAATTTATCAAAATTACACGTAAGAATATCATGCTCCTTTTTTAGCAATTTATATTTTCTACTAATAGTTTTGCATTCATCAAATAAGTCATGGAAGGCATTTAATAATTCGTCAAATGATAAATCTGCATCAATTAAATTCGTTACCTCATCTCCAATGGCCATTAGGGCATAATAAGCAACTTTCTCAGTGTTGGACTCCTCTTCTTCAGACGCGCTTGGGTCATCCCACGTTGCTTTGAGTGTCTTCTTCTTTGGTGTTCTTTTCTTGGCTTGAGGACAATCACTTTTGTAGTGTCCCGGCTTCTTGCTTTCGTAGCAAATAACTTGGTCCTTTTTGGGTTCAAATTTATTTTTTGTGTCATCTTTAAACTTATTTTTTTAATAAATTTTTTAAATTTCCTTGTTAGAAGTGCCAAGTCATCGTCATAGTCTTCATCACTTGAGTTTTCTCTCAAGTGGTCTTTGAAAGTTCTAAGTGTCATATCCTTCTTGTTCTTTTGAAGGATGTCTTCTTGTTCTTCATGAGCTTTGCAAGTCATTTCGTAGGTCATTAATGACCCGATTAATTCTTCAAGAGGAAAGTTGTTTAAATCTTTAGCCTCTTAAATAGCAGTGACTTTAGGGTCCCAACTCTTAGGAAGGGATCTTAAAATCTTATTTACGAGCTCAAAATCCGAAAAACTTTTGCCGAGTCATTTTAGACCATTGATGACATTCGTGTGTGAAATGTGTGTACATGTCGCCAATAGTCTTGCTTAGTTTCATTCAGAAAAGTTTAAAAGAATGTATCAAAAGATTGATTTTTGACTCTCTCACTTTACTTGTGCCTTCGTGAGTCACTTCAAGTGTACGCCAAATATCAAATGTGGTTTCACAAACCGAAACACGATTGAACTCATTTTTATCAACCGCACAAAATAAGGCATTCATAGCCTTTGCATTAAGAGCGAAAGTCTTCTTCTCCAATTCATTCCAATCGATCATTGGAAGAGAAGACTTCAAAAACTATTTTTGACAAGATTCCAAAGTTCAAAATCCATTGAAATAAGGAATATCCTTATTCGGGTCTTCCAGTAAGTGTAGTCCGTCCCATTGAACATGGGTGGATGTGTAATAGAGTGGCATTCTTAATTTCCAGCGTATGCCATCTCTCTTGAGTTTTAATCCGATTGAGAGTTAACCCCACTCTAATACCAATTATTAAGATCAAGAGCACTAAGAGGGGGGGTGGAATTAGTGTAGCGAAAAACATTCGATGATTTACAATGACGTTTATACGATAAAAACGATTTCAGTATAAAAGTCAATTCAAAAATTACTTTAACTTAAGATCAAGCGAAGTGTAATTAAAGTAAAGCTATGGAGGCAGTTCACAGTTGAGATAGAGAACAAAATGTAAATGCAAATCGAGATTTAGAGTGGTTCGGTCAATCTTGACCTACATCCACTTTTGGCTTCCTCCTCCGATGAGGTCACCGACGTCCACTAGAGGCCTTCCTTCAATAGGCGAAATCCAACCACCATTTTACAGTTTCACTCCTTTTGACGGGCATAGGAGACAACCCTTATAAATTTTTCACTCCTCTCTTTAATGATCAAAACTTGGATGAAAAGGAGAACTTTTACCCTTTACAACACTTTTGAGCTCTAAAAATCACAGAGTAAGATCAAGCTTTCGGTGCCCTTTCATGCAGGAAAGGATGGGGTATATATAGGCCCCAAACTGGTTTGAATTTGGAGCTCAAAAATGTCATATCCCGGATTTCCAGGGTCCTGGCGGTACTACCGCCATAATTGGGCGGTACTACCGCCTGACAGAGCTCAGAGACCGAGCTTAGGCGGTACCACCACCTGATAGGGGTGGTACCACCGCCCAGCCTCACTCGGAGACCGAGCCCAGGCGGTACCATCGCTTGACATGGGTGGTTCCATCGCCCAGCTTTCTTTGGAGACTAAACTCCTGGGTGGTGCCATCGCTGACCCAAGCGGTGCCACCGTTGGCCAGGAAATTTGAGTCCGAATAGGCTGATCCATTCGACCCAATTTGGGTCTGTCAAGGGCCCAATTACCTGAAGATTAAATTAATGGGATCACCTCTCATTTCTAACTTAATCATCATGCTAACTACGATGTTTAAGACATTAATATAGCAACTTGCTTTGGTACGTCAATCGCTTCTTTCAGCGAGCTTCCGGTGAACTTCCGGTGAACATCCAACGAACCCTCGGTGATGCTCCAGCGGACTTCCAGCAAACTCCTGGACTTGCGACGATCTACTTGGCGAGTTCCGACGAGCTTCTTTGGCAAGCTCCTGGACTTCTCAGATTTGTTCCCGCAAAACCTCCGACGACCATCCGGACTTCCATTGAACTCTCGAACCCCCAACGTGATCATAGTCTTGACTCCGGCACAACTCTTGCTGCATATCTTACTTTCATTGTAGTTAATCCTGCACACTTATCTTAACATATGGATTAGATAACAAATCACAATTGACTTCATCATTAAAATCCGAGATTCAATATATATTACTTGTTGCATATATATATATATATATATTATGATGTCTTTGGATTTGTGTAATGGGAATCGGATCGTTATGAAATCACAATAATGAGACCAATTCACCTTTAAACATAGTTCCTAAATAATCCCGATCATAAGTTACTCGAGAGGGACATCGAGATGACTGGATAGACTGGTGTATTGTATACCCGTCTATATGATGGATATAGCTGGTCTCATAGCTACTCATGTGGGGACACTAGGGATACAATACAGGTGCTCATTGGGGAATAAGTTCACTGATTAATCCGTTTACGGAATGCTGAATGGTTGATTATGCCTTATTGTCAGATAGCGATTTCATAGTCCTAGTAATGTATCTGGTCTTTAGACTTGAAACACCAAGGATATCTTGTATGAGTGCTCCACTCTTTGATACCAAACTTATAGGTTTTGATGTCTCAGATATAGCATAATCGGTCATTAGGAGTGATAGTCAACCTTACGAAGGCTACTGAGTATCGATAGTGGATCATCCACTCTCAATATCATGAGAGGAATGTCCTATGTATTCTTGCTTAAACAAATCCTTGGCCAGGGTCATTCGGATTGAGAGAGAATGAGTTCTCCGGGAGAATCCAATTGGTGCAAGACTCGAGTAGAAACTGTATGGGTCTGATAGCATCATGGCCGGTATACGATCTCTGAGATATTAGATGGATGAGGGATTATAGGTACATGGTAACTGAGGATAGATAGGTCCAATGAATTGGATTCCCTTATATCGTCTAGGGATTACAGTGTAGTGGCCTAGTACATCCATAGTCGATGAGTCGAGTGAATTATTGTGAAGATAATAATTCACTAAGCCAGAAGGAGTTCTGATAGGTATGACTCACGGCCAGCTTGTTATTGGGCCTAGAGGGTCACACACATATGGTAGGCATTGCGATGAGTAGAGGTTCGGATATGCGATATTCGCTGGAGCCCCTATTTTATTAGATATCTAATAAGCCCCTAAATTATTGGGTCCTATGAATGAGATCCAATAAAAGCCTATAATAGATTATTAGATAGAGATCCACTAATCTAGTATGCTTAGGTGATTGGATGCAGATCCTATTTGGGTCAGATCGGCACTAAGGGAGGGGTGAATTAGTGTAGCGGTAAAATCACGTCGGTTAAAAACTTCGTTTCGATAAAAAACTATTTCCGACATAAAATTGATTTTGGAAACTTCACTTTGAAACATGTTCGTAAATGAATAGAAGGCAGTAAGCAATTGAAGAGGTTTGCAGTAAAGATAAAAGCAAGAATAAATGCAAACCAAAGAAGACGACAGTTTATAGTGGATCGGTCAATCGTGACCTACATCCACTCCTCTGATTCCTCTTCCGTCGAGGCTACCGGCACTAGAGGTCTTTCTTCAATAGGCGAAGACCAACTCCTTCTTACACCCCTCTTCTCCTTGTATTGGGTTTAGGAGATAACCCTTACAAGCACTCACTCTCCTCTTAAGCTATTCTAATACTTAAACTCAAGGAGGAGGATTCTAAAGAGATTACAGTAGAGTTTTCTCACTTTTGAATGCTCTATGCTTGTGTATTAACCAGGGATAGGAGGAGTATTTATAGGCTTCAAGTTGATTCAAACTTAGAGCCTAAATATTTCCCATCCCAGGTTCCTTGAGTACGGGCAGTACCACCGCTTGTGTTGGACGGTACCACCGCCTGGGGGGTTGTGCTGGGTGGTGCCACTGCCAAGACTAGCGGTACCACCACCTGGCACCCTACCAGGGGCGATACAACTGCCTAGACTGGTGGTACCAATGCCTGAAACAGTCTCGAAGACTGTGCCAAGATGGTGAGACTTCTTTGGGCACTATTTGGGCTTCTTATTGGGCCCAACACAGTTCTTACATGGGTCTAGCGGACCCCTAATTGGGTTGGCCCAAATCCAAGTCCAATTACGTACTAACTACGAAATCCTAAGACATTTGCTAAGCTAAACAAGTCCCTATGTCTATTCTTCTAGTGAGCTTCCGGTGAACTTCCGGCGAACATCCAACGAACCCTCGGCGCTGCTCCGGCGGACTCCTGGCATGCTCTTGGACTTCACAACGATCTTCTTGGCGAGTTCTGACGAGCTTCTCTAGCAAGCTCCGTGACTTCTTGGTTGGTTCCCGCAGAACTTCCAACGAACATCCGGACTTCCGACGAACTCTTGAACTCCCAACATGATCGCGTCCTTGACTCCGAGACTTCATTTTGCTCCATGCCTTGCCATCGTAGTTAATCTTGCACATGTAAAACATACTTCGATCTAGACAATTAATACTAAGCATCTATCACGTTCTCCGGTCATGTCATTGGTCTCTCGTCGCTTCGTCCGATTCTTCGGCACATCATCCTCTCTTGCAACCTATTGCCCAATTAGCCAGTTGACTCTGCAACTCGGATATCCTTGGCGCAATACCCGCTCTTCTTGGCCCGATGCCCAAATCCACGACCCGAAGCCTTCTATCGATATGTCAACCGATCCACCGGCCCGACGTCCAATATTCTGACATATTATCCTCCGGCACAACATGATTTTCCTTGCTTTAATTATCTCATCCTGATCAAAGTATCCTACGTCACTCAAAACACAGATTAAATTATAAACACATATCAAGTGGTTTTATCATCAAAATACGAGATTCAACAATCTCCCCCCAATAGGGGAGGATCCATTAGGGTTTGACAGGGGACCTCTATAAATATGAGGGATTCAGTGGTTTATAGTCTAGAGCCTTTGCTTGCCTCTCCTATTCTCCTCCCCCTCTCTACACCAAAGCAGACCTAGAGTTTTTAGGAGTGTCATTGCAGCCTTACTGTGTGGATCACCGCTAGAGAGGATGGCGCTTAACCTCCTTCATCCTCTCTTAGAGATCTGCAGGGATTCAGGGATATATGATCTCCCTAGGTAACACAATTTTTACTATACATAGTTTTCTATTTTGCGAATTTTTTATATCAATCTTCGCACGATGATGAACAATTCTTTGGGAAATTGAGGATTTTGTTTTCTGTTATTCTGCTGTACATGTGATGTCACCCCCTAGATTTCACAACACAACTACCCTTTTACACCCCTCTTATCCTTTTCACAGGTTTAGGAGATAACCTTTTACAATCCTCTTTTATGAGGTATCCCTCTCACACCTCCCTTCGAACTCTCTCAAAGTTTTAGGTGGAGGGAACTCAACTTTCTAATAGGGTTTACAACTTTAGAATCATAAAGTTTTGCTCAATCTTTCTTGCTACTACATGCAGGAATAGTTGGGATATTTAGAGCCTCTAATTGGCTTCAAAATTAGAGCAAAAAAAGGTCTCATCCTAGGTTTCTCGGGTCCTGGCGATACCACCGTTTGTGTTGGGTGGTACCACCACCTGTAGCACTAACACTAGGCGGTACCACCACCTAGTCTGGTGGTACTACTACTTGATAGTCTCGAAGACTAAGTCTATATAGTACCATCGCCTGACACCGTCTCGGAGATTGTGCCATGACGGTGCCACCTGTTAGGTCACTGTTTAGGCCTCTCACTTAGCCCAACACAGCCCAAACTTGGGCCCAATTGGCCCCCTAATTGAGTTGACTTAATTACATTCTAAACTGACTCAATTAGACTCTAAACTAACTCATCTAGACATAATAGATTACAAGTCATTCCTTGTTGTCCGGCACGTCATTGGTTCATCTGGCACTTCGTCTGATCCTTTGGCACATCGTCTTCTTTTACGGCCTTTTGCCCAATCGACATGTTGACTCCGTAACTCCGATCTCCTTGGCGCAATATCCGCTCTTCTAGGCTCAATGCTTGAATTCTTGGCCCGAAGCCTTCTGTCGATAAGTAAACTGATCCTCCAGCCCGACGTCCAATCTACTGATATGTTTGCTCCAGCCCAACGTCTGATTCCTCCTTCTTTAATCAATTTGCCTCTCCTTGATTGATGTTAGTCCTGCGTCACTAAAAATACAGATCAAATCATAAACACTATCAATTGGTTTCATCATCAAAATCCGAGATTCATCAATCTTCCCCTTTTTGATGATGACAACCAAATGATGACAAAGTTAACCTTAACTCCCCCTATTAATATGCTATATTGATGGACCCTTGAATTCAAGACAAGGCAATATTTCATCATGAATATTTGTAACATATCATCATAAAATCATGCATAATCAAAATTTTAATACATCATTCAATGCATGATCATCATCATAACTTCTCCCCCTTTGTCATCAACAAAAAGGAGATGTGCAACTAGCAAGTTTCAAATCATTGTAATATAATCTCAAGTTTTATCATCATGCAAGCAAGTAATTTTTTTTCTTCTCTTTTGAGAAGTGTAATTTTTGCTTCTTTGGCAAAGCGCAAGTTAGCAAAACTTTACATCATTTTTCATGCAAGCTAGCAATAATTTTGAGTTTTGAAAGTTTGTAATATACAAGCTGGCAAATTTTTCATCACTTTACAATATGCAAGCTAGCAAATTTTATAATCATTTTAAAGCACGTAAGCTAGCAATATTTGAGACATAATTTCAAATCATTACATAATTTCAAAATTTTGAAGTATCATTGCATATATCACTTTAGAACATGCAAACTAGCATGTTTTAGAGATGTGAAAGTTAGCAATATTTTCTTCTACTCGAAATGTTCAAGCTAGTAATATAGCAAGTTTTGAACATGCAACTAGCAAGTTTTTTGAGATGTGAGGTTAAGAAAGATTTTGCTTCTCTTTATTATATTAAAGTTAGCAACTTTTGCTTTTCTTTGCTATGTATAAGTTAGCAATTTTTCCTTCATTCTTGATTTGTGCAAGCTAGTATCTTTTTGCTAATTTTTGTGACACACAAGCTAGCAAGACTTTCTCCTTTGAGATGTACAATATAATAATTTTCTCTCCCCCTTTGTCATTGTCAAAAAGAAGGGAATAACAATACAATTATGTAATTCTTTTTCCTTTACATCAATTTTCAAATCATGACAAAGTTAAAGTATCAATCCTTTTTCAATATGGTTGTGCATATTGAAAAAGGTTTCATTTCATTCTTATGGTTTCAAATTAAAACATGCATAATTTTAAAACCTTTCATTTTATTCTTACTTCATGCATGATAAATCAATCATCACTATGGGCATATCATACATAATACTCAAGCATGCATAATACATCATTTTAGCAACAAATCATAGTATTTCAAATCATGATGGTATCTAAATGTCAAATTATATTACATCTTATCATGCATGATCATAACTTCTCACGAGTATTTCATGTATAATTTCATTTCATCTCTTGAAGAATATCAAGAAAAATTAATTGGGTGATGAAATATACACTAAAAGAATACAAGAAGTTATACAAAGATAAATCATATCATGAGAGACAAGATCATGTAAATACCAAATGACATTATTCATATAGTAAATCTCCTTTTTAAATAAAATACCAAGAAAAATTATAGGGTTAAAAAGAAGATATCTTGATTAAGAAAAAATCTCAAGTAATTCCAAGAAATCAAGATCATGATTTGAATAAGACTCATTCAAATTCAAATTATCAAATCATCAAAATCATTTTCAAGAGATTCAAAATGACATAAGTTGATTTATCAATCTCTTGAGATGCTAGCGATTTTCTTTCTCCCCTCTTTTATTATAAACAAGAAGGAAGAATTTTTACTAGTGCAATTTATTTTTTCTTCCATCAATGCTCTAAGTATCACATAAATACAAAGGTAATCATATGAAAATCATGACATGAAAGATGAAAGATCAAGAAATATCAATTCGTAAATGATTCATCTTGACAAATCTCCTTTATAGTAGATAATAAATCTTAGGAGATTAAATGGTCAATGATCTTCAATGGTAATCTTTTGTTATAAATTCTGAGAAATCAAGAGAAAAATCATGATTTATTTTCAACTCATTCAATTCGTCAAATTAACAAAGTCACTTTAATAGTTCAAGAATAGAATCATTATTCTCTTTTAAAAAATCGATAAGATAGAGAAAAAGAAATTTTCAAGAAAAATATTTTCCTCTTTTCAGTTGTTTCATTTTAAATGATTGATTTCATGCATGCATGCCCTTGTCCTTTTTGTCAAATTAAAACATATAGCATCATTTAAAGTGAAAGTGCAATATTTATCACAAAAATCATCAAGATCAATAAATCACAAAAATCATCATGTATAACTTCAAAATCTCATGCATAGAATAAAGTCATCAAGCATTGTACCAAAACTTTCATTAAAACAACAAGCATGATTTCATTGAGCATTTTTAATCAAAGTCAAAAATCATCAATTTACATACAAATTATTGTTTTCTTAAAAACATATATAGGATTAATCTTACTAGGTATACAAGCATTAGATTAACATTTTGTTGTATTTTCATAAAACATGCAATTGTCACGATCAATAGCTAGAAAAAGAAGCATGATATAATTTTTACATTTTCTTATTTTTTTATACTAACTAATTTAAAAATAACTCATGAAAAAATCATCAAGTAATTTAAAAATAAAGTAAAGGAGTTTTATTTAAGTTATTTACCTCACCGTCGAGAGTCATCTAAGCGAAGTTCATCATTTCATCTTCGTTGGTTTGCTCCTTGTCTTCGGATGAACTTGATTTGTCTCAAGTCACTTTGAGTATCTTTTTTTTCTTTGGCAACCTTTTCTTTATAAGTTCATTTTTATTCTTTAATTCTTATTTTAAAATTTTTTTAAGCTTTATGATTTCAAGATCATCATCATCATCACTTGAGTCATCACTCAAGTGGTATTCTATTGTTTGAAGTGCCAAATCCTTCCTGTTCTTTGGAAGGTTGTTCTCAAGCTCTTCATGAGCGTTGCAAGTCATCTCATAAGTCAGTATTGACCTGATAAGTTCTTCAAGAGAAAATTTATTCAAATTCTTGGCCTCTTGAATAGCCATTACTTTAGGGTCCCAACTCTTTGTAAGGGATCTTAAAATTTTATTAATGAGTTTAAAATTCAAAAAACATTTGCCAAGTGCTTTTAGACCATTGACGACATCCATAAACTAGGTGTACATGTCTCCAATGGTCTCATTTGGTTCTATCCGAAATAATTCAAAATCATGCATCAAAAAATTAATTTTCAAATCTTTAACTTTACTAGTGCCTTCATGTGTGATTTCAAGTGTATGTCAAATATCAAAAGCTATTTCACAAGTAGAAACCCGATTGAATTCATTTTTGTCTAAGGAGCAAAATATAGCATTCATAGCTCTAGCATTTAAAGAAAAAGTTTTCTTCTCCAAATCATTTCATCTGTTCAATGGAATAGAAGGCTTTTGAAAGCCATTTTCAATAATATTCCATAAATCAATATTCAACGAAAGCAAGAAAACTCTCATTCGAGTTTTCCAATAAGTGTAGTTCGTCCCATTGAACAAGGGAGGTCGAATGAGAGAGTGACCCTCTTGAAAGCTGAAACGAGACTCTGATACCAACTGTTAGGAATAAGTCAGCACTAAGAGGGGGGGCTCAATTAGTGCAGTAGATAAAAAAATGCCAGTTCAAAAAATTTTGTTTCAATTAAACCCACTTCGGAAATGCTTAACTTTGAAACCGAAAGCTTCTTCATAAGGGTAGTAAAAGAAGAGTAATATGGCAGTTTGTACTAAAGGTAAATTGCTCAAAGTAAATACAAACCGAGATTATAGTGGTTCGGTCGTCGTGACCTACATCCACTCTCGATTCCTCCTCCGTTGAGGCCACCGACATCCACTAACAGTCTTCCTTCAATGGGCGAAGATTAACTACCCTTTTACACCCTCTTCTCTATTTCATAGGTTTAGGAGACAACCTTTTACAACCCTTTTTTACAAATTATCCCTCTCACACCTCCCTTAGAACTCTCTCTAAGCTTTAGGAGGAGGGAACTTAACTTTCTAATAGGGTTTACAATTTTAGAATCACAAAGTTTTGCTTAATCTTTCTTTCTACTCCATGCAGGAACAGTTGGGGTATTTATAGACCTTAATTGGCTTCAAAATTGGAGCCAAAAAAGGTCTCATCTCAGGTTTCCTGGGTCCTAGTGGTACCATCGCCTATAGCACTGACATTGAGCGGTACCACCGCCCAGTCTGGCGGTATCACCGCTTGGATACTGTGTCTGTGTGGTACCACCATTTAATAGTCTCGAAGATTGAGTCTATGTGGTATCACTACCTAGACCGACGGTACTACCGCCTGACATAGTCTCGGAGACTATGCCATAATGGTGTCACCTGTTAGGTCACTGTTTGGGCCTCTTACTTGGCCCAACACAGCCCAAACTTGGGCCCAATTGGCCTCTATTTGAGTTGGCTTAATTATATTCTAAACTAACTTAGTTAAACTCTAAACTAACTCGATCTAGACATAATCGATTACAAGCAAATCCTTGTTGTCCAGCACGTCATTAGTTCATCTGACGCTTCGGCCGATCCTTCGACACATCATTCTCTTTTGGAGCCTTTTGCCTAATTGGCATGTTGACTCCGCCACTCCAATCTCCTTGGTGCAATGTCCGCTCTTCTAGGCCTGATACTCGAATTCTCAGCCCGAAGCCTTCTACCGACACATTGATCGATCCTCCGACTCGACGTCCAATCTACTGACATGTTTGCTCCGGCCCAACGTTTGATTCCTTTTGCTTTAATCAATTTGCCTCTCCTTGATTGACGTTAGTCCTACATCACTCAAAACGCAGATCAAATCATAAACACTATTAATTGGTTTTATCATCAAAATCCGAGATTTATCACAATCATGAAGTGATAAATGCTTAAAAATATTGATTTAATGTTTGGTATCATGAATGCTTTAGTATCATGCATAAGAGAATGATGAATATTTGGTATCATGATCAAAATGTTAATTTAATGCATGAAGTGATAAATGCTTAAAAATTTTAATGACTTAGTATCATGTATAATATGCTAAGAGTGATGATTGATTTATTTTTGGTATTATGCATGAAGCAAGGATGAAAAGTAATAGTTTGAAATTATACATGTTATATATTGAAAACTTAAAACCATGGTTTGGTATCATGCATACTTAAGTAATATTGATTTGAAAATTTATTGATTTAGTATCATGCCCAATGTGATAATGATGATGACTTGGCATGATTAAGATTTATTTTATTTATCCAAATCATGATCTTAATTTCTCGATATTTGATACATGAGATTTTTTTATGAATCAAGATCTTGTTTTTGAACTCCCATGTTTTTTTTTGTTGGTTACTAAAAGGGAAAATAATTACAACATTATATTCTTCCCTTCTATTTGACAATGACATAGGGGGAGCAAATTTTGCTAGCTTGCATATTTCATGAAGAAGCAAAAAGTTGCTAGTTTGCACACCATAAAGAGAAGCAAAAAAGCTTTCTCATCTCAAAAGATGTAAAATTTTACCAACTTTCATATGTGTAAAATTTGCTAGCTTGCATGTTCCAAAATTATGTAAAATTTATTAAATTTGCTAGCTTGCACAATTCAAGAAGATGCAAAAATATACTAGCTTGCTCATCTCAAAAGAGAAGCAAAGATTGTTAACTTGCATATTTCAAGAAGCAAAAGTTGCTTTCTTGAACATCTCAAAATTGCTAGTTTGCATTTTCTAAAATGTTGTAAAACACACTAGCTTGTATGATATAGAACTTGTTATCTTGAACATCACCAAGAATTGCTAGCTTGCAATCTCAAGAGAAGCAAAAGTGCCATCTTGCCTATCTCAAGAAGCAAAACATGCTAACTTGCACATCTAGCAAAATTTATAAACTTGTAAAATTCAAAATTGTTGTTAGCTTGTATGATGATAAAACTTGAGATTATGTTTATAATACAAAGATTTAAAACTTACTAAATGCACTTCTTGTTTTTGTTAATGACAAAGGGGGAGAAGTTATGATAATCATACATGGAATGATGTATTGAAATTTTGATTATGCATGATTTTATGATGATGTGTTACAAATATTCATGATTAAATTTGCTTTAACTTGAATTCAATTTGAATTCAAGAGTTCTATCAATATAGCATATTGATAAGGGGAGTTAAGGTTAACTTTTTCATCAATTAGTTATCATCATCAAAAAGGGGGAGATTATTGAATCTTAAATTTTGTTGATGAAACCAATTGATAGTGTTTATGATTTGATTTGTGTTTTGAGTGACGTAGGAAGCTTCGATTTGGGAGAGACAATTAAAGCAGGAAAAATCATGTTGGGCCGGAGTAAAATATGTTAGAAGATTAGACATCGAGCTGAAGGATCAATCGACATATTGACAGAAGGCTTCGGGTCATGGGTTTGGGATTGGGCCAAGAAGAGTGAAAATTAAGCCAAGAAAATCAGTATTGCGGAGGCCAACTGGCCGATTGGGCAATAAGTCGTAAGAGAGGACCATACACCGAAGAATTGGATGAAGCGTCGATAAACCAATGACATGTCAAACAACTTTGATTCAAGCTTTGTAATAATTGTCAAGATCAAAGTAGGTTTTAAGTATGTAGGATTAACTACAATAGCAGGGCATAAAGCAAAATGAAGTCCTAGAGTCAAGAATGAGATTTTGTTGGGAGTTCGAGAGTTTGTCGGAAGTTTGGATGTTCATCGAAAGTTCTACAGGAATTGACCGAGAAGTCTAGGAGCTTGCTAAAGAAACTCATTGGAACTCGCCAAGAAGATCATCATGAAGTCTAGGAGCTTTCCGAGAGTCTACTAGAACATTTCTGAGAGATAGTTAGAAGTTCGCCGAAAGCTCGTCGAAAGAAACCTAGACTTAATGGACTTATTTAGCTTAGTGTATGCCTTAAAATTCATAGTTAGCACATAATTGGGTTGGAATTGGACCAACTCAATTAGGAGCCAAATGGGCCTAAATTTGGAGTAATTTAGGCTCATTGGGAGACCCATTCAATTACCCAAATGTTGGGCTAGGCGGTGGCACCACCAAAACAAGCGGTAGGACTGCTTGTAAGTTGAAAAACTTTGAAAAACTCGATTTTCGAGGCTGTCAGGCGATGGTACCGCCCAATGATAGTGTATCAAGCGATAGTACCGCCAAACTGGGTGGTGATACTACCTAGTGTCACGTTGCAGGCGGTGGTACTGCCTATACCCCAAAATCTCGGGGAGTTAAATTTTAGCTCCAAGTTTTGAAGCCATTTGGGGTATATAAATACCCTAGTTATTCCTATATAGAGAGGCAAGACAAGTGATCAAAAACTTTGTGTTTTTAAAGTTGAAAACCCTTGTAAAGTATAGAGTTCCTCCTCACAAAGTTTAGAGACCATTCTAAGGGAGAGTGTGAGGGAAACTTTGTAAAAAGGGGTTGTAAAGGTTGTCTCTTTAACCTGTAAAAAAGAGAAGAGGGGTGTAAAAGGGTAGTTGGTCTTCACCCATTGAAGGAAAACCATTAGCGTATGCTAATGGCCTCGATGGAAGAGGAATCAAGAGTGGATGTAGGTCACGACAACCGAACCACTATAAAATTGGTTTACATTTTCTTTTGAGTAATTTAACTTTACTACAAACTGCTTTACCTTATTATTGCTTTCATTACGCTCCCTTACACTTCCAAGTTAATATCTTTCTGATCGATTTTCAACAAATGAATATTATCCGAAATCGATATTTTTACCTAATTTACCCCCCCCTCTTAGTGCCGACTCATTCCTAACAAACCTTAACTCCCCCTATCTATATGCCATATTGATAGAACCTTGAATTCAAATTGAATTCAAGTCAAAGCAAATTTCATTATGAATATTTCATCATTGCATACAACATGAGTATTGAAATAACCAATTTATTACATCATTGCATGCATCATGAAATTATGTATAATCAAAATATCCAAGTACATCATCCCATGCATGATTATACATTATCATCATATCTTCTTCCCCTTTGTCATCAACAAAAAGAAGAAGTACAACTAGCATATTTTTGAAATATAATTTCAAATCATTGCATTTATCATCATGCAAGCTAGAAGTTTTTGAGATGTGCAAATTTAGCATATATTTTCATCTTCTTGAAATATGCAAAATAGCACTTTTGCTTCTCTTGAGATTATAAGCTAGCAATTCTTGCTCCTCTTTTGAGATAGGTTTGCAAGTTTTGCTTCTTGATATAGGCAAGATAACAAAATCTTTCTTCTCTTTTGATAAGTGCAAGCTAGTAACAATTTTGTTTTTCTTTATAATATGCAAGCTAGCAAGTTTTTCTCTCCCTTTCTCATTGTCAAAAAGAAGGGAATAATACTAATGCTAGTAAATTTTCTCTTTCCCTTTTGTTATGAAAGGAAGAAAAAAAAATGAAAGGAGAAGGGAAGAATTCAAAGGCACAAATATTTCAACCATCTCATAAACGAATGAAAAATCAAGTCATGAATCCAAAATTCTATGAATCATTTTGACAAATCTCCTTTTAAATAGAAAATGATCTTGAATTCATTCAATAGAGAATTCAAATTATAATTGTGAGAAATCAAGATCATAATTTCAATAATGCTTCTCTTTAATATATAGCAAGAAGAATTATAGGAGAACAATGAAAAATCTTGATTCATATAAAGAGAATCTCATCGTATCATGATTTGATAAATATTCTCTTAAAAGAGTGAATCATACGTGCATCAAAAAATATGTTTCATATTGAATATATCACAAGTCATAAATACGATAAATGATTTAGTTGCATATATCATCTCATTATTCATATAAAAATAGATCCAAAATCATCATCAAAATCACTTTTCTAAAAATTCAATGAAGGCAACGTAGATAAATTTACATGAGAACTTGATTCATACATAATATCTCAATTAAAAAATAGTTATAATTCCAAAAAAATTATGATTCATCTACAAAATTCTCTTCTTTAGTAAATGACAAGAAGAAGCATAGGTGATCAAATACAAAATCTGGATTTACAAAATAAATCTCAAGTATCAAATATCAAAAAATCAAGATAAAAAATCATGGTTAGATAAAACTCATCCAAATTCAAGTCAACAAATCATCAAAATCACTTTTAAGAGATTCAAAATGGCATAAATAACTTTATCAATGTCTTAGTGAAAAATCGATAAGATAGAGAAAAAGAAATTTTCAAGAAAAATGCTTTCCTCTTTTTAGTTGTTTCAATTTATGTGATTTATTTCATAGAAGCATACCTTTTTCATTTATGCCAAATAAAAACATGCATCAATGTTTAAAACTAAAAAAAAACTTTCATTACGGCAAAGATTGATAATCTATAAATCACAAGAATCATCATGCATAATTTCAAAATATAAACTCATTAATCATGATTTCAAATCATCATTACATTATTTCTTCAAGCATGATTTCATAAAAATATTTTTAATCAAAATCATTTTGTTTGTTGTAGTAATGCATTTTCTTTCTTTGCATCAATGATTCAATCATATCATGAGATATATAAATCATAAATACAAAGGAGTCATGTCATGAAAGATATAAGATCAAAAGTGTAACATGTAATTCTAAAACATAATATTTCAAATCATTATGCATCATTAAATTTACAACATGTTCATTTTTAATTAAAATGATTAAGTGAGTCTAACTTGTCATACTTAGTGCTAGGAGTTATTACACAATTGTCATGCACAAAATTTTCAAAATCACTAGAAAGATAAGCATGATTCCAAAACTTTTAACATTTTCATTACATCATTAAACATGTAATTAAAAAAATTATATATAATTTTTCTAAACTAAATTAAAAATAACTCATAAAAAGCATCATGTAATTTCAAAGTTAACTAAGGAAATTTTGATTACCTTGTTATCAAAAGCCGTTAAGGCATAGTTTGCCACCTCGCCTTTGTTGGTTTGCTCATTATCTTCGGATGAGCTCGATTCGTCCCAGAGTGCTTCCTTCTTCTTGCATTCATAGCAAGTAGTTGCGTTCTTTTTATATTTATTTTTATTCTTTGATTCTTATTTTAAGATCTTTTTAAGATTTATTATGAGAAGTTTAAGTTCATCATTACTTGAGCTTTCTCTCGAGTGGTATTCTAGTATTCGAAGTGCCAAATCCTTCTTGTTCCTTGGAAGTTTGTTCTTATATTTGTTTTGTTTAACATGTGCTATAAAACTCATTTCATAGGTCATTAAAGACTCAATAAGTTCTTCGAGTGGAAAATGATTCAAGTTCTTTGATTCTTATATTGCCGTTATTTTCGAATCCCAATTTTTAGAAAGTGATCGTAAAACTTTATTAATAAGTTTAAAATTTGAAAAACATTTACCAAGTGCTTTTAAATCATTAACGATATTCATAAAATGGGGATACATGTTTCCAATAATTTCGCTTGGTTTCATATGAAATAATTCAAAATCACGCATCAAAAAATTTATCTTAGAATCTTTTACTCCACTAGTGCCTTCGTGTGTAGTTTCAAGAATCTGCCAAATATCAAAAGGTATTTTGTAAATTGAAACTCGATTAAACTCATTTTTGCTCAAAGCACAAAATAGAGTGTTCATAGCTCTAGCATTTAAAGAAAAAGTTTTCTTCTCCAAATCATTCAATTCATTCATTGGAGTATAAGACTTTTAAAAACCAAATTCGACTATATTCCATAAATTGAGATTCAACGAAAGCAAGAAAACTCTCATACGAGTTTTCCAATAAGTGTAGTCTATCCCATTGAATATGGGAGGACGAATAATAGAAAAGCCCTCTTGAAATCTGAAAAGAGTTATTTCTCTTGGGTGTTAAACCAAATGAGAAATAACGAGGCTCTGATACCAACTATTAGGAATGAGTCGGCACTAAGAGGGTGGGGGTGAATTAGGGAAGTAGTAAAAATGTCGATTTCGAAAAATGTTCATTCATTGAAAACTGATCGCAAAGATATTAACTTAAAAACACTTACGTAAGTATGTTATGAGGAAATAGAGTAGTGAGCAAGTAAAATGATTTGCAGCAAAGGTAAACAATAAAGTAAAAGGCAACAAATCGATTTTATAGTGATTCGATCATCGTGACCTACATCCACTCCCAATTCCTCTTCCGTCGAGGCTATCGACATCCACTAATGATCTTCTTTCAATGGACAAAGATTAACTACCCTTTTATACCCCTCTTCTACTTTTCATAGGTTTATGAGATAACCTTTTTATAACCCTCTTTTATAAGATATCCCTCACACACCTCCCTTAGAACTCTCTCTAAGCTTTAGGAGGAGGGAACTCAACTTTCGAATAGGGTCTACAACTTTAGAATCACAAAGTTTTGCTCAATCTTTCTTGTTATTCTATGCAGGAATAGTTGAGGTATTTATATACCTCAATTGGCTTCAAAAATGGAGCTAAAAAAGGTATTATCCCGAGTTTTCTAGGTCCTGGCGGTACCACTGCCTGCAACACTTTCACTAGATGGTACCACCACCCAATTTGGTGGTATCACCACCTGACACCCTGCCACTGGGCAATACCACCACCCAGTCTGGTAGTACCACCGCTTGACAATATCTTAGAGACTATGTTTGGGCGGTACCACCGCTTGACACAGTCTCAAAAACTATGCCACGATGGTGCCACCTATTGGTTCACTATTTGGGCCTTATACTTGGCCCAACATAGCCCAAACTTGTGCCCAATTGGCCCCTAATTGAGTTGGCCCAATTCCAACTCAATTATGTGCTAACTACAAATTTTAAGGCACACTACGCTAATTAAGTACGATAAGTCTTAGTTTCTTCCGGCGAGCTTCCGATGATCTCTCAATAATGTTCCAGTGGACTCCCAGCAAGCTCCTAGACTTCATGACGATCTTCTTAGCGAGTTCCGACGAGCTTCTTTGGCAAGCTCTTAGACTTCTTAGTCAATTCCGGCAGAACTTTCGATGAACGTCCGGACTTCTGACGAACTCTCTAACTCCCAATGAAATCTCGTTCTTGACTGTAAGACTTTATTTTGCTTTATGCCTTAATTGCTATCATAGTTAATTATACACAATTAAGGCCTACTTCGATCTAGATAATTATTACAAAAAAAATCAAATTTTGTCTAGCATATCATTAGTTCATTGGCCCTTCGTCCAAATCTTTGGCACATCGTCCTCTCTTGCGGCCTATTGTCCAATCGGCCAATTGACCTCTATAACTTTGACTTTACTTAGCGTAATTTTCACTCTTCTTTGCTTGATGCCCGAGCCTATGGCCCAAAGCCTTTTGCCGATACATCGATTGATCCTTCGACTTGACGTCCAATCTTCTGATATGTTTCTCTCTGGCCTAACTTGATTCTTTTTGCTCTAACTGTCTCACCTTGATCAAAGCTTCCTGCATCACTCAAAATGCAGATCAAATCACAAACACTATCAATTGGTTTCATTATCAAAATCTGAGATTCAACAAGGATATCTTGTATGAGTATTCTACTCTTTGATATCAGACTTATAGGTCTAAAGGTTTTAGATCTAGCACAGCCGATCAACAGGAATGGTAGCCAACCTTACAAGAGCTATTGAATGTCGATAGATGATCATCTACTCTCAGTGTCATGAGAGGAATATCCTATGTATTCTTGCTTAAACAAATCCCTAGCTAGGATCATTCAAATTGAGAGAGAAAGAGTTCTTTGGGAGAATTCGATTAGAGCAAGACTCAAGTAGAAACTGTATGAGCCTGATAGTACCATGCCCGATATATAATCTCTAGGATATTAGGTGGATGAGAGAATATAGATACATGGTAATTGAGGACATATATGTCTAATGGATTGAATTCCATTATATCGTATAGGGATTACAGCGTAGTGGCCTAGTCGTCCACAGTCGATGAGTCGAGTGAATTATTGTGGAGATAATAAATCGCTGAGCTAGAAGGAGTTTTGATAGATATAACTCACGACTAGCTCGATATTGGGCTTAGAGGGTCACACACATATGGTAGGCATTGTAACGAGTAGAGGTTTGGATATAAGATCCAATAAGACTAATGAGAGATTATTGAATAGAGATCCACCAATCTAAGAGGCTTAGGTAGTTCGATAGAGATCTAGTACCCAATAGGGCTGGATCCATTAGGGTTAAGTTCATAGAAAACTGGAGCTAAAAAAAAAATCAGGTATTTATCCTCGAGTTTCTAGGTCCCCCCCCCCCCCCCCCCCCCCCCCCCCCCCCCCCCCCCCCCCCCCCCCCCCCCCCCCCCCCCCCCCCCCCCCCCCCCCCCCCCCCCCCCCCCCCCCCCCCCCCCCCCCCCCCCCCCCCCCCCCCCCCCCCCCCCCCCCCCCCCCCCCCCCCCCCCCCCCCCCCCCCCCCCCCCCCCCCCCCCCCCCCCCCCCCCCCCCCCCCCCCCCCCCCCCCCCCCCCCCCCCCCCCCCCCCCCCCCCCCCCCCCCCCCCCCCCCCCCCCCCCCCCCCCCCCCCCCCCCCCCCCCCCCCCCCCCCCCCCCCCCCCCCCCCCCCCCCCCCCCCCCCCCCCCCCCCCCCCCCCCCCCCCCCCCCCCCCCCCCCCCCCCCCCCCCCCCCCCCCCCCCCCCCCCCCCCCCCCCCCCCCCCCCCCCCCCCCCCCCCCCCCCCCCCCCCCCCCCCCCCCCCCCCCCCCCCCCCCCCCCCCCCCCCCCCCCCCCCCCCCCCCCCCCCCCCCCCCCCCCCCCCCCCCCCCCCCCCCCCCCCCCCCCCCCCCCCCCCCCCCCCCCCCCCCCCCCCCCCCCCCCCCCCCCCCCCCCCCCCCCCCCCCCCCCCCCCCCCCCCCCCCCCCCCCCCCCCCCCCCCCCCCCCCCCCCCCCCCCCCCCCCCCCCCCCCCCCCCCCCCCCCCCCCCCCCCCCCCCCCCCCCCCCCCCCCCCCCCCCCCCCCCCCCCCCCCCCCCCCCCCCCCCCCCCCCCCCCCCCCCCCCCCCCCCCCCCCCCCCCCCCCCCCCCCCCCCCCCCCCCCCCCCCCCCCCCCCCCCCCCCCCCCCCCCCCCCCCCCCCCCCCCCCCCCCCCCCCCCCCCCCCCCCCCCCCCCCCCCCCCCCCCCCCCCCCCCCCCCCCCCCCCCCCCCCCCCCCCCCCCCCCCCCCCCCCCCCCCCCCCCCCCCCCCCCCCCCCCCCCCCCCCCCCCCCCCCCCCCCCCCCCCCCCCCCCCCCCCCCCCCCCCCCCCCCCCCCCCCCCCCCCCCCCCCCCCCCCCCCCCCCCCCCCCCCCCCCCCCCCCCCCCCCCCCCCCCCCCCCCCCCCCCCCCCCCCCCCCCCCCCCCCCCCCCCCCCCCCCCCCCCCCCCCCCCCCCCCCCCCCCCCCCCCCCCCCCCCCCCCCCCCCCCCCCCCCCCCCCCCCCCCCCCCCCCCCCCCCCCCCCCCCCCCCCCCCCCCCCCCCCCCCCCCCCCCCCCCCCCCCCCCCCCCCCCCCCCCCCCCCCCCCCCCCCCCCCCCCCCCCCCCCCCCCCCCCCCCCCCCCCCCCCCCCCCCCCCCCCCCCCCCCCCCCCCCCCCCCCCCCCCCCCCCCCCCCCCCCCCCCCCCCCCCCCCCCCCCCCCCCCCCCCCCCCCCCCCCCCCCCCCCCCCCCCCCCCCCCCCCCCCCCCCCCCCCCCCCCCCCCCCCCCCCCCCCCCCCCCCCCCCCCCCCCCCCCCCCCCCCCCCCCCCCCCCCCCCCCCCCCCCCCCCCCCCCCCCCCCCCCCCCCCCCCCCCCCCCCCCCCCCCCCCCCCCCCCCCCCCCCCCCCCCCCCCCCCCCCCCCCCCCCCCCCCCCCCCCCCCCCCCCCCCCCCCCCCCCCCCCCCCCCCCCCCCCCCCCCCCCCCCCCCCCCCCCCCCCCCCCCCCCCCCCCCCCCCCCCCCCCCCCCCCCCCCCCCCCCCCCCCCCCCCCCCCCCCCCCCCCCCCCCCCCCCCCCCCCCCCCCCCCCCCCCCCCCCCCCCCCCCCCCCCCCCCCCCCCCCCCCCCCCCCCCCCCCCCCCCCCCCCCCCCCCCCCCCCCCCCCCCCCCCCCCCCCCCCCCCCCCCCCCCCCCCCCCCCCCCCCCCCCCCCCCCCCCCCCCCCCCCCCCCCCCCCCCCCCCCCCCCCCCCCCCCCCCCCCCCCCCCCCCCCCCCCCCCCCCCCCCCCCCCCCCCCCCCACAGGAATGGTAGCCAACCTTACAAGAGCTATTGAATGTCGATAGATGATCATCTACTCTCAGTGTCATGAGAGGAATATCCTATGTATTCTTGCTTAAACAAATCCCTAGCTAGGATCATTCAAATTGAGAGAGAAAGAGTTCTTTGGGAGAATTCGATTAGAGCAAGACTCAAGTAGAAACTGTATGAGCCTGATAGTACCATGCCCGATATATAATCTCTAGGATATTAGGTGGATGAGAGAATATAGATACATGGTAATTGAGGACATATATGTCTAATGGATTGAATTCCATTATATCGTATAGGGATTACAGCGTAGTGGCCTAGTCGTCCACAGTCGATGAGTCGAGTGAATTATTGTGGAGATAATAATTCGCTGAGCTAGAAGGAGTTTTGATAGATATAACTCACGACTAGCTCGATATTGGGCTTAGAGGGTCACACACATATGGTAGGCATTGTAACGAGTAGAGGTTTGGATATAAGATCCAATAAGAGCTAATGAGAGATTATTGAATAGAGATCCACCAATCTAAGAGGCTTAGGTAGTTCGATAGAGATCTAGTACCCAATAGGGCTGGATCCATTAGGGTTAAGTTCATAAGAGAGCTCTATAGATAGGAGGGAACCAAAGACTCATATGCTAAAGGTTTTTGGTTGTCACATTCTATTCTCCTCTCCCCTTCTCCTCCTTAAATAGTAGGCTCGGAGATTTGAGGAGCATCGTCGCAGCCTTATTGTTTGGATCACCACTAGAGAGGAGAATGCTTGACTTCCTTCGTCCTCTCCTATAGATCTACAAGGATTTAGGGATATACGATCTCCCTAGGTAAAACACAATCTATTTCATATACGTAGTTTTTGATTTTGA